>VNJQ01005799.1:0-63204 GCA_008042515.1 Drosophila truncata | reverse complement strand
GGGGGGAGGGAAAACTCTGAGGCTTGGGCAAAATGCAAATCAGTCGGCATAATTGTCATTCAAGTTTTAGTTTCTAAAATGTGCCACTTGGCAACACTTTTTGACGAGTGCAAATTGATTTTTGTTGATGCAGGCGCCAGTCCTCCGGTTTTCCCTTTGATTTTCCACCATTTTCCTACTCATTTTCCCCTCCATTGATTTGCTTTCCTCTTCGATTGCTGCTGGTGCTGGTGCTGCTGGTGCTGCTGCTGCCGCTTCTGCTGCTGCTGCTGCTACTGATGATGATGTCATTCCAATGCTCAGCTGGAAAAAGTTTGCACAAATTGCGGTGCAAATTTGCAACTTTCGCATAAAGTTTCGACTGAAATTACCTAAGCGATGGGCGGAAAAGCGGAAAGGTGGTGGGCGTGGCAGCCTTCAATAGCCAAAGCTGTTGGGGAAAAGTGAAAAGCGCAAAAGTAGTTTGGCCTCAAAAGAAAAGTTCACACAGATTGTGTGACAAATGGTTAAAAAAAAAAGAAAATAATAATAAAAGAAAGGCTTAGAAAATGTGCTAAAAATATGATGCGGAATGTGAGAATTTTTAAGGGTTTATTTATAATTTTCTGTAGAGTTTAATCGTAAATATTTAATTATATAAAGTTTGTTTTAAGCAGTACAAATATTTGTTATTAATATTCAATTTTTTGGCATCAGTAAAAACCCTAAACATTTTCTAAGCTAATTTTAATTTGAAAAAGAATGCTTTTTAAGCAAAATTTTAGTTTTTAGGGCATTTTTTATATTTTGTATACTGATTAATTATTTGTTTATGATTTTGCATATTTTAATTCAAGATATTAAATTAAATAAAGTTAGTTTCTGGTCATAAATAACATTTTTTTATATATAATAATATTTTTTGGTAATTTTTACGGTATCGTTATCATCATTTTTAGTGAATAATTAAATTTTTTAGGTATTTTTATACTTTATAAATATAAATAGGCTTCTTAATAATTTGTTTATTATTATGAAAAGTTTAATTTATAAATTAAAATTAGTTAGAGACAGTTTATAGCAAAGAAATGTATTTTTTTTTATTAAATTCAAAGAATTTCCCAAACTTTTTCCTTGCTTATTTAAATCCCAACAAGAACCTTCTTAAATTACATAAAATATTATAGATATTTATCGTGAAACCAAAAATAATTCAAGACAATTATAAGTTAGGGAAAGGTCTTAGAAATCACAGTGAAAATAAAGGGAAAATCCTCCTTTCTGGGTCTTTCCACATCGAAGGCCAGACATCATTCATATGCTAATGTCGTGGCGGGCGCGTTGGCATATAAAATTATGCCCGAGATGAAAATCGGAAGGAAGGAAGGAAGCCCAGACCCAAAGCGCAAACCCAAAGGCAAACCCAAACTCAACCAAAACCAAACCCAAAACTCAACCCAAAACCCCTTTTAGTGCCTCTCAAAAAAAGAATTAAAAACAAAAGGCAAAGAGTTCCACAAAATCAGACCAATTTCGTCTCGCCCTTTATTTATATATAAACATTTTTGTATATTTTTTTGTTGGTTGTGGCGAATGTCTCCCTCAGAGCCGCCGCTGCTCTGAGATGGCTAATGTCGTCGTTGTTGTGGGCAAAATTCAATTTACTGCATGACTCCATAACACACACACACACACTCACTGGCACACACACTCACTGGCACACACATTCGTGCGTAACAAGAACAAAAAGCAAGTGCGTGTGCGTTGGCAGCTCTGTGAAGCATATAATCGACAAAGCACAAACACACACACGCACAAATATTGCGTATACGCTGGCCATATTGCGTATACGCCACCAACCCATCCACCCACACCCACCCACAATGCCAAACCGCTTAAAGCCAACGAAAATTGCCAGCGACAACATCATAAACTCAATATTCAATCCATTTGACTTTTTGCCTCCCCCCGCAAAACAACAGCCACAATTTCCCAGCAGATTTTCCAGCTAGAGAAAAACAAGGGCGCAGCGATGCCAACACACTTCCTTTTCTATTTGATTTGCTGTTTTTTTTTTTTTGGGTGATATTTGCTGTAACCCATTGTCCGGGATGGGTTACAGAGGTAGATTAGTTGATTTTTAATTAAAAAACACTTAAGAGGAGGTGTTAAAGTAAAGTTTGGTTAATTATTTGTTGAGTTTATAAACTCTTAATAGGAAAAATGTGTCAAAATTCAGATTTAACCTTTTAAATACTGATTTCTCCTTTAAAAATATTTGAAATCACTTAAAATCATGTTTATTATTATTTTTTGATGGTATTTCCGACATTCTAGCTAAAATCTATTTAATTTAATACTGATTTCTCTTAAAAAAATATTTAAAATCATTTAAAATCATTATTATTAACATTTATCAATGGTATTTCCAACATTCTAGCTAAAATTCATTTTTAAACCCGATTTGTCCTTTAAAAATATTTAAAATCATTTAAAATTATTATTATTATTATCATTCTTCAATTGTTTTTCCAACTTTCTAGCTAAAATTTATTTTAAATACCGATTTCTCTTTAAAAAATATTTGAAATCATTTAAAATCATTATTATTAACATTTTTTAATGGTATTTCTGACATTCAACTAAAATCCATTTTAAATACTGATTTCTCCTTTAAAAATATTTAAAATTATTATTATTATTAACATTTTTCAATTGGTTTTCTAACTTTTTAACTGAAATCTATTTGAAATACTGATTTCTATTTTAAAAATATTTAAAATCATTATTATTATAATTTTTCAACTGTTTTTCCAACATTCTAGCAAAAACCTATTTTAAATACTGATTTCTCCTTTAAAAATATTTAAGATCATTATTATTATCATTTTTCAATGGCTTTTCCAACATTCTAGCTAAAATCTATTTTAAATACTGATTTCTCCCTTAAAAATATTTAAAATCATTATTATTATCATTTTTCAATTGTTTTTTCAACTTTCTAGCTAAAATCTATTTTAAATACCGATTTCTCCTCAAAAAATATTTAAAATCATTATTATTACCATTTTCCAATGGTATTTCCAACATTCTAGCTAAAATCTATTTGAAATCCTTTTTTTCTCTTAAAATATTTAAGATCATTATTATTATTATCATTTTTCAATGGTATTTCCAAAATTCTAGCTAAAAACTATTATTAAACCCGATTTCTCCTTAAAAAATATTTAAAATCATTTTTTAAACCCGATTTCTCCTTTAAAAATATTTAAAATCATTTAAAACCATTATTATTATGATTTTTCACTTGTTATTCCAACATTCTGCCTAAAATCTCTTTTTATAAACCTTCTTAGAGGGTATTAGCCCTACGTTTCCTTTTTTGTTAACCACAAAATCCACTGCCATTGATTTACAGACGCTGATTGTGCGTGTGTGCGTGTGTGCGTTGTGCGTCCAACAGATTGATATATAACGCCTCTAACTCTAACCTCAAAAACTGTAGAATAGGAAGCCAGCTCTGTGTGTGTGCGTGTGTGTGTTTGTAATGGGATGTGCGAACGCACTCGATATAGACATTGGTTGGAAATTGACCAGAGACCAGAGGCGATTGTCAATAGATCAACAAACCATTCCGTTGTCTGGCCAACTGATTGAATGACTGAGTGACTGAGTGACTGAATGACCGACTGACTGACTGACTGACTGACTGAATGACCGACTGAATGACCGACTGAATGACCGACTGACTGACTGACTGACCAACTGAATGACTGACTGACTGACCAATGCCTGGGTGCATCACATTGCATTTTATGCAAATGGCAGATGACAATCAACTTTTTAGTTTCGCAAACTGAACCCCGAGACTGGCGGCGGCAGCATTTGCATTTGCATTTCGCTCTGCCATTTGGCATTCAGAATTTTCCCATTTTCGACATTTGCATTGGCCGTTGGCGTTGGCGAAACGAAATGCATTTTCCATCCTCCCTCCGATTTTCCTCGCCAGTGTGTGTGTGTTTCCCCAGTGCAATCGACTGCGGCGACAATGATCTGCATGTGTTCGAAGTGCAAGTGGAACTGCGGGTTATGATTTCCCATTCAAGTGTTTACTTTTCGGGGGCCACTGTGCCGCTGACAGCTCGCTGAATTAACCAAAAAAAAAAGAAACTGTCCATCAATAGGCCAGGCCTTAAGGCAAAGCAAATTCTGAGTAATATAAGGCCTAGTTTTGGTGGAATATTTATGAGAAGCTTGAAGCTCTCGCCCTTTATTTTCCATATTTATTTCACGCTTCACAGTGAGTTCATACATACTCGTCAATTATCGATAAGTCAATCAATTAATCGTTTATTCGAACGCCGTGCTGCCCCTCCCTCGATATCGATATCAACGAGGTGCCACAAATCCCTGGAACCCAGAACCCATTTGCCTCGCCCTGTAAATCTCGCTTTCTCACTTCCCGCCGTCGAGTGCAATGCAATTTACTTTGGTCCTGTTTTATTTTTTTTTATTATTTGCATTTTTTGTTTTGCCTTTGCTGGATTTTTTTATTTTTATTTATATTTTTGTTGTTATTTTGTTTTCGCTGTGTTTGCCTGTTGCCTGTTTGCACGGCCAGCAAACAGCTTCCACTGACCCCTGACCCTTGACCAGGGCAAAAGTGCAGACTGGCCAAGCGTGAAAAAATTGCTATATTTATTGGGAAATAAACAATTAATAGCTCAGGCTTAAATTAAGTAAAGAAAGTATTAAGCTGGACTACTAAAAATTATTTAAATACTAGAAAATGGTTAAAATTTATATAAATTATATTATAACATTTATTTTTAATGTTTTTAAAGATCTTATAGTTAAGGAAAAACTTTTATTTCCTCTTTAAGAACACTCAGAGTTAAAATTTTCTTTTCTTAAATATTTTTCGCCTTAAAAATAAAGTCAGCGTTAAAACCTTATGAAAATTAACTAAAAATTCTCCTCACTTTACGATTTTTTCATCTAAATTTCTTTGCCAAAATCCTTACAGCCTGCCGACACCCTAGACAGTCTTGGCAGCTGCCTCAAGTCCTTGATCGAATGGGGAACCTGTCACTGGACATTCTGTGTGTATTTTCTCTGGTGTTTTCTTTTTGTTTTTTTGTGAGTTTATTTTTCATTTTTGCTGCAAATGATGATCCAGCTGACTGACTGACTGAGTGGCACTTTGCTGCTTCCCCCCCCAAGGGGGAGACGAGTTGCAACCACATATGTCCTGGCGGCTGCTTTGCTGTGGTCCTCGAATCCTGGCCAGGATTCTCGGCGTCTGTCAACGGTATTTGAGTGACTGCTCCAAATCTGGCTGGCGTCGTCTTTGCCGGCTTATTCCAACGAGAGTATTCGCAATCGCATTCGCACTCGAGTTGGAGCTGGAGTTTGGGTTTGAGATCTCATTGCAAAAAGCTGTTTGTGTGTGTTTGAGCCCCTTTTCGGTTGATTGCCCATTTCGGGCATTAAAAAAAAGCACAAGCAACCCGCTGCCTTCAGTTTTTTTTTATTTTGTAAATCAATATCTGAAAGGCGGAGGCCAGTTCTTCATATACATGACAGCCATGGTCACGCTATTAGGACAAATAAATATAAGCAATATTACAATTTATCATAAAATATCTGTATTAAAAATAGAACAAGAAAATATACGATAGGATTTTAAAACAAATTAATATAGATTTAATCGATAGTAAAAGAATGTGACCATTTTGAAGTTTTTAACGTAAATTTTAGAGTGGCAGTGCCTCCGTTCGTACAGTGTTAGTGTGACCAGCATTTGCTTCTATTAAAATATTAATTTGTGGGAAATCAATTGCAATAAGCAATTGGTCACTCTAGCAATAATAGTATAAAAGGCGAACAAATTCGGGATAGCACTACAGTCCTTGCCTTGCCGGGCTACCGGCAAGAGCTTTATTTTCTTTTTATTTTATTTTCCTTTTTATTTTATTTTTATTTTAATTTTTGTGTTTTTTAAAATAATATTACCATTATATGTAATATTTTTGCAGCCTTTTCAGCTAAACGTTTGCTTAATTTTGTTTAATTTTTTCTTCATTTCTTAAAATTTAATTTAATTTTTAGTTTTTTTTCTACCACTTGAGTGACATCATATTGCAGCCTTTTGTTTCAATACCTGTCATATTTAGGCTTTGCCCCTTTTGGTTTCTAACTTTAATTTAATTTTTAGTTTTTTTGGTCTGCCATTGTCAAGACTTCGTATGCAATGTCGGCATTATATTGGGAGAAGTCTTTGTCTTTTTGTCCATCAAATACATGAAATTTCTATAAAATTTCAAAAGGTTTCGTATATTTTGTGATGAAAATAAAATTCGTTTTATTTGTACAAAATTTTTCTTCATGAAGACAAATCATGTTTTATTTCGTTAATTTTTTCATCATTATATCTCAAACTTTAATTTTTTTTTTCGTTATTTTCTACCACTCTTGTCAAAACGCTGGATAAAAATAAATCCATCACATGTTGTGTAACCTTTCTGTTGTATTTTGTTTAATTTTTGCATCATTATATCTTAAAATTTAATTTAATTTGTCTTTTTTCTACCACTTGAGTGACATAATATATGGTGCAAAGAAAGAAATCCATAGCAGGAACTTTACGTCTTGCTCTTCCTTTTTCGTTTTTACATTTCTGATTAAATTTTTTTAATTTCTATAACATTTAAAAACGTTTCGTATATTTTGTGATAAAAATACAATTCGTTTTATTTGTATAATATTTTTTTGTTTCATGTTGGGTAACCTTTTTGTATAATTTCGTTTATTTTTCATCATTATATCTTGAAATTTAATTTAATTTTTCGTTATTTTCTACCACTTTATTCAAGATACTTCCTATAACAAATCCATTACATGTCGGGAAACCTTTTTGTTTTATTTCGTTTAACTTAACTTTAATTTAATTTTTCGTTATTTTCTCAAACATGTCATTTGCGTAATCAGCGCAGTTATCATAGAAGAGATTATTTCGAGACTCGCTCTGTTCTTGCTGTTTTACAGTTTATTTTTTACTTTATTTTTTATTTAGTTTTTGAATTTCCCTAAAATTTAATAACATTTATTTTAGTTTTTGTTAGTTTTATAAAAATACTATTCGTCCTATAAGTATTCAATGTTCTTCTGAGAGAAGTTCGTGGAGCATAAAACGGCATAAAGTTTGCCAAAGAGTCTTCAACAGTTTTTAGAGGTTCCTGGCTTTTCCCCCGCGAAGCTAATAAAAACATTAACGTCTTCTGCACACACACACACACTCGCGCACATGTGATGAGGCCAACTTTAGTCATAAATAAATATTTTCTTGGCTAACATTTTGAGCAGATTCTCGACAAGAGTCGCGCCTTAAAGGCAGAGAAAAAGAAAAAAAAGAGAAGAGGAAGGAGGTTGGAAAAATAGACACCGAGCCAAAAAAAGGCGACGCGTGCCAATTTGTTAATAGACGAAACTTGCTCCGCTTGTAATTCGAAACTGTTTACATTTCCCCTTTTCTTTGAGAGCAACTCCAGAGTCCACTGGTCCATTTGTGTAACTTTCAGAAATGTTCGCAAGATAACAAAGCAAAAGTTTTGCGCAGAAATACAGAGGCAGAGGCACACACCCCCGCCCCGTTTCACTGTGCACTGAAGGAATAATTAGTCAGATATTTAAATTGAGTGTTTATATTATTTTTAATTTAATTTAATTTAATTTTTTTTTAATATTAAAAATGTATTTCTTTGTCATTTTTAAAAATTAACAAAGTTGTCACCTTAAAAGCCTTTAAATATTTATTTATTAATTCAAACAGAAGTAATTCTTTATAAAAGAAATTTAAATCTATCTTGGGAAGCTCTAAATTGTTAAATTAAATATTTAAGATTATTGAGCAAGCAAATTGATGTTTACTCTTTAGTAAAGTCTTAAATATATTTTAATATATTATTTATTAAGGTAATTTGAATTGGACAAATTTAAAACTGGTATAATTTTATTAATAAAATCGTTTAGATAATAGAGCATTTATTTTTTTATATATTGTATATTTAAAATAATATTTTTATAGTATTTCCTGGCTACCAAATTGCTTTAATATTTAAAGTAAAAGAAAGTAAAGGAATTTTAAATTAAAATTGAATTAAATTTTGCTTAATAAAATAATAAATAAATAATAATCAATAATAATAATAATAATAATAATAAAAAATACAAATAAAAATTAATCTTGTAGTTAATAAATTTTTAAATCATTTAAATATATTTTATATAAATAAATATATATTTATACGTAATAAAACACAGAAATATCTTGTTAGTAAAGGAATTTTAAATTGAATAATGGAGCTCTAAGTTGCTTAGTAAAATCCTTATAAAAATAAATCTGATAGTTATTATATTTTTAAAACATTTATATTTTATAAAAATAAATAAAATATCAAAGATATTTAAATATACTTATTTACATACAGAAATATATTTTTGCTTAAAATATTATAAATATTCTTTACTAAGTAGCTCCATTATTTTTGTGACCGTGTACTTTTTTCCATCCTAAGCTTGTAGACTGAAGGACTGACTAAAGACCTGACTGACTATCTGCCTCTCTGCCTCTCTGACTCTCTGCCTCTCTGACTCTGTGACTATCTGAATGACTAACTGACTAACTGACTGGGTCATGGGCTGATTGGTTGATTGGCTGATTGACTTGCCAACGAGCCGCGACCTGCGGCTGGTGACCCACTTAATTGTTGGCCACTCGTGAAACTATTGCTTCCTTTTACCCTTCCCTTCCCTTCCCATTCCGTTTTTCGTTGCCTTTGCTGGAAATTCACGTCCTTCGAAGTGCGATAACCAAGGAAAATGGCTGGGAAATCGCACGAGAAAATGGGCACGAGGAGATACTTTGGCCAAGACTGTTGTTGTTTCAGCGGATACACCATACACAATCTCTGCTGCTGTTGTTGATGTTGGACTCTCTCGGGTCAATGTTATTTGAGACTTGAAGTTCTGGCCAACCATCAGCTTTTATTTATCGATTGATTGATAAAGGCAACACACATTTATATCAAGTTTTGTGTTAAATTGGGGAAAATCTAGTGGAAAACTAACCTAAAGTATAGGAAGTTCCTTGAGACTTGAAGAATTATTAAAAATAATTCAAAAAAAGGCAAGAAAATTATTCTTAAGCCTAGAAACTACTTTAAAAACAGATTAGAAAATCTAATTCGAACTTTAATTCTTGGAAATTACTAGAATATTATTTCAAGTGCCAAAAATAGATTAGAAAATCTAATTCGAACTTAAATTCTTGGAAACTCTTGGCAATTACTAGGAATATTCTCAGTTGAACATTATTTCAAGTGCCTGGAAAAACTTCTATCGGAGAGGCTGGTGGAATTAAGTGTGCGTGAAAAATGCCTCAATTAATAAGAGAGCAGAATTCCATAAGTTTTTTCCGAGTTCCGTTCAATTAATCAGCCTCAAGACATAAACCCTTGCCGCTCGATTTGCTGCCCAAGGAGGCAGCATTTTGCAAGCGTTTTCATTGGGAAAATGAAAATGAAAATGAAAATGAAAGAGTAGATGGTAGATGGTATGGTAAAATTCTGCCTTTGCCAGGATTTCGGATGCAGATAAACTTGTTTAGCCAACTTAAAATGTACCCAAGGCATTAAGGACCCTCTAGCAAATTGTATCTGCATAAGTGCAAGGATCCAACTCACACATATCCGGGAACATCCTGCTGCCATATCCTGGCATATCCTGACACTGCCAATGGGGAGTGGGAATGTGCATGCTGCATGCCTCAGTAAGCAATAAGTTCGACAAACTCATTTCATTAAGCTTGGCGCTGCATAAAAAAAGAAGGAAGAAGAAAAGCAGGAGCAGGGAGTGCCAGGCTGAAGGATACCCCTTGTCCAAGTCTCCTTAGAAGCAAGATATCCCGGGTTTTAATATTATTAAATAATATATTAATATATCTGCTCAGTTAACACCTAACTAAGCATACCCCTGCCTTACCCTGGTTAAAAAAAATATATAAATAAACACACATAAGAGTAAGAAATAGTAGAGAAAAACACGAGCTAATGCTCTGCCATTTTGCAGAAGCAGCTTTTCCCCAGCTTTTCCTTCGTCCTCGTCGATGTCTCATCATTTATTGGCAAGCGCTTTTCAACGGATTGGCAGCAGTTTCGCATACATCGCTTAAAGTGGATAACGGGCAGGATAAAGTCCTGCAGGGGATGGGTTCGAGGTTGGGAGGGATTCCTAAAACCAGAACCAGAACCGGAGAACCAGTGTCTGTTGCTATTTATTGCCAGCTCGCAGCGTCGCACTCCAAAGCCATCAATTTTTTATTAGATTATATAAAATTTACCAACGATTTATCTATGCCCTGGGCCGCCGCTGGCATGTCACCATCAACGCCCGGCACCGCCCCAACCCCAACCCCAACCCCATTTCATTTTTCCCCACTTGCCACTTTCCATTTTCCCCTAGCCTTAGTTTTTTTTTTTCAGGATTTTCCAAGCAGCAAATCGGAAATCGTTTGACAACGACAACGGGATGTATTGGTGGCCTTAAATGCAACTAATTTGATTGGTAATAATAGTGTTATTACCTTTAATATTTAAATTATAAAGGTAAACATTTTTAGGGTGATTTAGGAATTTATTTCCAATTTTAAAATAGTTATTTTTAGGTTTTATTAGGAGTTAATTACTTTATTTCTATATAGGATATAAAATCAAATACAATTAAACAGTTTTCCTTTACAAATTATTATAATAATACAAACAATTAAATATAAATTAACAAAAAAATTAATTTTAAATAGTTTTGAATTTTTTTTAATTATTTAAAGCATCATTAACTCATTATTTATTTTCCCCAGTTAATAATCATAACTTTCCCTCTAGATTCTTGATAAAATTCAGCCAAAAAAAGAGTATCCCTTTACAAACAATTAAAAAAAGATAATAATAAATATTTCTCAACTTTTAAATATAATTTTAAACATCATCACTTCATTATTTAACTTCTGCAGTACTTTATTTCTATATCAGATAAAAATCAAATAAAATTAGGCAGTTTTCCTTTACAAATTATTATAATATAACAAATAATTGAATATAAATTTAAAAAAAAATTAATTTTAAATATTTTTGAATTTAAAAATATTATTAAAAGCATCATTAACTCATTATTTATGTTTTTTAGTATAAAAACATAATGTTTTTTCCAGACTCTTGATAAAATTCAGCCAAAAAAGGGGCTTCCACTTACAAACAATTAAAAAATATCTTACAAAAATTTAATAAAAATTAAATACAAATATTTCTCAACTTTTAAATATAATTTTAAGCATCTTCAACTTATTATTTAAGATCTTCAGAATTTTTCTTTTAATTCTTGATAAAATGGAGTTTCATTCTAAAAAATTATACAAATACCTTACAAAATTATTTATAAATAATATAAAAACTTAAAATAAATACCTTTTAATTTATAAATATAATTTTCATTAACTTTTCCTCATTATTAATGTTTCCCCGTTTGTATACATAATTTTTTCCACTTGACTTTCGTACAGAGAAAATTTCAAATTAAATGCCTGGCCATTTCTTTCCCCCTTTCGCTCGATACATTTATTGCTTGCAATTTTCCAAGCTCATTTGCAATTGTATTGAAGTTTCTCTGGTAGCCAGGAAAATGGGGGGAAAATTCTTGGCTGTTGCTTGTGCCACGCCCACGGTTTACGCCCGCCGATACAGTTACAGTTGCAGTTACTTTGAGTTTTCCACGCGGCAAACGCATTAAAATGCAGTTCCGAAGCTCTGGCAGGGAGGGGTTACGCCCCCCCTTTTCCGGCCACGCCCACCTGTCACTCTCTCTCTCTCGCCTGGCTGTCTGTCAGTGCGCCTTCTGGCAGGCATTCATCAGCGTTATCCTGTCTCGTTATCCTGGCAGCAGCCAGCAAGCACACTTTGCATTTCTTTGCCACTTTCGCGCGGGAATTAACATTAGTTGAACCGAACACCTGAAAGGCAGCCACGTAATTGATTTGCTTTTGTTTCTTGCCTTCGTCCTTTTGCAGGCTAACACGAACCGGAGATTAGGAGCAGCAACACCTGCCGCCTGAGCGAGATCCTGAGCCTGTCGAGTGAGGTGAGTCCAAGAAATATTAGTAATAAGAATGATATTATTTTTTAGTGGGAGAAAAATAAAGCTTGAAGGGAATATATAAATAATATATTAAAAGTGGTAGCTATTTAATTTATTTATTATAATTAATAATGCTTAATAAAGCTCTATATTAATGATTGAAGCCTTATTAATTTCAATTTATTCTTTGCTAATAATAAAAATATTGTAATAATGCTTTTTTTTAGTAAAAAAATAAATATTCAAAATAGTAGCTTCAAAAATTTATTCAATTCTATTTATTCTTTGCTAATAATAAAAATAGTAATACTCTTTTCTAGTAAAACAAGAAATATACAAAGCCGTATCATCAAAAATGTATAAAATAATAGTAAGGATAATTAATATTCAAGTTATTTCATTTGTTAATAAACTTGACGTTGAAAGATCGTATTTTAGAGCCCCATTTAATCGTATTTATTATCTTGCTAAAATAATACTAATAATAACATTAAAATAATACTAATAATACTAATAATACCAATAATAATATTAGTATTATTTTAGCAAGAGAATAAATAAGATTAAATGGTGCACTAAACTACTAAATAATTATTTATTTTCTTGCTCCAATAATATTAGAAATATTTAATGAGAAATGAATAAAATATATCTATACATCTATTAAATTCAGAAATTAAATTAAATAGCTTATAAATATTCTAAATGGCAGAGAGCAAAGATCAAATAAGTAGGAAATAAAGAAATAATTACTATAATTAATAATTACTCAGTTCTAAATATTAATTGCTGCCATTTTGCATTAGGAAACTTAATGAACTTGTTGACTTGTGTTTATTTTATGAATATTTCCCCTCTTAATGACAATGATTTTTCTATTGATTTCGTATAACCAAAAAACCCCGTCAGCTTAATGGGGCAACATTAGTTGCTACTGCTGGTCTTTGGTTTGGTTTTTCCGTTGATTTTTCTACCGTGATCCACTCTTTGCTCCTTGTTTCTGCTTTGGTTCTTTTTTTTTTGCCTCTGGCTTTTGCCTTTGACTTTGGTCGTTAAATGCGGCGGCAAAGCGGGCGAAAAGAAATTGCCACTAAATGTTATTGAAATCGAATACGTTGCCAGCCAGCAGCCAGCAGCTCCTTTTTGGTCCTTGTCACTTGCCACTGCGGTTGCTTTTAATATCCTTAATGTCCCTGTGTTTGTACACCAGAGACTCTGCGGCGTGTTCATCATCATCATCAATGTCCTCATGCTCATTCTCATCCTCAACCTCATCGTCGTTGTCCCTCGAAGCTGTTCAGCGAAGCAGCGTGCAATGTTTATCCTTTTTAATCAGAAATTGATGCGATGCCTTTTTCGCAGTCATCGAAATCGAAGCAGTTTCAATACAGGCAGAGATACAAATGGAGAAAGATATAAAGATACAAAAATACAGATAGAGATAAAGATAAAGATACGATTAGGAATAGAGCTGGCCACACTGGAACCTGGCTGCCTGACTGCCTGGCAATTGTTCTTATTTGGCCCGCAACTAATTCCTAATTACAATTTCAATTAAATATTTATTTTAATTAAAAAGCCAACTTCAAATACACATCTCATTCACATTGGTGGCTTGGCAGGCACCGCGGCACTGAGAGAAATTTATAAATTGCTTGAAATTTCATTAGAAATTTAAGTAGGAATTAAAGAAAACAGAAATATTGAGATAAATATATGAAAAAGTAAGGAAATAGTAAAACTACAAGAATTACTGTTTTTTTAATAGAAATCTATTTTTGTAAGGATATTTTTACTATAAAAATAAACAAATTAAAGTAAAAAAGTAAAGAAATAGTAAAACTACAAGAATTCATATTTTTTTAATAGAAATCTATTTTTTTTAAGAATATTTTTACTAAAAAAATAAAAAATTGATCAATTTTTTTAGAATTTCATAAGAAATTGTAGTTAAAATTAGGGAAAGCTTAAGGATAAATGGAAAATAAAGGAAAAAGTAAGAAAAGGGCCAAGCTACAATCCTAACTATTTTGAATTTTATGTAATAAAGATTTTCGGTTAATATATTTTCTTTAAAAAATATAAAGGAACCTTAAATTGTATTTACTTTGAAAGAAATTAACTGGGGACCTGTTTATATATTAATTTAATTTATTTCAAGCTCCCTTAAGCTTTAAATTCTCTCTAATTAATTCCAATATTAAAAAGACTTGTTCTTTATTTGAATTAAAATATTTTTTCTGCCTGTGCATTGCCCCAAGTGAGGCAGCCATGCGATTCTGGTGGCTGCTGCCCCTCCTGAAACCCCGGAACCCCGGAACCCCGACCTGCTTCATTAAATTTCATGAATCGCCCGCAGCGTTTCAGCCATATCCTGTGCATGTTGTTGATGGCTCTGCCCGCAAAATGCCGTTGGGATGGATGGGGATGGGGATGTGGATGGGGGTGAGGCCAAGGAGAGGGATCAAGGGTGTACCATATATATATATATCTCATCCAGCATTGTTGTCTGCCCAAACATAACTCTCTGCTTCACACACACGTAACCGAGATCGAGCTGGACCGAGCCCGTATCTTGACCAAGCCCCTCCTTTCGCTGGGGGGTCAGGGAAAAAAACAACAAACCCCAAAAGCGAACCTCATGAACTGTTGTTTCAGCGAAAGCCACAAAAACTGTTGGCGCTTTTATTTATTTGCTATTGATTTCCACTGTCCCAGGACGCAATTTGTTTGCAATAAACTTCATAACAATAATTCATGTCCGCACAAATAAATAATTCATGGGCCCAGTACGAGTTTCAGATTCCATTCCCATCGAACCAGCGACCAAGATTTTTCCTTCCCCTCAACTTGTGATAGATAATTCTGGGCTGCCCTCTAATTGTGAGCGAAACCCCAAGAAGGACACCACCGGCCATAAAAGCAAGTTAATAAATCCAAGCAATGATAATAAAAACTGGGCGTTAAATTAAAAGGTGTTTCATCGGCAGTCAGTGGAGCATGTAAGCGAGTCCTGCCAGAGATTCAATACATTCGATCAGGAGTTGCTATTAAGCCAAGAACTGAAGTGGTCAGGGGGATGGATGAGTGAATGATGGTGCCATGAATGATTCAGTGGGTTTTTCTGCGTTAAGCAAAAGTGAGTGAACAACAGTGGTTGGTAAATGGAAAAAGAAATTAATTTGAAGGGGAATTAAGTCTGTCAGGGGTTTATTTGTGATATTTATGATTTTTCTAGTTAGTTTTTAGTCTTTAAAAGTATTTATTTAAACTGAAAACTTGAGGGATTTCAAGGTAAAGCCACCACTGTGCTTATAAAGGATGTATATAAAGGTTATATCCCTTCAAGTGGTTGGTAAATGAAAAAAGGAATTCATTTGAAGGGTAATTAAGTCTGTCAGGGGTTTATTTGTGATATCTATGATTTTTCTGTTTAGTTTTTAGTCTTTAAAAGTATTTATTTAAACTGAAAACTTGAGTTATTTCAAGGTAAAGCCACCACTGTGCTTATAGAGGATATATATAGGTTATATCCCTTTAATTAAAATCGAAATTAAGTCTGTCTGGGGTTTATTTGTGATATTTATGATTTTTCTGTTTAGTTTTTAGTCTTTAAATTTATTTTTTAAACTGAAAACTTGAGTTATTTCAAGGTAAAGCCACCACTGTGCTTATATAGGATATATATAGGTTATATATCCCTTCAATTGAAAGGCGAAAAGCGAAAAGCGAGCATTCCCAGCCACATTCACCGCCATATCCCCGCATTTACATTCACATTCCGCTGGCAAATTCGCAGGGATATGGATTACCAATTAGCATTTCCATTGGCCATTGGCTCGTTTTGTGTGCTGTGCGGAGGATTGTGGGGCAAATTGAATTTCCCATTATCGTTTAAATGAAAATTCAGGCAGTGACACACAGAAAGAGAGAGAGAGAGAGATCGAAGTTTAACTCTTTCTCTAGGCCCACGTGGCGTATGAGCAATGCCACGCTTTGATTTCCCGCCATAAAACACAAAACTCTCTCTCTTCCTCTGCCTCTCTGTGTGTGTCTGCGGGGTCATTGGGAATTGCGAATGAACGAGCTTCGGAGTCCAGCAAATATAATAAAAATCAAGGGAAAATAAAATATTTACACATGCTGGCAAATACACAGACACACAAATAACAGAAATAAAATATGGCCAAGAGAGAGAGGAAAAAAAAAGGCGAGGCAATTGAGAAAATGAATTTACTGTGTACGAAATGGTTAAGTAAAAGTTTGTGTATTCCGAAGTCAAGAGCGGTTGACAGTGGCTGATTTTTATAAGGAATTTAATTTCTACTTTGCAAATTTATATTTTACATTTAAATATATATAAAAAATTAAAAGAAAATGTATTTTTAAAGGTACTCTCCTTGCTGTTATACATATTTCTTGAAATGAAACACCTTGGACCACTGTTTCTGCCTTTTGCCAGAGTGTCCTGTGTCCTGTGAGCCTGTGACTGTGCCTGTGCCTGTGATGTTTGACTGTTTGCCGAGGTCCTCCCTGGACGTTCCGTCTGACAAGAGCTGATTGAGGAAATGCGCATCAGGCGCACTGAGCCACTGCCAATAAACTATGTGGACTTCTCTCAGCCTTTCTTAAATATATATATATAAAATATATATAGTAAGGGAGAGTAAGGGAAATCCTATAAATATGCCATTTGAAAGATAATGCAGCAATAACAAATGGAGGGGGGGAAAAGCTGGTAGGAAAAGCTGAAGCCAACTGCAGGATAGAGAAAAGATAAATAGGCAGCAGTAGGCAAACAAGATGGGTAAACAAACGTGGCAAAATGGGGTGAAAATTGCAAAGCACTGGGGTTTTCATAAAGCTTAAAATCGAAAATTTAAGAGAATATATAAATAAAAATTTAAAATAAAAGGGAAAGGGTAAAAAACGTGTGAAAACTCTAATTTCTACAGCTTTTTATGGCTAATACTTGTGTTTTTTATACAAAAACCTTATCTTTAAGTTGTAACTTCTTATTTCTCTAAGTGTACTGGCTGCATTTGCTGGCTTTCGAGTCAAATGGGTAAACAAGCCAGTACACACACACACACAGCAGACACACTCGTTCGCCAAAGGCGGCAAAACGCATTTGGAAAACGCAATGAGAGACAGCCAGTAGCAGAAGGAGCAGAAGGACATTCGCCAACACACACACAAACACAGAGAGAGCGAAGACAGCAGTCGCATAAAAATGCCAACTGTCCGCTTGTGTGACTGAGCCTGTCAGCAGGATGCCAGGACACACTAGGACCAGCTCACAGCTCACAGCTCACAGGAGCCTCAATCTCTGAGACATAGGAAAATAGATAGATTTCGTAGCGGCGACAAAACATACTGTAAAAGGGGGAAAAAAATTAGTAAGGACAAAATCAAAGACATGCACAGGGAGAAAAATCAATGTTTTAGGAATTTATATTGACAGAAATCATTATTATTTATTTTTAAGTATTATTATACAACAAAATCCCTTGAAAAATATTTATTTAAATATTTTCTAGGCATTTACATTTCAAATACATTTAAAAGTATTTTTATTAACATATTTTCTATGGATTTAAGTTTAAATTCCATTTGATAAATATTTATTTAATTATTTTCTAGGCATTTAAATTTAAAATCCATTTGAAAAATATCTAAGCATTTAAATTAAAACTCCATTAAAAAATATATATAAAAATATATTTTCTAGGCATTTACATTTAAAATCCGTTGAAACTTATTTATTAAAATATTTTCTATGCTTTTAAATGTAAAATCCATTTTAAAATATTTCCTAAAACATTTTCTATGCATTTAAATTAAAAAGCCCTTTAAAAATATTTATTAAAATATTTTCTAAGCATTTAAATTTTAAATCTATTGAAAAGTATTTATTAAAATATTTATTAAAATATTTTCTATGCATTTAAATGTAAAATTCATATAAAAAGTATTCCTTAAAACATTTTCTATGCATTTAAACTTAAAATCCATTTGAAAAATAATTATTAACATATTTTCTATGCATTTTAATATAAAACACATTTAAAAATATTCATTAAAATATATTTTCTAAGCATTTAAATTTTAAATCCTATGAATAATATTTATTAAAATATTTTCTATGCATTTAAAGTCCCAGTATTTTTTGTTCTGTGTAAAACTAGCAAATAGTTGGCCTGCTTGAGAACTTGTAACGTGTTTTATGGGTTTTATAGGTAGTGAAAAAGGAGCAGGCAAGAAGCAGGATCTGGAGCAGAAGAAGAAGCCTCCAGGACAGGGTCAGTGGGTTGGGCGACCGGGGCAATATTGGAGGATTTTTATTTCGTTGGCTGTTTGCTAGATTAAATTTACTACATTTGGAATTGAATAACTAAAGCTCCCGGAGGATCATCTTCATTTTGTATTTATCCAGAATGAATGGTAAACGACAGTTGGAATAGCACACAGACACAGGCACAGACACAGACACAACAAGGAGCAGGAGCAGGAGAGCAGGGAAGAGAGAGCTAGGAGTCTCGGGCAAAATATTGCACAGAGACACACATACGAAAACAATCAGTAATGTAATAGAGACGAGGAGCAGGACTCGCAGGACAACAACGCCTGCAAATGCCGGAGCACAAGGACGGAGGACGAAACGAAACGAAGCCATTACAGTTGCCAGCGGCATTTTGCAGGAAACAGCTTGACAAGCCGTTGAAATTTATATTGAAAGATGTTTCGTAGCCCTGTCGGCAGGATTAAGTAACTGCTCCTGCCCCTGTCATGTCCTTATTCCCCATTTTTTTCTCTCTCTTGTATTTTTTTTGGGTCTCTTTTGCGGTGCATAATTCATCTAGAAATGAAATCATTGCATATGCATGGCTCCTCCCTTTCAACTATAACGAATCAATACTAAAAACGATAATATTCGAAAAGAAAAAATAATATGTGTGTGAGTGTGTGTGTGTAAAGGACATGTGATATATGCCAGGATAAGGGATAAAATATGCAAGATAGTATAACATATTCCATGAATACCAAAGCTCGGTTTTAGATGCACAAAATTATTTTTCAGGATATTTTTGGGCAAAAGGGTAAAAGATGTTTTTGAAGTGGAAAAATATTGGAGGATTAATATATAAAAAATCAGAATATATAATATTATATATGTAGAGTATTTATTATTTAGAATAGGATTATTTATATTATAGTTAAACAATGAATGAAATGATATTCAAATGCGGACAACTGCGACGACTTATTTATACGACTTTTTGCTGCAACTTCTCACGATCGACGACCTAAAGTGACCATCTTCCATTTACGCTGCCATCTCGACTCTCGCTCTTCTGTCGCTCCTCTCTCTGTGCCGTTTATAGGTTCCGTAAACCTGGTCATACTGCAAGTGTGTGCCTGTCGCTGCCCAGTGTGACCCGTCTTTACATATATTATATAATAATAAGATATATATATTATATATATAATATAATATTTTAACAGTATTCTTTAAATATAAATTACCTAAAGCCAAGGAAAAACCCTATACTCTACATGTCTGATTTTTCCCTGCTGATAATCCCAACTTACGGATGTTAATCAAGGACATAAAAACTGCTTCACACGAAGCGCTTTTCTTTACCCCTGAAAAAATGTTGAATTAGCACAAAAAAGAAAAAAAACAAGAGCTCTGATAAGAAATATGCAAAAAGCAAGCAAAATGGCAGTCATTTCGCTGACGGACGGAAAGGGGTAATATACACTACACAAAAAAAAAATATATACATATAAAAAATATATAAAAAAGAAGAGAGAGAAATAAGAAGGAAAAGCCAGAGAAAGTCAGGCTGAAAACGCTTCCTTGGCAGGTATGAATAAACATAAAAGCATTTTCGTTGGGCCTTTTTATCGCGTAAACGCATCAAAAAATTCAATTGTATTTAATACACACACACACACACACACACACAATCGATTGGGGCGGCACACACAAAAGAAGCAACAGAATGTGTGTGATTGGGCCATAAAAGCGAATATTACGCATACGCCCCCTTAGCCGCCGGGGGCCCCAGTTAAGCTCAGCCAAAAAGCCAATTTGATTAACAAAAAAAAAAGGAAAGGAAGGGAAAACCATGAAGATGATCTCAATGAGGCTGAATATGATGATGAGGATGCTGGGTTTAAGCTCAACTTTCCACAATCCCTGCCTGAAACTGCATATATTTTTGGTTCCAAATTGCATTTGAATATAAATCAAAAATGGAACCCAAAGGAAAACCCCAGGAGTCTCGAAGTTCAATTAAAAGGCAAGGCCAGGCAGAGCTCTCAAAAATATAAATTTATTTCTGGCAAAAAGATACTCAACTGTTTTATTTGCTAACCAAAAATATATCTGTAAGCTTTTCAATTTTTCTTTTCTGCATTTTGCATATTGTTTTATGTATTTCCAAGAATAAACCGGCAACAATAGGTTTTTCGGTAAATAATATTTCATTCAAGGAATTAGGCAAAGGGCTGTCTTTGTTAGGGTTTTCGGTTTTGGGATTTGGTTTCAGATTCGACTTGAGATTGAGTGTGTGTAGGCCTGTGCCTGGCCTCGTTTCCGCTTCCGTTTCCGCTTCGCTGGCTCGCTCTACACGTGTTAAGTGTTCCCCAAAAAAAAAAGAAAACTCAGGCTCACCTGGCGCGGAAAGTTGCCTCCTACCTTTATTTTTCCTCTTATTTTTTTTGTTCTTTTTGTTAGCCGGTCAAGCGACCTACGTTAAGTGTCAAACACATTTTACTTGGCAATTTCTTGGGTCGTTCGCTGTGGCTTTTCCCACCCACATTTTCCCTTCTTTTAGCCACCTTTTCCCCAGGGGCGGCTAATGCTCTTGTGTCTCATGTCGTAGGCGTTGCCAACTCTAATGAAATGATTCATTTCCGGTTTCCGCTCGGCAGTGCCAGGGTGTTCACACTTGACACTTTCTTTCCGCTCTGGTTTTTCGTGTGTGTGTGTGTACGTGTGGCTCGTCCTCGTCCTCGTCCATGTCCTTTATCCACGCTCCTTGCTTCGTTGGCTTTCACGTTGGCCACGTTGATAAATTTGTGTAAATTCGTTTTAGCCAATTTCCACACACACACACACACTCGCATGCAGTGAGCTAATGTCCTTGGGGAGTTGGAAATTCGGTAGCATTCTCACCTTTTTTTTTTGTATATCCTTTTTTTTCAACTTGCGGTTTGCCTATCACGTGTTTTACCTAAAACCAAAAAAAGAAAAAAGAAGATGTGAAAAAACCAAGAAAGACAAACGATCGGAAATAAATTTACAGATAAGTTCAGGATGCCAGCGAATTGCCTTGTTAATATTTTATTGGCAACTGTTTAGGCCAAACTGGTTAAGGCAATTAACTGCTTAGGTTTTGCTGCGATTTGCTTAAATAAATTATGCGAAAGGTAGTTAAAGGTGTATTTGGGAGATATTCTTATTTATTCATTTCATTTCCATTAATTAAAGGTTGTTGGAATTTTTCTTTTGTGTTATAAATGTTCAAACTGACTTTTCTTTTAATATAAATTATTTTAAGTTTTATTTAATTTATTTTTAATATTATTTTGACCATTTTTAACCCATTTTTTGTGTTAAACTTGAATTGATATATTTTGGTAACATTTTAAAGATTATTTCTTATATTTCTTATGAATTCTATACATAAATTTATTTATTTTATGATTCCTTTTAATTTATTTTCTATATTTTCCATATATATTATTTTATTTCCTATATTTTCTATATATATTATTTTATTTCCTATATTTTCTTTTATCTTTTTTATTTCATTTTGTCTCTTAATTAAAAGAACTTAAAATTTATTTCCTTTATGCTTCCTTTTAATTTATTTTCCATATAATTTCCCATCTATTTTTTCTTTTTGTGCTAAACTTCTAGGGTTGCCTCCTTTGGGGCCATTCTCTATTGATATCCCTGCGGTTGCCGCGAAAATGCTGCAAATTGTCTCGTGTTTAAATAATTTCTGTGCCATTTTTTTCGCCAAGCTCTTGTTGGGGTTTGATCTCTACTTTTTTCTATTTGTTTTTCTCCGAGTTTCTCTCAGTTTTTCTATTCTGCTTTTCCCTGATATGTATATATGTATTTTTTTTCGGGGTAACGCTTGAAGCTGCTGCTGCTGCTGCTGCGGTTTCATCTGCAGCCGACAGGAGGCTAGAGGCGCCTCTCTTGGTCAGTGCCACCACCCCCTTTTGTGCCTCGGTCACATGTTTCATGCCAGTAACAGCGGACTAGAAAGGGGGAACACAGCAGCACAGCAGCACAGAGGCAAAAAATTCAAAGAAAATTCAAGGAGTTGATTTTGTAATTAAAGAAAAGTTGGTTTAAGAAAATTCTAGAAATTCTTCTCCTGACTTTTTAAGTATTTTCTTAGTTTTTTATATTATTTCCCTTAATTTTCTAAGTGTATTTGAACTGGTAAAGCTCATAACTTATGCCCGAGGCCCACACCCCGAATGTTTCGTTACCAAAAAATGGCAAATGGCGGGCCGAAGTAGCGCATTTGTTACCACGGCCCATGTTGTCACACACAGAGAGGGTGAGGGAGAGAGAGAGAGAGGAAGAGGGACTTGGCCATGGCCAGAGGGTTTTCCCCGCTTTGCTGCAACATCCTGGGGCGTCAGTTTTGAAACATTTACTTTATGTTGTTCACAGGAAATTAGATTTTTTTTTTGCTGTTGCCGCCCATTTCCTCCATTTGTTTTCGTTGCAAGCGGGCGGCAAGGGTGGCAGTGTGTCCACTGTGTCCAGTGTTGGGCAGCGCATTTAGTTTTTATAGCCAACTTGTCAATGACAACGGCAGTAGCTATGGCAGAGTAGTAGCTGCTGGGGCAGGAACCATGTCCTTGCGGACAGGAAACAAGCTCATTGCGGAAACAGCTTTTTAGCCATAACAAGCCGCACACACACACACACACTGACACACACTTACTAGCACTGGTGAAGCACTACGTGAAGCTGCCAACTTGTTTGCCATGCTAATTTATTTATAGACGGAATTGGCGCTGGTCCTTGTTCTTTTTTCTTTCTCCTCTTCTCTCCTCTCCTTTTATTTTTTTTGTAATTCCCCGGCTTTCGTGTAAATTTCCGCCGCAGACGACAAATTGCATACGTGCCACGCCCACCTGGTTGCCAGCAGCCTCTTTAATTCGATTTTCGAGCTGTGCAAACAAATCATTTAATGCCCGCCAAACTCATTTGTGCAAACATATTTGGGTCATTCCGCCAGCAGGCGAAGAAGGAGCGCGCAGGGAAGCAGAGAAGGCCTCGGAAAAACCGTGAAAAAATTCAACCGCGAATTGGGGGAGGGGAAAAACTGCTTTCCATTCCTTTTCGCACCCTCCGAAAAATTCCCCTCTTTGAATTCCTTCATGGAAAAGTCTTTATTTTGTAAAAAAAAGGGTATACTGGTTTCCCTTAAAAATGGGAATATAAAAGGGACCTTTTCAAGGTTTTTTTTAATGTATTTTTAATATTTTATATATTTTATATATTTTATATATGTTTCCTATATTTATAAATTATATTTTATATAAAACAAAGAGGTTTAAAATTTAACTAGAATTTATTTTGATATTAATTATTCAATAGAAACCTTTTGATATAGAAATATCAATTAAAATAAAACCAATTTCTCGCAATATATTATATATTAAATATTTTAAAAATATAAAATATTAATTAAACAAAATGGGAAACTTTTTCCCTTATTTATAAATTATATTTTATATAAAACAAAGAGTTTACAAGTCAACTAGAGCTGATTTCGATATTTATTATTAAATAAAATCCGTTTGATATAGAAATATACTCTAATTAAAAACAATTTCTTACCATATATTATATATTAAATATTTTTAATATATTAAATATTAAATAAACAAAATGGGGAACTTTTCGTAATACTCACATTCTAAAATTTGTATTTAAAATACAAATGACAACCCTGGCTTCTTCTTTTAACATCTAATTTTGGAAAATTTCTTATTATTTTGTACCAAATATTTAACAAATTAACTTTTACTTAAATGAAATATTTTATAATAAAAATAGGGTCATTCAATGGTCGAAATATTGAGCCTGTTGTAGTCCTGTTACTGCACTCCTTTCTCTTATTTTTCTTGCCTTTTTTGTTTAAATCCTCTGATGGACAGCTGGCCCCCATAGGCGCACGTGCCTCGCCAGGATGCTTGCTGGCCTTCTGTTCCTGCTCCTGCCTCCTGTGCCTTTCCCTTTCCCTACTGTCCTGTTCCTGTCCAACTGCAGCTCGTTGGTAGGACATGATAAGTAGCATAACCATTAAAATCAAAAGCAGAGCGAAAGCAACGCCAGTTTGCAAATGGAACGCGGGCCACTTTGCTTAATGTTCGTTCGCCCGTTCGTTTGGTTCGGTAAAAGCATCGCGTGTCCGTGTCGGTGTCCGTGTCGGTGTCCTGTCCCCACCTCAGGAAAAAAGGCAACCACGAAACTCCCCCCGCCGCCACCCAGCAAACTCGAACCCAAACCCAAACCCAAAAACCCAGGGACATGCATTCATTTTTGAATGGATTCGCGGAATGTCGACGCAGTGGCAGTGGATCAGGTGGAGCCTTGAATGGAGATTGGTTGTCCTGTTGCCAGGAGCAGCATCATCATTCCAAAAGGATAGAGAGAGAGAAAGGGTTGGGGGATTGAGGGATGGGTTAATGGGTGAATGTCGCGCTGCGGGAACAAATTGTGTGAATTAACCCATTTATAGCTGCGGCGGCTCATTCCCCTTTTGCTTTGGCATTTCCATTCATTTGCTAAATGCCAGAAATTGCAGTCCTACAAAGGATTACATGGGAAGTTAATCATCAAGGATAATGGCTTTTGTTTGTAATTCTATATTTTAGAAATTTATTAATTGTTAAAGAGAAGCCTTTTTAGTGGTGACTAAACTCTGTGAGGTTTTCCACAACATCTTTCTTTACTCTTTACTCGCTGCTCATTCATTTTCCACAAGAAAATTTCATTTCAATTTGTAAAACGTTCTTCTTTGTCGTCGTCATCGTCATCCTGGTCGTTGCTGTGGTTAAATTTCATATTTTTTAAGGGGGGTTCCCAGTCGAAACTGTTGCCACGCCATGACAGCTGTTGCCGGACAGGCACAGCCCGCTTTTCTCCGATTTTCCTTTTCCCCCACGAACAAATGAAAAGCAATTTACGCCGAGTGAAGGAAGGAACAGCGGAAAATGTGATGGGGGCCAAGTGAATCAAGGTAAGGGAATCGCTCAAAAGCATTCAGCATTCAGCGAGCGAATGCCGCCATTCATGCGAATGACCAACACCAGGTGGAACCCTCCTCCTCCTACTTGACCCTTAACCCTTTTCCTGCCACTTTCCGGCAGCAACAGCAACAGCAGCACCTTTCTAAGTTGCTTTAATGGACGTCGGTGGTGGCCAAACCGACATTTTTGAATATTAAAATTCTCGCTCTCGAAATGAGTATTCTTTGAGCGACAGCGACAGCTTTTCTCCTCCCAGCTAGGAAAAGGTTTTGGCCCTGTGGCTCAGCCATAAATAAGAACATTTTCTTAAGCGAATTTCCCTCAAACCCAACCCGCAAAAAAAAAAAAGAAAAACTTTGCCGCCACATTCGCTGAAGCGCGAGTCCTTCTTCTTGGTGGCTTTTCCAAAAAGGAAGGCAAAAGGCGGGGACAGGGAAATGTGGTTGTGCACCTTTTGTTGGCCTCCGTCCGGAATTTCTCTCTTTCTCTATATATATTTTATTTTATTTCATTTTATTTCACATTTCGCTGCTGCCATTTTAATATACAATATTATGTCTTGGCCCCTGTTTTGCGTAAATTTAACTTGGCTTTTCTTTTGAAAAAAAAGGCAAAAGAGAGAGAGAAGAGTATAAAAATTTATGGAAATTAAAGAAAGTTTCGTGTTTTGTCGATAATCGAATGAAAAATGCAAATGTCCTTTGGATTTATGGCTGGTTATTATATCGTTTTAAGTTGTGGTTCAAGGACTTTGCCTTTGACTTAAAGTCTGTGTTAAGTTGTAAAGTTTTCTCCATATTTACTGACCATCTTTAACCCTGCATTGCCTCACATTTATTGATTTACCTCTGCTGGCTGGCATTCCCTTTGGTCCTTTTTACCTGTCGTTATTTTCTAGTTTTTTTTCCTTTCTTTTTTTTTTGTATTTTTTATGTGTGTGTGTGCATCGTATCCCTATCAACTATGCTACTTATGCTGCTCGAACAGCTTTCCTAGATGTTCTCTGTCATATTTCCTGCAAAATGCTCGCTCACAACTTATTCCGCTTGGTCATGCGGCAGTTAAAGCTGCCTCTTTTGCCATTTTCCCGCTTTTCCACTTTTCCATCCTCCCCCCTCCCCCCATTCTACCTTCAAGTGGCATTCTGCGAGAATCCTGTCATCTTTTACGCATTCATTTGCAACGCCTTTTAGTTGGTCCAGTGCGTGTCCCGTTGCCGAGGCGCCTTCATCACATTTCTTCTTATTTTCCACGCAGCGGCGGCACACTGGTTTCAAAAAGGAAGCTTTTTTGGATTTTTCCAGCAATTAGTAAGGATCTATAAAATTAAGGGGAATTTATTAAAGTTTATAGTAATGATGAGAATATTTTTAAGAGATTTTTCAAGAGCTTGTTATCGAAAAAATCGATAATAAATAATCAATTTTAATATAATTTCTTTATTTAATTTATTTAATTTATTTCTTTATTTACTATGTTGGAAATCATTCTGGGGTCTATAAAAATATATAATTCCTTCGATAAACATTTGTAAGCATTAAAGAAATTAATATAACAATGATGGAAATATTTTAAGGGAGTTTAGATATCAATTTCACAATAAATAATTTACTATATTTATTTAGAACCACAAAAAGATGTTAAAAAACACTCTGATATTTATAAAAATATATAATAGCTTTAAAAATATCAATAAATGTTGAATAAACCTTTGTAAATAATTAAGAAACTTATATAATAATGATGAAAATATTTTAAGGGAGTTTTGATATCAATTTCACAATAAATAATTTATTATATTTATTAAGAACCCCAAAAATCATTCTGATATCTAAAAAATATATAATACCTTCAAAAACCTTTTGCTTTCCTATGATTTACGCTGGAAATTAAACACCAGCTCAGGGAAATGCCTTCAAAAGTGTTGATAATTTAATTTAATTTATATTTTAGAGTCAAAAAGGTATTATGAAAATATTCATATTTTTATATTTAATATTTTGTTATGCCTTTTAAAATAATGTTGAAATATTTAATATAAAATCAATTAAATCCAAAATTTCACTCTTGCCCCACTGTACTTACCGTTGGTAACCCAACTCCGGCTCAAGAACTGGACAGCCACGCCCCTTCATCCCTATTGGGTTACTCCAAACCCCAACCAACACCCACTCACCCTTCGTACAACCCAAAAAATTCCCCTCCTTTGTCTCATTTCATTTCGTTCCATTTTGTTTTAATAAATTAAAATGTCAACTTGATAAATGAAGGTTTCGTGGCGGCATTTTTGAAGTGGCATCTCCGCTTCCGCATCCGCAGGCCCAAACTCACGCACTCACTCACACACACACACTCGGAGGACAGTGGCCAGTGTCCTTTGTGTGGGAATTGGGGTCCGAAAGGACCTCAGCAGTAAATTATGTTGTTGTTAGTTTCACTTCATCTGCGAATGCGAATGCGAAGGAGACAGCAATGGGTGTCCTGCGGTTGTGTCTAAGTGGTTATGAGTTAATTTTATTTATTTATTTATATTTTATTGTTATCATCTATTTCACTTTTTGTTTAGTGTCCACAGTAAGTGAGCATTATTTTATTGCTGGAGAAAAACATATGCGAGAGTCCCCTAGAATTTTATGGAGCGTTATATGTAGCTTCAAGAAAGGCAGGCAGGCAGAAAGGAAGGAAGGAAGGATCCCATAAATTCTTTTTTCCTTTTTTTTTTTTTGTTGGCTCCAAACTGTAACCGAAACCGAAAAGACATTTCCTGTCTCTCATTAAATTTGTCTACGCATTCATTTGTCAGCAAGTCGTAAAAACCAAAAAAAAAAGAAGGGAAGGGAAGGGAAAGGAAGGACCAGGAAAGTGTGTAGGATTTTTATTTTTAGGCCTTGTCCTTTTTTTATTGTTTCCCATCCGGACACCTGTTTCTTTTTCTTAGCTCAGAGTTTTTCCCCTCCTGCCAGCCTCAAGCTCGGGGGCTTATCAGTCAGTCAATGCCCGGGCATCAATTCATCCATCTGGGTCTCGTTTTTTTTTTATATTTCTATTTTTTTTCTATATCCCATCCTGGCCTTAGTCAAGGACGAGCGTAATGTGGATTGATAGATGCAAAGGGAATGACAAATTACAGACAGAAATGTGAGAGACAACGTTGGTCTAATCAACATGTTGGAAATCCAGTTTAAAGCCAACTCCTGATGTCTAGACGGGGGGCTATTTGTTATAATAAATTACGAGAGGCTTAGGAGAGTAATTTATAGCTGAAAGAAATATATATATGTAGAGTATTTATTATTAAGAATAGGATTATTTATATTATAGTTAAACAATAAATGAAATGATATTCAAATGCGGACAACTGCGACGACTTATTTTTACGACTTTTTGCTGCAACTTCTCACGATCGACAACTTAAAGTGACCACCTTCCATTTACGCTGCCATCTCGACTCTCGCTCTTCTCTCGCTCCTCTCTCTGTGTCGTTTATAGGTTCCGTAAACCTGGTCATACTGCAAGTGTGTGCCTGTCGCTGCTCAGTGTGACCCGTCTTTACATATATATTTATATATAATATATATTTATATAAAATATATATTTATTTATAATTTATACTCCTTTGTGTTTTACTTTTGTTGATTAAAACTGAAAACATTTTTCATGGCACTTTTTCTTCAATCAAGCGAAGTTCAAGTCTTAAATCAGAGAGATTTTATGCTTCTTTCCTATTCTTTTTTTTCTTTTTTGTATTTTAGCTAAACTTTTGTTTTATATACGTTTTATTTTTATTTTTATTTGTATTCCGTGTTTCGTATTTTTGTTTTATGTTTTTTATGGGGGACAATGGCCAAGGAGAGTATCGTTGGTGGCAGGTGGCTCTCCTCTTCCATTTGCTGTTGTTAATTTTCCCTTTTTGGCCAGAAGCTTTGTGCTGGACACTGAGGCACAGTCCCCGAAGCAAGGACATAAAGGACAAACGACAGTGAGTCACCTGAATGACCCCTGGGAGCTGTCACAGGAAACATTTCCCATTTCTTCCGGTCTTGTGTCAAATGCTGGCATTAATTGTTAAAAACAAAAGGCAAAGAGAGAGAGAAAGCGAGAAGCGATCGCTGGGGAAAAAGTCTAGCTTAGCTCTCTTTCTTTCTTTTTTTCTGTATTTTTTTTCGTTGCAACAAATCAACAAAAACTTGACTTTAAATAAATGCACCGCCAATCCACTTGGCTGAGCTCGAATTGCACCAGAAGTAGGAGTAGGAATACGAGTTGGGGGACGGACTGCCGCCCACCAAAAGTTTGTGTATTAAATTAAAACGCTCAGCGGCAAAACTTTGGCCCGAAACACACGCAGAGCCACTTCCTTACCCTCGACCAACCTGGCGTATGCGCAATGTCGAAGGCAAAGGCAAAGGCAGAGGCAGAGGCAGAGGCTAGAGGAAACCAGACCCCGGCCTCTACCTGCGATGGGAGCAACTTTTGCGCCTTTGTTGGCACTTTCAGCGTAAATCGTTTGCTGGCCCTTTTCCGAGAAGGCACAGAGAGAAAATAGGAGATAGTTTATTAATAAATCAAATGATTTATTTAACCTTAAAGCTGATTTTAAATAAAGAATAATATTTTAAGGTGATATAAATTTTAATAGATTATTTTTCTGATATTATCCCTCGGTTTTCTCTAGTTTTTCTTTGAATTGTTGGTTTATTGGTTGGTTTATTGATATATAAAATAATTTCTTTAACCTTAAATGTGATTTTAAATTAATAACAAAATTTTAAGCTGCTTTAAATTGTAAAAGATTATTTTTCTAATATTATCCCTTAGTTTTCCCATTTTTTCTTTGACTCCCTGCAAGTCCTTTTCCCATTGCAACTGTTATTAGCTTGGGCAGCGGCAGGAGTGGGCGGCAACCAGGTTTACAGCAGCTGCTACTGCTCCTTTGGTCCTTGTGCGGCGTCTCTGAAGTGCAACTGCAACGGCGCAGCCTACATCGAAATCCCAAAACAAAACTTTTTCCGGCTGCCACGACGCGGTTAGTTGAGGGGGAAAAACGGCTAGGAAAAATTCGAAACCCAAAAAGAAGGAAAAGAAAAGGCAAAATGCTAAGGGGAAAACTCAGACAGACAGACAAACAGAAGGAAGGCCTTCGATTGAAGTAGATAGTGTCTTGGAAGAAGGTATAATACTTATATGTCTATATGGCCAGGTATTTTCTTTATTTATTTATTTTTTGTGGCCAGGATAGTTTGATTAAGGGAAAAGTTAAGCTGGAAAAATCTGGGGAAATTGTTGATATGTAATTATGATAAATAAAGGATAAATGTTGCTAGGAAAGTAAAGGAAGATTTTAGTAGGATTATAAATTAATTTTCTGAATCATTTTAAGACTAAAAAGTAAACAATTAATTTTTATTTTGGTTAAATAAAAATATTTGCTTTATTCTCTAATTATTTTGAATTTTTATTAAATTATTAAAACGATGTGCTGTATTTTTAAAAATATTTTATATAATTTTAATTAGTTTATTTAAAATATTTGCCTTGCCTTTCAATTATTCAAATATATATTTTACGAGTCATAAAATCTACATAAATTATTAATAATGCCTGTCGTTTTTTTTAACATAAACATTATACTCAATATGCATTACAGACTTTTTCCAAATTGGCTTTTAGTCAAAGTTGAATTGAACTATTAATCAAAATGAAATTAGGTTTTTACTCTTTATAAATACATTATTTTTTGTTATATGTCAGATATCATGATATTTATGACCGGCCTCCCTGTTTAACGGGTTAATTTTTCATTGAATTTTCAACTAAATCTTGTTTATTAAAGCATCGCAGAGTGAGAGGGAGAGAGAGTTTTAAATTAATTATTTATGCGCTTATTTTGGCCAAATGTAAAAACAACAACAAAGAAAGAAGCTGAGAGCCAAAAGCCGTGCAGACATGAAAGGCTCACAGAAAATTGGCCAACAAAATATCAATTTTATGAAAATCAAACACACAAAAATAACGCAATTAGCGGCTTGAATTTGAGTGTGGGAGATAGGAAGGAGTCCTGCCAGAGTCCTGGCTGGGTTATGCCGTAGCAATCATTGCTCTCTCTGGCTGCCTGCCTGCCTGCCTGCCTGCCTTATGAGTTTTTCGTTTTAATTTCCTCTTGTTAATGGGAAAAGCTCACTCTCACTCACATAATAAATATGAATTTGATACGAAAAATGCAATTAAAATGTACGAGCCAAAGTCTTGGCTATATATATGTAGGATATATATATGCATAAAATATATATATACAGTGACATGGGGCTGGGAAGCCATTCATGCAAAACATCAAAAGCCTTCCTGCTTCGTCCTTCGCTTCTTTGCGCTTTTCTTTTTTTTTTCTCTGGATTTTCCCGCCGCTTGCCTTTTGCAATTTCCCATAACATACTTTGGGGTCGGCAAGAAAGTTGCAAGAATTTTTCAATCGAAATACAAATGAAATTATACGTATGCCGTATGAGAGGGGGGGACCCGCTTTAAGTGAGTTTTCCTTCATTAGCAGTGGAAATGGCAGCGACAGAGCGCGCGCTAAGCCAAACAAGTGACAGGAGGTAGGACTACATATACTATATATAATATATATATTTCTATATATATATATATGTGTGTATTTTGTGGAGTAAAGGAGGCAAGCAAGCAAGCCTCTTAGAAAAATAAAGCAAAATTGTTGCCACCACTTCAAAAGCAATGCAAAAACTGCCTCCGGGGGAAAAACAAAGCAAGAAAAGAGGACAGAAAAGTAGCAGCAGCAGGAAAAACAGTAAGGAAATATTCTAGGTTAAGAATTTATAGAACTAGATATACCCTGTAGTCTAGGCAGACTTGTACGAGCAGTGCTTGCTTTCTTTCCTGAATTTTATATAAAATTTGAGTGTATTTTTATTAAAATATTCTCCATTCTTAATATTTAATACTCTTAAATTAATAATATACCCCTTTTCCACAGGGTATAGACCTAGGCATACCCTGTAGACTAGGCAGACTTCTTCCTTTCTTCCCTGAACTTTCAATAAAATTTTAATGCATTTTAAACAGTGAGGAAATATTCTAGGGTAACAATTTATAGACCTATAAATACCCTGTAGTCTTATACTTTCCTTCCTGAATTTTATATAAAATTTGAATGCATTTTAATACCCTTTTTTATCAATTTAAAAAGCATAAAATATTCACTATTCTTAACATAATATATTAATATATTAAAATACCCCTTTTTCACAGGGTATGGACCTAGACATTCCCTGTAGTCAAGGCAGACTTCTTCCTTTCTTCCCTCAACTTTCTATAAAATTTGCATGCATTGTAATGCCTTTTTTTATAAAGCTAAAAAGCTAAAAAATATGCTCTATTCTTTTAACATTCTCTTCAGCTAATATACCCCTTTTTCACAGGGTATTAACCCAGCTAAAAAAAAAAATAGAAAAACAGACAACACGAGTGGTTAGTAGTTGCTAGAATCTGCGCTTGACTTTGACTTCAATTCAACGCCTTCGAAATTGCCCCGGCGACAGGCTCCTTGCTTGCCTGCTTCTTTTCTCCCCACTATTTTCCCCTTCCTTCCCGCATTTTCTTTATTATTTTTCCTTGCTGTTACCACTTCCGATTTGCCAGCCCCCTTTTTCTTTTCTTTCTTTTTTTTGCATTGTGGCAAAAACTTATACGCGACTTTGCTTGCTGTTCATAAACATTTTTTTCGGTGACAACGAAGCAACAGCCTGCGAAAGTCAAGAGTCGTTGAGGTTTTGGGATCAAGAATCAGGGATCAGTTTTTCTTACATTTTTCTCTATGATTTTTCCCGCACATGCGATTTCCTTATTGTGGCCATTATGTGATTTATAGAAAACTGCAGCGATATGGTTTATAGAGAGAGAGAGGGTCCTTTTGGTTTTTCCCGGGGACATCCGCCGCCAGGAAGGCATCGAAGAAAGCCACTTCCGACTTGGCGGCTCCTTGAGAAGGATTTCTGAAGTGCAGGCGGAAGTGGGGCAAGTTTAAAGGCCCAAAGGCAACCCGCGGCATTGTTAAAAACCTGTTGTTGTTGTTGATGTTGTTGTTGCTACCATTTTTATTAGCCACAATCAATCCGCTTAAGCAGAACGACAAAGGAGCGAGGGAAAGTCTAAAGAAGCCCAAAAGAAAAGGTGGAAAAAGGAAAGGAAAGAAAGAGAGTGAGTGAAGAAATGAAGGAAGTCGATAAACGGAAAACGGGGTTCGCCCTTTCTTTAGTTATTTTTTTTTTCTTATTTTTTTGTCATCACAACAATGGCGAAAATGAATGGAAAAACGCTGTACAAATGGCTGGAAATCTGATACAACAATATGGCCGATGCCGATGTTCAGTAATCCGGGTAATCAGTAATCCGTAATCAGTAGTCGGTGAATCGGTGAATCGGATGAGTCGCAGAGACCATTATTTTTTAAGAGAGAGAGTAGAAAGTCTTTGTCCTGCTAAATATTAAATATTTATTTTTTTTTTGGATAATTTAAGCAACTTCCAAAGCCTTCAGAATCGATCAGGGACACACATGTGTTGTATATATCCTCCTGTATTCTCGTCCTGTATCCTGGCTATCAATTCAGAGCCTGCTAAGAGGCCTGCCATTGAAATCGTTGCATTGAACACCAAATGGCCATTATGTGAGCGCTGTGCCACTTGATTTGTGGAGAGGGAAAAGCCCAGGCAGCCCTGCCTGGGAAAACGTGATTCGTGACGCGTGAGTCGTGATTTACAGGGGACACGTTCGCTTAAAGGAAAACAAGAAGCAGCAGCAATTAATTTCCAATGAAACAAGGTGTCTAAGCATTGCTTTGAACTTAAATTATATTTTCTGCATTAAAAATGAGATATTTTTCTAAAGAAAATATTTTATTTTTATAACAATTTATTTTCTTGAACTTTATTCATATTTTCTGCATTTAAAATGAGTTATTTTCCCAAAGAAAATATATAATTTTTCATAACAATTTATTTTCTTTATTTTTCTTTCTTTTTTTGAGCTCCCTTTTATTTTGTAAATAAATTCTTATATATTCCCACATTTATGTTTTGCTGTTTGCATATGCATTTAGCTTCGTTAGTCTGAGCCGCTTTTTGGCCCGCTTTTCCAGCTATTTGCCAGGCCCCCGGTTTTCGCGAGGGCTTAATTGTCGCAGTGCGCTGAGGGGGGAGGGGGAAGGGGAAAAACTCAACTCAAACCCTTTTTGCGCCCACATTTTTGGCCATTTTTCACGTCCCCCTCGGCAGCGGAAATCGTCCCAAAAATTGTTCTCGTCGTCGTTGTCGTCGTCGGCTTTCAATGAAATTTCGTCGAGCATTTTTGTGCACAAGGAGATGATCAGAGATCAGAGTATGACACTTGGTATATACCCTGGAATCAGGTGGGTTTTTTACAATGGGTGCTGGGTTGCCCTCGAGACGAGAGAGAGAAAGGTATTAAAAGTTGTGAAACAAAAAGAAAAAAAGAAATAATGGGAAGAGGATCAGGACAAATGTTTTCCGCTGCTTCGCTGATAAAAATTGCATGCATGGTCACACTAAGAAAAATACTAAATAAATTGTAAATTAGGAATTGGGAATCTGTAAAGGAAATATCAAGTAAATCCGTAACTTAAATCCTAAAAATTAGTTTAATTTAAATTCTTATTAATTTATCAGTTTATATTTATTGTTTTTATTTTTTTCTAGTTATTTTTCACAATTTTCTCTCTGTGTAATGTCTGTCTGCTGCTCGAGAAAATATGGCGCAATAAAGTTTGGCGCTCTCGCGACATGAGCGCATTTTTGAAGGCTCCTGTTGAGTTTTTGTGTGTGCAGACACACTCAGGGGGAAGGGGAAAAAGGGGGAAAAAGGATGGAAAGTGGGTGCAGACTGTGTGGAAAACTGTGTCTGTGTGTGTGTGTGGGTCGGGAAAATGTGTGGAACTTTTGGGGGTGGGGTGGAAAATGGAAGGATGCATGCCGTTTCTATCGCTGCCAAAATTTTTAATTTCGAATTGCGCTCGAGGCCATTTCAAGTCAACACGACCACGGAAAATATATATACTCACAGACTATATGTTTCCTTTTTTCCATCTCCTTTTTCTATTTTTTTTTGCGTGTGTGTAACCTGAGTGCAGGGCACAGAAGTTTCTTTTACAATCTTTCCATAATTAATAAAGTTGGCTGAAATTAATGCAGTTATCGCTAAGAAACACTTGTAATTGTTAAATATTGGGTTTGAGGGATTGTTTAAAGGGATTTGGAGCTTAAGTAAATAGGAAATTTAAATAGAATGTGAATTTATTAACTATTTATATATTTTAATTGATTTTTTGAAGATATATAAAAATATATAAGGTTAAAAAGGTTTCCCAAGCCTTTATTCCGAGTGAAAATGTTTTACAAATTCAAAAGATGTATTATTCTTTTTTATTTTTATATAATATTATTTATTTGTGCATTTATTTATTATTTATTTTATGTATTTTATCTTGGCTCTTTTATATTTATTTATTATATTTATATTTATTTTATGTATTTTATTTTGTCCCTTGATTTCTTTATTAATTTATTTTCTTTACTCGAGTTTTCAATGTATTTTCAATTTATTGATTCCTGGGTGAAATTTTTCATTTGTCTTCTTTGTTTTTTAAATTTTTCTTTTGGATTTTTGCATAGCCCTTTGCTGATTTTTTCTTTCTTTTTCTTTTTCCCGATTTTCCTCCATTTCCAATCAGAAACGTGGGCCATTTGTTGATTTTTTGGCCCATGTAAGGTGTGTGTGTGTGTTTTACTAGAGTGTGTGTACATATGAGTGTGTTGTGTGTTGTGTGTGTGTGTGACAAACAAAAGGCGACATCGTCATCGATGGCTAATTTATATCAACCCGGTAACAGATCCAACAACAATGGCCAACCGATGGAAACAACAGCGAAACAACAATGCCTGGCAACAGGTGTGCGCCCAGCGCGATAAATGAATTTTCAATTGCCCGGAAAAGGCAGAGTAAATTCTCGAAAACTTGCAAAAAACAAGAAAAAAATAATAAAAAAACTAAACTAATGAAAAACCTAACAAAATATATATTTTAGTTGTAGTTTCCCTGAAAAATTAAACTTTAATGATGTAAAGTTTTTAAATGTGGCTTTAAAAATCCCTAAAATTAAAATGAAGACTTAAATTTCATTTAAAAATCATTTAAAATCACTCCAAAGCTAGAATATTTCCCAAGTGCCTGTCTGAAGAATAATTCCCGGGTATTAACCATAACATATTCCCGTCTGATACGTGATTCTTCAGGCACTTGAGGTATCTTTTCTCATACAACGCTTGACATGAAAACAAAAAGCCAATGGGGGGGAGCAGGGGATTACCTCGATTCCCGCCGCATTTTCCGGCTTTTCCGGGACGCCGGAGTCCGGGTATTAGGGGCTCCGGCTAATAAAAGCTACAAATAATCGCGCATTTATTACGCTTATATGCCATGTGCACCAAGAAAAAGCAAAAAAACAACAAGAAAACACACACATGTTGCCGTTATTTATTTAATGCGGTGCAAAATCGGGTTGGTGCACTCAGAAAAAAAAAGTTTACTTATAGAGAAATGGGAAATATAATTAATTAATTATTTTAATATTTTATTAATGGATTTTAGAGGTTTTAATCAAGTTTTTTTGAAATTATAAACCTTAAAATGTTTTAAACTTCAACAAAATGTAAATCATAAAACAAAAATGGTTAAAGTATAAATAGGGATATTTTATTTAATTATTTAAGCTGTTTTTAAACACAAAAAATAGGAATTTCAATTATTATATTATTTCTTTCTGGAAAAATTAAAACAAAAATTAGGTTTGAATGGAATTAAAATATCTTTTGATGTTGGAAAGCTGTAAAACAAGTAAACCCTTAAAAAAAAAAATTAAAATATTTTTAATAAAGCTTTTTATGTAAATAATTTATTAAAATGTTAACCCTTTAATCCATGTCTCTTTTTAGTCCCTAAAAAATCTCTTCAAAGTTTACTAACCTTGCAAAAAAATCAAAATACTGAAAAGATTATGAAATTTAATCCTAAATATTTTTTTTAATGTGTAATTGCCCCATTTTTTTGTTTTTTCTACGTTGTTTTCCTTTGTTTTTTCCACATTACCATTTTCGTGCAGAATTTGATCATTATTATTGTTATTACTATTATTATGCGCCGTCCTAATTCGCACAGATTTAGCAGCTTTCCCACAGCTTTGCCACCCCACCAAACCCTCGTCTCACCTCATCATCTTGGCCAGAAGAAGAAGATTCCAATTCCAATTTCCCCGCCGGCTTTTGGTCCAGAATTCAGAACCCGAATTCAGAATTTGCGGTTGGCCGTCGCCTAATAAGCCGAGGAGAGGCAACGCGTAATGCCCTTAAGTCGATAATTAGGGGCCATGTATGACGAGGACTATGACGACTATGGGATTGTTGTGGGTATTCCAGCCCCTCCCCCCGCCAAGGCATCCTGCATCCTGGCCATACCAGTGGCAGTGGTATAGGAGAGTTGCTTTCATTTAGGTTTATTTATTATTTAGAGAAGATTTTAGAGCTTGTTGGGAGAATAATTTTATTGATTTAATTGTTTTTAGCTATTAAAATTCTTAATTATTGCTTATATTCATTTAAAAGTATTATAGGAATAAATTCTACACTAAATAAAATAAATAAAATAATTTTAAGACGTTTTAATAAATATTTTGTAGATTTAAGAGTCTAATTATTATTTATATTCATTTAAAAACATTAGGGAATTAAATTTGACAGTAAATAACATATCTAAAATAATTTTAAGACGTTTTAATAGATATTTAGTAGATATAAGAGTCTATATAATTTATTAAATATTTTTAATATAAGCAAAAACCTCCTTAATCCATCATTGAATTTTATTAATTTCCCAGATTTATAATAATATATTTTTTATGTATTTCAATCATTATTATAATATTATTACCATTATTTTGATTATTATTATTATAACTCAACCCAGACTTTTTCTGTATTCCTTGCAGGTTTCTCTCTCTCTCCCCAGCGACTTGAAGGTGAGTTGAAGACACTTTAAATATATAATATATATGTATGTATATATAGATTTCAACTTTGGGGGATTGCCAGTAGCCCAAGGCTTTTGGCTATGGGATATGGGATACTTGCTAAGGATACAGATACAGATACTGATACAGAGATACTCATCTGAGACAGCTGTCTTGGCATTTTAAGTGAGAGCGCTCTTCACCCCGGCTTTTCCATGGCTCCCCGATAACATAAGCAATCGACCCAAAAAGTTGGTCAATTGGCAATAAAATCAAAAGCGAAAAAAAGAAGTTCAAGTTCGGTGGAAAATTCCAAGGGGGAGAACGAAAGGGAGGAGAAGGGAAAACTCGGCTGCTGGGAAAGTTCTTTTGGCTCGCCAAAGTCCAAGTCCAAGGCGTGACTGGCATTGGGAAAATCGGGGCGGTCGCTGAGTTGGTTCATAAAACGCTTTGTACGCTCAAACAGACACAGTAATTGGCGATACACCCAGGCACACACACAAACACACACACACCCTGGGCTAGGGCTGTGCTGTTTACTTGCCTGCTTTTTTTATGTTTATTTTTTGTTGTAGTTCTTTTTGTTGTTTAATAATCTTAGCAACCGACATGTGGGTGCCCTCTCAGGTGAATTTTTGGGGTAATAATGCTTAAATATCTTTAAAAAAAATATTCGAAAGGATATCTTATTAAACCCTATAAAAGGTATGTTTTTTTAAGATTTAAGGAAGGTATGGTAAGGAAATAAAATTATTTCTATGAGGAATATTTCAAAAACAAGTCCAAAACTTGTTAAAAATGGAAATTTTAAAATCATTGAAACGATATAATCTTTAGAATTTAATTTTCCCTTCAAAGAATATGGTTCTATATTATTTAATATTATTTTTCTCAACCAGAAAACACTTAACAATCTTTAAGTAGAAATATCCGAAAGGATATGTGATTAAACCTTATATAAGGTATATTTTTTAAAGATTTAAACAAGATATTGTTAGGAAATAAAATTATTTCTATGAGGAATATTTCAAAAACAAGTCCAAAACTTGTTAAAAGTTGAAATTTTAAAATCCTCAAAACGATATAATCTTTAGAATTTATTTCCTCCTCAAAGAATATTGTTCTATATTATTTAATATTATTTTTCTCAACCAGAAAACACTTCCTTGGCAGTCGCAAGGACTCTGTTTTCCTTTTGCCGTTTTTGGGGGAAAACTTTGGCAGCGACGGGCGACGCGCCTTTCATAAACTTTGAGTGTTTCTGTTGCTGGCATGCACTTACTACATTCCGCTTTCCTTCTTTTTTTTTTGATTTCCTTGGCCTCACTCGCATTTATTTGTATTACGCTCAGCTTTGTTCGTCCTTTTTTTTGCTCCCCCCCCCCCCATTTTTTTATTGAGTGGCCATCTTCTGGCTGTCTCTGGAATTTTAGTGAAAAATTATTTATTATAAAATCCACCAGAGCAGCAACGAAATTATGAGGGAAATTTCCGTTCGCTTTTGGCTCGAGTGTGCGGATATTTATATACATAAATGTAGCCAGTCGGAATTGCATTTCAATGCAATAAGCAAGTTTATTCCTTTGGCCGGGAAAAATGAGCAAGAAAGGGCGCGTATTTGAAATTCGGCTTCGTTAGCAGCTGGTGCCTGGTGCCTGGTGCATTTTCCCCGAGTCTCACAGCCATCCCAAATTGCATTTCCCAGTCATAATCTGATGCCCGCCTGCCAGAGTGCACTCTCTCGGCTAGCATCCCGAATTTTCCGGGAAAGGGATACGGGGATAGAGGCAGGACAAGGCCCCCATAGATAGCCAAGTCGATGGTTATAGGCGATGGGATTTTATCGAATTTTAGCTGCACTATTGCCTCGGTTCCATCAAGCTGCCACCTGTTAAATAATCAAGCAACAGAGAGGGGCTTAAAGGGGGTTAGAAAATTCAAGGAAAATATGAGATAAATTTAGGGAAAAGTTTGAAATATTTAATCAATTTAATACGAGAAACTAAGCCAGAAAATTAAGGCTGATTATGCTTCTTAAAAGTCTAAACTTGGTTGTATTTATTGTTTTTTGTATTTAAAAAAATGCTCAAACTTTTAGACTCGTTTAAATATTTATTTAATTTATTTACTTAATTCCAAGTTCCCTAAAAAAAAGAATTTAAGGAATTATAGGAAAATATGAGATAAATTTAGGGAAAAGTCTAGCCTAAAGTACTTGTGTAACAATTTTTAATAATTTCTTTATTGACGATGTTTCTTTTCCTTCTTCTCGATCTAAAGGGTCTTCTTCTTCTTCTATCCTCTACATTCCCCGATATGTCGATAACTCTTTAATGCTATACAATAGTTCTTATCGATATTAGTGTTAGTATTTAATATTTATACACCGTTTACACTTGAAAAATTTCATTTGAAAAACTAAACCAGAAAATTAAGGCTGTAATGATTATGCTGCTTAAAATCTTGCTTGTATTTATGCTTCATATTTAAATAAATGCTCAAACTTTTAGACTCTGTTAAATATTTATTTAATTTATTTACTTAACCTCAAGTCTACCTAAAAAATGAAATACATTTTCACCTGTTGTGCTGCACATTTTAGTGATTTATCGCTGCATATTGATTAATTAGATGGCTTCAAAGCAGCGTAGGAAGGAGTAAGTGCATCAGCTTAATGAATTTGCACTTCATCGAGCGTCACAAAGAAGTAATTACCTAATGCAAAATGTGGGGGGTGTTGTAAAAGTCCAGTTCAGAGCTTCAGAGCTACCGAGTCCTGTCCCAAAGTCCGTTCTGCAACCGCAAAATCAAAGCTCCTTCAGCGCAGAAAGACACACACAAACAAAGTGCAGGACAAGGGATGAGTGACTGGATGACTGGCGGCTGACTGGATGACTGAATGTCTAGATGACTGGATGACTGCGTTTCAGCTATCGTCCTGGCTGAGTCCTGGTTCCTGCTTGCTGCTGGCTGGTTGCTAGTTACTGCTCCCTGCCGGCCAGCCAGCACTTGTGGCCATTCTCCTGCTAAGCAGTCCCGACACCAAAGCCAAATGAGTTCAGCGCCCGCAGCCAGAGACAAAAGACAGGACAACGGAAAAAGGAAAAGCTAGGAGGGGGAGAAAGAAAATTCCAGGGGAGTGAGAAAGGTTTAGGGGAGAGGGAAAAGTCCAGGGGAGAGGCAAAAGAAGTCCAGAGAGGGCAAGTGCAGCTACAGGCCAAGGGATAGGTTTTCTTTGGCTAAAACAGACCCAGAAAATACCTAGTAATAATTTATTAAAAAAAAAATTAATAAAATGTATTAACATTAAATAAGCCCAGAAAAAGCTTCAAAATCAAAGTTAAAACTTAGTTTTACCAAAATAAATAGAAAATAAAACATTTTGGAGGGTTTATTGTACAATTTTATTAGTTAAATAAATATTAAAAATAATTTAACATTAAATAAGCCTAGAAAAAGCTTCAAAATCAAAGTAAAACCTAAATTTCTAGGTGCCACATTACGTATACGCCCCGTGGCCATACAAATTAATTTTATAATTCAATTAAAGCTTCCCTTGTAATCATTTATTTATTACCACAATATATATATAGAAGAAAATTCGTGTAAATTCAAGCAAGAAAACTGCATTCGCGTTGCTTTTCTTTGAGGTTTTCCCACACAAAGAGGGAGAGAGAATGCTCTTGCTAACGAGCGGCGAGTCGAGCAATGATTGCGGTTACTTGCTGGTTTTCAATTCATTTTTCATGGCACTTCCCTTGGCCAAGGCCCAGGCCCAGGCCCAGTAAGGTGTCCTGCCAGCCAGCTAGCCGCTTGTTAAGCACTTTAAACAATGTGGCAGCAATGGCACTCGTCTTGTTAAATTTAATTTTGCCACTTGCCCCGACCAATGACAGGGCACAAAACGAATTCCGACAGCCGTCCCTAGGAATGAAGTGATGCATTCCCATTCCGAGAGATATTTCTCCCTATTTTTCTCTCTATTTTTCGGGAAAAAGAAAAGAAGAGAGAGAGAGACAGACAATTTGTCAAATGAATTCCTAATCATTTTGGAAAATTGCATAAGCAGAAAGAAGGCAGAGACTGAGGAGGCAGAGGAGTCAAGGGACTCTCTGGGAATCCCCGGAATGCAGCAAGGCAAAAATATTTTAAATGCATTTTCACTTTAGATATTATATGTACCTGGAAAACAACAACAAAAACAACAACAAGAACAACAACGAACGAGTCCAACAAATTGTTCGCCCGCATTGTTTCACGCTGCAGCAGCGTAAAATTTAATTTTCCAATTAAATGGCGAAAGTTTTTCACGCTTTTTTTTTAGTTTTTTATTTTTTCTTTCGCTTGTTCCTGTTGTTGCGGAAAGTTTGTATTTTTTGGCCATCAAACTGACATTGGGGAATATTACAAAAAACCCCCAAAACGCAGCGGGCGAGATAAAACATTCAGCCGGCAAATAGAAATAAAAGAAAAATCAAACTGAAAGAGCGCGCGGGGAAAACTGAAAACTGAAACTGAAAACGGAAAACAGAGGTCCACTCTGGCGATTGCATTTGTTTTGCGTATCGGATGCACAAACATTTTTCAGCTCAACGAGAAATTGCTTTAAAAATATATATAGTACATATATATATATATAGTATATATATATTCAAACAAAAGGTGCTGCAGCTGGGGACCAGCGAAAGGGGTAAATTGTTGCTATTATGACTAAAAAATTAATTTAAAACCTTTTAGAATTTTTGGAAATTGAAAAAGGGGATTTTGATTAAACAATAATATAGGAAATAATTTTTTGAGGCCCTGGAAAAGCTAGAAAAATATTTTAGAAATTATTTATGACCAGAAAAACATTTTATTTTGAAGAATTAAAAGTAAAACTCAAATTTGGACTTTTAATTTTTTATTTAAAATTAATTGTTGATAACTAAATAAGCAAATTATTTTATTATTATTTCCACACATTTATTCAGAGAACAATTAATTAAAATTGAATTTATTTAACCTTAAAATATGAATTAAAAATTAAATAAGAGGCGATAAAACCAAGAATTGAGGAAATATATTACTAATATGATAGAAAAACTAACTTGGAAGCCTATAGACATTTTAAAAAGTTAAATAAAAGTATTTAAATTTAAAAAAATTATGAAAAATTATTTTAAACATTTTTTATGGTAAAAAAAATGTAAGACAATTGTTTTTATATTTTTAATCAACTTTTGATCATTCAACAAGCTAAACTATTTTCTTAAACCCCGAAAAAGCTAACAAAAATATTAAAGAAATTATTTATATCAATCCCACACACTTGAATAATTAAATTTAAATTTATTTTAGTATAAAATGTTATTTAAAAATTATTTCTGAATTTATTTCAACCAAAAATCCCCTGTTTCTGCTGAAACCCACCCTATTTCCAGGGTAACTTGGGAACTGTGGCCGCTAAAAGTTGGTAGCCGCGAATATTGTGATTGCCCCAGAGGTCCAACCACACACACGCACACATTCTATAAAATATATATGCAAACACATATAGTTTGCCATCGATTAATTAACTATCGCGAAATTGTTGGAAACCTCTCACATTTTTCCTTGGAAAACTATGAAAAAATTTGTAAAAAACTCTGAGCTAATTTCAAGCCAGCAGGCGAGACGTCAGTTGTCCGAGTAACCGTGAAAAGTTTGTCGACACTTTAGCAGTAACCGTGAAATTTGTATAAATTGCACTTGACATTTTCTAAGCCGCCAACTTTGGGCCATAAACTAGCGGCCCGGAGGGGTGGCCCGCCGCCAAGCCAACTTCAGTCTCACATTAGCTTTTCCCCGAAAAGCAATTGAAATTAGTGCGGTATATAGTTTGGGCCTGGGATTGGGCTTCAGTTTTTGGGGGGTTTTTCTCGGGGTTTCTGGGTCCCCGGATGGACGGACGGATGGATGGATGGATGGCTGGTGGCAAAAGTTTCAAGTTTTTCCGCGAATAACTTTGGCTGCAATGTGGCGGCAAATTGGACGCTTGGCAAAGACCGAAAATTAAGCGGCCAGCCGCAAGTCAACCCCTCCTCTGGGTTTTCCTCTCCTCTCCTCTGAGTTTTCCCAGGCTGCCTTTCGGGATATATGTCCAACTGAATTAAAGTCGCGCGGGCGCACAATTTTCCATTCTATTTGTTTTGCCACAAGAACTCAGCGCGAATTCATCAGCGGCAGCCAAGCATGAGAATTAACTGCGCTCAGCGAGGTAATATACTCCTTAAGGGAGGGTATTTTTGGGAGGGAAATTGGGGAAAAACTATCTATTGTTGTTGTAGATATAAGGAAATTTTTTAGGGATTTTTGGGAGTGAAATTTTGGGGGAAAATTGGGAAAAAACTATGAGAGGTAATTGTAGATATAGGGGAATTTTTTTGGGATTTTTGGAAGGGAAATTAAGGGGGAAATCGGGAAAAAACTATGAGAGGTTGTAGATATAAGGGAATTTTTAAGGGATTTTTGGAAGGGAAATTTTGGGGGAAAATTGGAGAAAAACTATGAGAGGTTGTAGATATAAGGGAATTTGTAAAGGATTTTTGGAAGGGAAATTAAGGGGGAAATTGGGAAAAAACTATGAGAGGTTGAAGATATAAGGGAATTTTTTAGGGATTTTTGGAAGGGAAATTTAGGGGGGAAATTGGGAAAAAACTATGAGAAGTTGTAGATATAAGGGAATTTTTTAGGGATTTTTTTAAGAGATGTTGAACAGTTGTTCCTTTAACAAATTCAAGCGAAGAAAAATATTTTTTAAATATTATTATTTTAGCTAAACTTATATTTTTTATATATATAACCCTTTTTTCTAAAAATATTTTCCTAGAACCGGCTCCTTTTATTTGTTAATATTTCCTAGTTAATATTTTATAGATTTTTTATTAAATGAGAATTAACTAGGTTTAAATATTAACTAAACCTTTACATTACTCAGATAAATTGTCCACTTTTTCTGGGATATATTTTCCTAAAACTTTACTCATTTTTAGGTGAATTTTTAATTAAGAGAAATCTATAAAATATATAATATCTAGAAAAATCCAAATAAATTCTAAGGAGGTATTTAAATTTTTCTAGATATTATATTATATTATAAATCTATAGATTTCTCTTAATTAAAAATTAACCATCTAAAAAACCGACACTCTGTGTAATTTGCTGCCACTTCCTGTTGCCATTTCATTCCCATTTCGTACCCTTTCCGTTTCCGTTTCCATTCCATTTCCACTTCGTTTCGCTGCGGGGCATAACCCCTTCTAGGGTCGAAAATAATTAATTATGCAGAGCGCAGCGCCTTAAACTATGCAACAGTTATCGCTGGGCGGGGGGGAAAAGCCAAGCAACTTTCGCTGGCCGTTTGACGTTTCGTTTTGGCCAACACAAAAAAAAAAGGAAAAGTTAAATGAGTTTTTATGGGGAAACTGCCCCCCTTTGGAAACATCAACAACTCACGCCCCTCCTTCAACCGACGCCCATTTCTAATTGGAAAAAGGCAAACCGAGTGAACGAGTGAACGAGTGAACGAAACGCTTCGCAATGACAATACCAAAACTTTGCAGCTTTTCGGCGAAAATTGAAATAAATTGCCGGCAATAACAACAACAACAACAACAACAAAAACACACAATAAATAACAATGAACGAGCGGCAGCACCTTGAGGAGGGGTTGGTTTTTTGGGGTTGGGAGGCTGTTTCTGCGGCCATTTAAAACTTGATTAAGGCCCTGGAAAACGATGACGTTAGTTGATGGGGTTGGGGCCTTGGAAAATTCTTATGCTCTCACGCCACAGAAATGGCAATGAAAATGGGAAATGGAAATTCTTGGCCGCCGCAACGCCCACTCATTCATGTGGGCCGTTAAATCGCTTTAATTGCCAATTTCCGGTTAAGTAATTAAAAGCGTTTTGCCAGGAAAGAGAGAGAGAGCGCAATTAAATGGGGGAAATATATATATAAACACATATATATATAAAGTATAGTATGTATGGTTATATATCTCCATACTTCTCGATTCTGGCGATTCCGCTAAAATGAATAAATTAATGTGCGCATGAACGAATGCCTGATTGATTGATTGACGGCCATCATCGAGGCCAAAAAGAATTTCCCGCGTTCTCTCTACGCGTTCTCGTTCTCGTTCTCTCGGTTGGAAATTGGAAAAGTTTTCCTTTGTCCGGTGACGGGCAGAAAAACATTTCATGTTTGCCATCAATTTCTGTGGCCTGGCCACGAATGGGTTAAACAAGTTAATTCGGGTTAATGATGGCACCGGCCTGGCTTTGCTTTTGTTATTGTTATATATTTTTCTCCAATTATTTTCTTTGCTGAAATTAAATCTCAGATCAAATGGGAAAATGGTTGAAATTAATTGGGAAAATATTTAAGTTTAAGATAATCACTCTTGTTAACGTTTTTATAGAATTTTCTAGGTATTTTTAGTGTTTATTATGATCATAAAAATCAATTGCTTCTCGGAGAAATATTTATTTGCAAGCTTCTGCAATTATTTTTCCATAAAAAGCTTTTCCCCAGTCAAATATTTATAAAAAACATAATTAAAAAATAAATAAAACCCAGCATTAGAGGGGAGAAAAACCATTCGTTAAGCTTACATGCATGATTTCCCATTTTCTCTGCTCCTGCTCTTGCTCCTCTCTCCCCATTAAGACCCTTTGCTAATTGAGTTTTTCTCTAATGGGTTTTTCTTTTTTTTCGGGGACCAACGTTTAATTGCGCATATTTTTTGAGGGTCCCAATAAATACAGAAAAAATAATTAACTCATTAAATAAGCATTTGGCGTTGTCATAAATATTGCTTAATGTTTTTTTGGCCAGGTAATTTTTGGCCACTAGGCCGCAATTAACGGCTGGCCAAGAAGGGAGGAGTCAGTCCGAGAGCAGAGCAGCACATGGCCAAGACATCATCATTATCGTTTGCGGCAATAATAAAAGCATAATTTACAATATATTTGGGTGAGGCTTTGCCACTTAATAATTTAGTTAATTAATTTTCACACACACCAGAAGGAACTTTTGTTGTCCGCTTGCAAAACTCTCCTTGCACTCAATTAACATTTGGAATTATTTATCTAAATTATCAACAGGAGCAGGAGCAGGTGTGGTGTGGGTTGTATATCAAATGCGGAATGCAAGGAGCAACAGGGACGACAGCGACAAGGACAACGGCAAATGTTGGCCATTGTTGGCATTTGCAATTATTCATACGCCACGTAGACAAATGTGCTGACAGCCCAAACACACACGCACACGCACACGAAGGACACACACTCGCAGGACATTCCAGCTTAGATTTGTTGCCTGCTTGTAATTGTCGCAGATAATTAAGTTGCTTTTACTCGTAAGTCAGTCCCAAGTTTGCCCCAGGTCAATGGTTTTGGCCATTAAAGGATCTCAGGCCCAAGGAAAAAGGGAAAATGTGTAGAAATGTGGAAATGTGGAAATGGTTAAGGGAAATGGAAATGGAAATGCCAAATGCCATTTGCCTTTAGATATATTTTTCGTAGCAACATCCGTTTGCCATAGAACTCAACATAATTGTCGATTTCCAGGTGGATTTACTGGGGGAAGGATATATTTCCTTAAGCAGAAGATGATTTCTGCCTAAAAAAATATTAAAACCAAGTCAAGTCTGGTGGAAATATATTTCCAGAATTTCCTTAAAATTAAATCATTAAAACTTGCAACAGCATTTCTATGCAAATTAAAAGTTACAACTGAGCATTATTTCCATCATCATCTCCTTGTCTTTTCTCAACTTATTTATATTTACAGCTTTATTTGTTTTTATTTTATTTTGCTTTTTTTCGGGGGCTTATTAAAAACTCAGCCAAGATGCAAAGATTATAAACAAAGTGCTCAGTTTTTGAGTCTTTTGTGAAATATTAAAACACATAATTTACAAGGCAAAAAGATGAAGATAGAGAGAGAGAGAAAGAGAGAGGAGGGAAGTCCTGCTCCTGCTTCTGCTTCTGCTTCTGCTCCTGAAGGAACCAGGAACAATGGCCAGATTAAAACGCATCCCAAGGACAAAGCCAGTGCAATTTGTTGCCAAAGCGAAGTTCGCCCCCAAGTTGCAAGTTCACACAAAAAAATACAAAAAAAAGGACTCTGGATTCTCGAAGCTGGATTCTCAAAAGCTGAATGCTGGCAGGGCCAGAAAAAGCATAGAGAAAATGGGAAAATTCAGAGACTGCTCCTTTGACGTCGGTAATTAACACTTGCCGGGCTGTACAATGGTCACTCGGCAAAATTTGGGAAATTACTGAATTTTAGGGATTACAGGAAGAAGTTGGATTTATTTATTTATTTATTTTTTTATAAATGAAATATATTTTTTTTTCGGACTTGTTTAGGTCGATTCTCCTTTTAATGCTGATCACTGATCACTGATTAAAAGAACTAAAATCCTTCGAAGATATCAAAAAAATCAAAGATTTTCAAATGCGATGATTTCAATTTGAATTTTATTGCCTATAAAATTTAAAAAAAATGGAATTTTTTTATTTTGGTCTGGACTAGGCTTAATCGATTCTCCTTTTAATGCTGATCAAGAATATATATGGTTTATAGGGTCGGAAATGACTCCTTCACTGATTAAAATATATAAAACCCTTCGAAGATATCAAAAAAATCAAAAATTGGAAAATGCATTATTTTAAATCGTATTTTAATGCTTGTAAAATGTTGAAAAAATTAAATTTTTTTATTTTGTTTCGGACTAGACTTAATCGATTCTCCTTTTAATGCTGATCAAGAATATATATGCTTTGTAGGGTCGGAAATGACTTTTTCGGTGAGGTTCGCTACAACATGATAGATAACACTTTGGGCGCAATACAACCAGGTTCGTTTAGTTGACTGGATTTGTTGGCAGACTGATTCGAGCTGATTGGTTGGTACCGGTATGATGATCGGAACTGCTCGGAACCAAATGGTTTGAATCAAACCCGGTATGCAATGCAAGGAGCAGTCTCGATCATTTCCTTGCAGCTCACACAAAACGTTTGATCGAACTGAATCATACCGCAACAGGGCCAGAGCGATTGGGGCTGAATGTTCCCTTCAAACATGCTCGCTAAGGATCATACAATTTGGTCGATTGCCTGACAAATTTTGTAATTTATTTTCAACTTCCCTTAGACTAAAGTACACACCTCTCTAAGCCAGTATTTATAAATATTAGTTGATTTATCCCATCAATATTAAGCCTGCAATTAGATAGTCCTTTGTCCTGGGCTAAGCTTAAGAGAAGGGTTAATAATACGCATAATGCCGATATTAACTTTGAGGAGAAGCTGCACAAAACACCTGACTGCCTGATTGCCTCACTGACCAAATACGCTGTAATCCTGCCTGTTGTCATGGTGAGGATTCTCCCAGGGACAATGCTAGTGTGTGGGCTGCCCAGGACTCTCTCTGTGCTCTGTTCTCTGGCCTCGAAAATCAATTGACCATGCTGTGAGGGCGTTAGCGATGACGATGGCTTCTTGTGGCTGCTGCTGCTGCTGCTGCTGCTACTGCAGATGCTGCAGCTGGCTGGCAGGGTCCATAAATAATAGGCACTAAGCATGTGCTCCGTAATCCCCAGCAGTGTCCGAAAAGCAGCAGCAAAAAAAGAGTGCAAAATAAACTAAAAAGAAGGGGAAATGCATAAAGAAAATGTTGAGAAAAATACAGCAAATAGAAAACACACAACACAGTGTATAAAACCAGGCAACAGCAGCACAACAATCCACTCCAGTCGCCACTCCACTGAACTGAACTCCATACCAGCAGCAGGAGCAGGAGCAGTCACTCGACTGCACTTTGGTCCTGCGAGCGGGATTTCTTCCTGCCGCTGGCTTGGAAGTGGCCCTGGCCAAAGGTGCAACTATTTAAGGCACGAAGACTGCCGCAAGGCAAGCGGATTTCTCAGTAAAGCACTGACAGAAAAATAAATCCAAGAAAATTGAGAAGAAAAATTAAATAAATAATATTTTGGAATAATTCTTTAGACTTTTCCTTATTTATTTAATTTCAATTTATATTTCATAATATTTTTTGATTATTTCTTTAATTTCTCTCATAATTTCCTTCTTATTTCGCTCTGTAATTTCTCCAAGTGCCTTCTGGCAACACAAAAGGATCAAAGTTTCGCCCTGCTGCTGCTGCTCCATTTAATATTAAATGTTTTTTCCTTAGTTCCCAACGCCTTTTCTGCTTTTGCAAAAGTTTTCGCAGCGGAAGCGACCATAAAAACTTGTCGAGAGTGATAAATAAAAGTATAAATAATTATGGTAAATAATGAGGGACACAGAATGTGCAGAATAATAATCTTGACAAAACAATTGACAGCAAAAACTGGTCAATTTTTAATTGAAAACTTGTTGTAATCTCTCATTAAAGGGGTTTAAACAAAATTAATGAATATTTGGGATTATTTTAAAGGGATTTTAGATAATAGGAATTATTGCTGTATTTCTTTTGGGAAGCGTTTTGCCTTCAAGCAGCTCCTTTGAGCCAGTCCTCGACCTTAGGCTCATAAAACTCTTCACACCTTCATTAAAGTGGTTCCTGCATCCATCATAAAATTATAGAACGGCTGTGAAGGACTTGACGCACAATATTAGACATACACCAAGAGAAAAGGAGATTGAATTCGGCATAGAAAAATCTATACAAATATAGAAAATATAGAAAAGTATAGACAAATTGAGAAAAATATCGAAAAATATAGAAAAATAATGAAAAATTTTGAAAAATATTGAAAAATATTGAAAAATATTGAAAAATATTGATAAATATTGAAAAATATTGAAAAATATTGAAAAATATCGAAAAATATTGAAAAATATTGAAAAATATTGAAAAATATTGAAAAATATTGAAAAATATTGAAATATATTGAAAAATATTGAATAATATTGAAAAATATTGAAAAATATTGAAAAATATTGAAAAATATTGAAAAATATTGAAAAATATTGAAAAATATTGAAAAATATTGAAAAATATTGAAAAATATTGAAAAATATTGCAAAATATTGCAAAATATTGCAAAATATTGAAAAATATTGAAAAATATTGAAAAATATTGAAAAATATTGAAAAATATTGAAAAATATTGAAAAATTTCGAAAAGTCTAGAAAAAATATAGAAAAATATAGAAAATACAGAAATGAAAGCTTAAATTCCAGCTGTAATTTTCTTTAAAAGAAACAAACTTTCCAAATGGAAATTATAAATTAAAAATACAATTTTTCACTGTGTGGCTTTTCTGCAATTTGGTTTTTTTGGCCTCGCATCCTCGATGGACAAATGCGGCCTCGTTAGCGGCCTGTTTGGTGGAAACCAGTTAATCGAGGGAAACCAGGTTGAGGAGGAGGAGGGATGATGATGCAGGATAAAGAGGAGAAAGACTAGCAGGAGTAACAAGGACAAGGACAAGGGCGCTAATTGCGTGGACATGCCAAATGTCGCACCTGTCCTTTTGGCCGGCAAACAGGACAACGGACAACGGACAACGGACAACGGACAACGGACAACGAGGGCAGACGGCATACAGGAAACGAAGGCGGGAAAAAGGATCAAGGACATGCGAGCGAGTGGGGTCGCTGAAATGGCAAATAAACATTAGAGAAAATCCAACAACACATCAAAGGGCAATCACACGTGGCTCGCAATCGCATCCCTTTTTTTCGCACGCCATTCTCGGGCCCCCGTTTTAATGCCTGATCCTGGCCAAAGGATGCATGCGAAAACAACAGACAAGGAGGAGCAGGTTAAGGAGGATGAGGATGAGGAGGGGATGTGATGAGGTAGAAACAAAACAACTGCTGCTGGCCGCAATAAAAGCGCAACACGTAATTGTTGTTGCCCCTCTAATGGCCCTGGGAATGAGCCAGGACGAAAAGGGATACCATATATGGGAGGGAAAATGGACAATAAAAACAATCAATCCCTGGAGTAATATTGAGGAGAATCTTTAAGGCAATTTATTGAAGGGAATAAAGAAAGGGGTTTAAAGAAAATATTTTTTAAATATTTAAGAAAAAACTTGAGGAAAATAAAATATTAAAAAAAATAAATTCATTTTAAAATTAGGTAAATAAATATCTAATAAATGTTTAAATATTTTAAAAATAAGAAAGAAATCTTAGGCAGCTTGTATACTTTTGGTGTTTCCAAAGGTCCCTAAGAAGTCCTTAAAAATGCTCTTTTTAAGGATTTTAAGACAATATTTTGTTAATATTTTTGTATATTTAAATATTAATGAATTAAGAAAGCGAATTGGAACATTTTTTATGCCTTTAAGAATCCCTGAAATACTTTCTTCCTACAAAAACTACAAAATCCTTTGGGAAAGGGTATAAAAAATATTATAAAAAATATTAAATCTGTGGTAGGAATGGCTAAAAATCCTTAAAATATATTTTAGGCACTACTAAAATATTTATTTTCATGGGTTTAAGTTGTAGGAATTTCTTTACCAAAATTAAACAAGATGAAAACATACATTTCCATAATTTAAAATTAATTAATTAATTTTAGGATCGGAAATGACTTTTTCTTCTACAAAAACTATAATATCCTTTGGGAAAGGGTATAAAAAATGGGCTTATATGCTTAAAGAATATTTTAACCACTTCCAAGTTATTTATTTTCATGAGTTTAACCTGTAGAAAATTATTTAAATTAAAATTAAACAAGATATAAATTTCCATCATTTAAAATTAAGATTATTTACCTATTTTCATATAAAATCCATTGAAACCTTTTACTTTCCAGTTGTGTTTTAGTTTTATTTCTATTTTGTAATTTGTACATATTTTTTCTTTGGTTTTTTATTCGAGGTTTCTATATATTCTTTGGTTAGTTTTTTTCTGTCACGGCCACTGCCAGGGATTTTGAGTGGTTGGCAAACAGGGACATCCTGTGGCAGTAATCAAAGCCAGGACCAGGAGCAGGCAGGAGGCAGGGGAAGGGGCCAGGAGCAGGGAGCAGTCAACCAACCTTTCTGTTTGCTTTGCTCTCCTCCGAAAAGAGCTCCTCTTTCTCTTTCTCTCTTTCTCTTTCTCTATATATTTTTTTATGCTTAAAATTAAGCCTGAAACTCGTCCTGAAGCTCCTCTTTTGACTCTCCTCCTGCTGGGCTCTTGCCAAAGGCCAACAGATTCAGCGGGCGATCCAGATTGGGCAGCGGTATCAGCACCTGTCCTGGCTTGTGCTGGCGATGATCCTTGCCCGTCAGAGAGCCCAGACTGGGCAGGCTCAGCTCGCTGGCCAGTGGCCTTAGATTCGGCAGACTCTGGCAGGTGTTGCACTGCAAATTGTCCATCGATTGACTAGTGGTTGTGGTGTTCTTCGGGGATTGAACTTCAGCTTCAGCTTGAGTCTGCTCAGTCTGCTCAGCCTCAACAACCTGAGTCGGGATCTCCTCCTCCTCCTCGGCCTGAAGAGGAGCAAACAACTCCATGACACTTGGCATTGTGGTCTGTGTTTCCTTGCCAATATTCCCAATATTATTATTATTATTATTATTCAGACGATGCACCGTCAGGCAAAACTCCTTGAAGCCATGCACTGTGTGATAATTATTCAATCCTGGACCAATTTCACAGCCAGCATCCGGGACACTGCTGGGTCCATTGGCTTGACTCTCGTCCAGCTGATCGATGGCATTCTGCAAGGCAGGATTCAGCAAAGCCACTTCCCTGGCAGTGCGTAGATCGTGATGCCAGAAATGTTGATTTCGCTGCACCGCTGGAGCCACTTCTTTGATGCGCAGCACCACCACACCCATCAGCCACACACAGACAATGTTTAGGAGAGTCAAAGCCATGCTAACCCCAGCACAGACCATTAATTCGATGGGCAGATGATCCGAGTACGTTCTATGCCTTTGCAGACTCTGCAGGAGTTCATGATTCGGGGCCAGGAAACGTGTGCCAATGGCCAAGGCTGACAGAAGGCCAGCATTCACGGCAGGCGGCAGCAGTGAAGCAGAAATGGCCACACCCACCAAAGAGCCAGTGTTTCCACCCAAAACAGCAATGGCACCAGCAGCTCCCGAGGCCAAGGCAGTGCAGACATTGATGGCCAGCGAATGAGTGTCGCAGCGAGAAACAATCTCCTCAGTCAAGCCCGTGGAAATGGCAAAGAAGTAGCCAAAGCCACAGACAATGCCACCAAAAACAAAGCCAATGGCCACGGAGACAGCAATGCCCAGGAGTTCGTTCTTGAGGCCCAGCAAGCACAGATCTCGATCACCAATTACAGAGCCAAAGATGGCAGCAATTATGGGACCCATCAAAGGAGATATTAGCATCGAACTTGAGAGAAACAGGAAGCTATTCTCCACCAAACCCACGCAGGAGAGCAAAGCTGCCGAGATGAGGAGCACCACAAAGTCAAAGGTCAGGGTGGCATCGCGTCTCACCTGTCGCACCACCTGGTTGACATTCAAGCGGCAACGCACGGAATCCATAAAGTTTTGCCAGCCCTGATTGAGGGTCTGCAGGGGTCCATAACTAGGGTCTTGAGGAAGGAGTTGCTGCTGCTGCTGCTGCAGGTGGGAGAGCTGCTGCTGCTGCTGCTGCAGGTGGGAGTGCTGCTGCTCCCTCAGCTCCTGCTGCTGCTGGTACTTCTGCTGCTGCTGCTGCTGCTGCTTTTGCTGGTGATCTCCTCCACTGAAAGCTGATTTATCCTGCTGCTGCTGCTGCAACTTAACCTGCTGCTGCTGCTGCTGCTGCTGCTTGTCCCTGGTCTCCAGGCAATTAATGGCACTCACATGGGTGCCAGGCCGCTCGCCCACCCCCCAGTCCTGCAAAGTGCACAGCAGTCGCTCGAAGCGCTCGTCCTGCTGCAGATCGAAGCGAGCCTGCAGCTGTCTTCCGCTCAGATCCTGTGACCAGAAGACATTGTACTCCAGGCCCAGCTCCTCGGCAATGGCGCGCAGCAGCTGCTCCAGCGAGGCATCCTCCTTGAGTTTGCTCAAAGGCAGCGTACGATTGCGACTCCTGGCTTGGGCCAGAGCACTTCTCTGGCCCGGACTCGAGTCCAGGCCATTGCCAGAGATGTGGCTTAGCTGCCAGCAGCGTTTGCAGAGCTCCAAGGAGCCGCCCAAGCCCTTGCTGTCCATCAAAGAGCAGCCGCACAGGGAGCACAGAGAGCGGGGATTCAACCGCTGCTCCTCGGCCTCTGTGGGCACAGTGACCACCACACAAACGGCGGCGTTCATAATGCGTTTTCAGGAAAGAAATTGGTATGTGGTATGTGTGGAGATGTGTAAAAACTTAAAGGCAACAATTACGAAGGCTCTCTCTGTGGAGCTACTGAGTCTGAGATGACTTGATATTTATTTTTGGAGTAATTTCTACAGTTTTTTGAGTGATTTAAACTTAAAACTGAAGCTGAGGCTCACTTCCTAAGCCCAGAACTCGCATCAAAACCAAGGGACATGTCCGCTGCAACATCCTGACGAGGACGAGGATGATGATGATGATGGGGGAATGCCCCAGGATGACGACGACGATGCTGCTGCTGCTGATGGACACTGCGACAGATGCGCGCTTTATCCTGTTTGCACGCGACTGCGGATGCATCTCGCACCCTCTGACCCTCTCTGACCCTCTCTCTTGAAACCCTCTAAAACCCAAACCGAAGCGAACCTCAGCCGCGTTTGTTTGCAGACGCACCCCCATCCACTGGCCTCTGTTTTTGCCGCATAATCGAAACAACTACAACAGCAGCAGCAGCAACTCCCGAAAAAAAGGACGATAAAGGACCTGCAAAAAAGGGGGAAAGCTGGATAGAAGCCCGGTGATGGTGCTGGTGCCGGTGCTGGTGCCGGAGGTGCAGAGCAGCCAAAATGTCAACAATCTGCAACAGCCATGAAATATTATGAGGCTTTGTGGGCGGCGCAAACGGGGAAACTGTTGGCGTTTCGGCAGTAATAATGCACCACGCAAAAGTCGCACCACGCAAAAGCGAGTAAAAAATACGGTTACGGAAAATGCAGAAAAAAAGAAAATAGAGAGCGGGAAAATCCCACGAAAAGCACACACATACACACTGACCCACACTTAAGTGGTCAGCCAAGCTATATATAGAGCTATATATGGAGGATACTCTCTCCCAAAAAAAGGGTTAATTAGCAAATGTAATTAAAGTCATTCAAAGGAAGTCAGGAAAATTTTGTTGCCTGATTTTAGCCGAAGCTTAAATTCTTCTGCTTTTAAATAGCTTTTGAATTTTATTTAAAATTTAGGAATTTATAGTTGGCAGGGAATTTATTTTGTCTGGCTTACAGATAATTTTTTAATTGTATTTTCTTTGTTTAAAAAGTGTAAATAGTGTAAATATTCTATATTAAACTAAAGATAAGGTCACACTAACAAACTATCGAATGTTACAATCGATAAGAAGAAGACTCGATAAGAATAAAAGTTCTTTTAAATATTTTCCTTTACATATTTCTCTTAAATTAAATTAAAATCACTTAATTAATGTCACAAGTAAACTAAAAACTTGTATTTAAAGTCAAAGGTGTTTATTTTTATCGAAATATTTTTATTTTCCTTACTTTTTAAGCCTAAAAAAAATATATATAAAATATTAAATAGATTTTAACAAAAGGGTATTCCACTGGCCATTATCTTTCTAGCCTGGCAGCACCTTAATTTTTTTTTTTTGGTTCGTGATTGTGGCCAGCGAATTCCTCGGTGTCCATTATCCAGCGTATTTTTTTTGATGCAGTTCCTTTCGCTTGGTTTTCCCTCTTTTTTTTTGTTGTATTTTTTGGTTTGTTCTCATGAAACCAATGCGTTTTCCATCTGCCATTTTGCTGTTGCTATTCGTAGGGAAATACACTGCGAAAAGAGAGAATTTTATAAGCAATAAATTAAGGTGTAAATATTATAAATTAATATAAAGTAACTGCATTAAATAATTGCATAAATGCAGTTAGTATTTATTATTGGGTAATCATTTTTAAGACATTTATTATAATTTTTATGTAAAAATTATTTTTTACTTTATTATTTATTATTATTATATTATTATTTATATATTATTCATATATTATTTATTATTTTATGTATTTAAATTTTTAAAATACTTTTTAAAGACCTAACAGGCACCTAAAACTATCTTTAATTAATTAATTTATTATTTATTTATTATTTATTATGTTTAAACGATTTTCTAATTTTGCTTTTGATTTTTTAACTATTTCTTTCTGATCTTTAATTTATTTATTTATTATTTATTATGTTTTAATATTTTTCTAATTTTACTTTTATTATTTTTTTTATTAATTTCTTTCAGTGTTGCGGCCGAGATCAAGCGTCAAAATTACATTGTTGGCATACGCTGCCTTTTTTTTATGGCTCCAATCCTTTTTTTTTGTCTTTATTTTTCGCAGCTTCTCCTGTTGCTCGAAATCCTTGCCATTGTTTGTTTTTCTGCGTTATTCTTCCCTATGCCATTGAGGATATTCCTGTTTTTAATTGAAGGTTGGTAATGAGTGAATTCTTTTTATTTTTAATATACTAAAAATATAAAAATTAATTATCAACAGGAGATGAATTAATCTTGGCATGCAGATTCACATTTCCCCACTAAAAAACCAGTCCTGTAAATACACATCCTTCCCCGAAGAGTATTCTAGGGTCTCCACCTCTCTGATTTCCTTTTTTTTTGGCCAAAAAATGTGTGTGTTTCAAGGGGTTAAGAGGGGTGGACAGAGGGAAGGAGACAGCGGAGCAGCGTTGATTGTTGCAATTTCTCGTTAAATTGAATTCGCGCGTTCAATGCGAGCGAGAGGAGAGTCCTGGGATTCGAAGTGCGCGGACGGAAAATGGCGGAAAATTGGACGACGACAGCAGCAGCAGCGGCGGCGACGGCGGTGGCGGTGGAGTCCTGCAAGCTGCACTGCTTATTTATGACAAGTGGCCAGCAGCGACACAGGAGGCGCAGGCACTTCCGGCCGGACAACGAAATGAATGCGAGGACAACGCATTATGAGATTGCCTTTTGGGCCCAAAAATTACACCGAAAACACAGGAGGCTCAACACGCTTGTTACCCAAAGGGCTTCCCCCTGAGCCAATGCATTGTTGTAACCTCTTGGCACCCCGTTTATCCTTTCCACCCATCCTCGAACAGCTTTTATCCTCAATTAAAAAAGGAACAAAAAAAAGCAATGACTGCAAATGGTTGAAAATGATGCAGAAAAATTGGGGATTTGGAAAAATAAATAAAAATACAAAAATAAAAATAAAGAAAATGATGTTTGAAGTTTTTTTTTAGGGAATTTGGCTTACAATTTGAATGTATTTTTGGTATATTTGTTGCTTTGAGGCTGCAAACAGCTTAATCCAAGTCATAGCCACAAAAATATAATGAAGCAACGCTATTTAAATGCAATTTCCATCCATTTCCATTAATTGAGTTGCTGTGCGGACGAGTGCCTTGCGGAGTAATGAGCCAAACTAAGCCCCAGGGATACCATACGTTCGTATGGCTATATCCTTTAGCCAACAACTGCCACTAAAGCCCAATCTTAGCCATTCCAATTACTTAACTGAAATGTTTGAGCAAGTGGCTGAAACCAATGGCTGAGAGTGGCAAATAAATAAGGTGCAAACACGTGTTCAAGGAGGGGTATTTTCGAGCAGGAAACGGAGGAGCGGAATGAGGATGAGGAGCAGCAGGTAACTGAATGCCCGACGTTATCCTTATCATTGTTATACTTAAGTTAACAGCAGCTTAAGTAAGCAAACGCACACACACAGACACACACACACCCGAGCTTACGGCAGTAATCAAGCACACGCACTCGCCTGGCACTCTCGCCCCTCAAGTCTCTTGGCTTTTATGGCCACAGTGGGCCAACTGCCATACACAATGTGCCTCTGTGCCAGATTCAGCGAGAAATAAATAATAAACTAGATTTTGTCTAAATTTTTCATTCATATTGAGATTTTTGAGACCAGGAGTGGTTTTTGTTGTAAAAGAGATGCATCTTGTTGTTGCAGCAACAAATCCAGACTTCTAACTGCCCGTTTTCAGGACAAAATTGTACTTTTTGGGGAATTTTCACTGTAACTTCGTTCATTTTGGGATTTCTGATACCTGGAGTTGCTTAAGTTGTAAAAGAGATGTTTGTTGTTGTTGTAGAAACAAATCCAGACTTCTATCTGGCCGTACTGAGGACAAAATTGCAATTTTTCAAATATTTTAGCCGAGTTTCAAACCATCTACAAATGAAATTAAGCCCAAAAGTATGCAAAGAAAAAATTTAAAACTCAATTATAATAGTTTCCAGTCGCTTGCTACTGCCTTCTGTTCGCCTGGTATCTGGAATGGTTTGAAACTCGGCTAAAATATTTGAAAAATTGCAATTTTGTCCTGAAAACGACCAGATAGAAGTCAGGATTTGTTTCTACAACAACAACAAGCATCTCTTTTACAACAAAAACAACTCCTGGTATCAGAAATCCCAAAATTGACGAAGTTTCACTGAAAATACGCCAAAAAGTACAATTTTTTGCAAATTGTTGTTGACAAAATGTTTTTGTTGTTGTTGTTGTGCAAAATCTTGTAGCTATAGTTGTTGTTGTTGTTGTGGGCACGAATCCAGATTCAAATCTGCGCATTTTCAGTGCAAATTTCTCAATTTCTAAATTTTACATACCAGGCGCACAGAAGGCAGCAGCAAGCGACTCAGCACTTTTATAAACTGTTATACTTTAGCCTAGTTTCAAACCGTATAACAGTTTAGCCGAGTTTCGAACTTTCTGTTATAAATGGTTTGAGTCTCCGCTTAGTAGAACACCCATAAGGTTCTAAACTCAGCTAAAGTATAACAGTTTATAAAAAGTTCAGTCGCTGCCTACTGCTTTCTGTGCGCCTGGTATCTGAAATCCCAAATTTGGCGAATTCGCACTGAAAATGGCCAGATTGAGTCTGGATTTGTTCCTACAACAACAACAAGCATCTCTTTTACAACAAAAACAACTCCTAGTATCAGAAATCCAAAAAATTGACGAAGTTGCACTGAAAATACCCCAAAAAGTACAATTTTTTGCAAATTGTTGTTGTCAAAATGTTGTTGTTGTTGTTGTTGTGCAAAATCATGTAGCTATAGTTGTTGTTGTTGTTGTTTGCACAAATTCCGACATCAATCTGTGCATTTTCAGTACAAATTTGTCAATTTCTGGATTTTAGATACCAGGCGCACAGAAAGCAGCAGCAAGCAACGGAGATCTCTTACAATACTGTAATATAGCTAGATGAGCATCTCTAATACAGCTAGCAATTCATGAAGTAACGGTGCCTGAATGAGGGGAAAGCAGAGAAGCTCCCTGATTGGCCAATGCAAATGTAAACAAAGGGCGGCCATTAATAAAACTTTGAAAGCACCGTTACAATCAGGCTGCGCAAATGGCAAACAGCTGATCGCAAGTCACTTGCTGCTGGGCGCCGATCATCTGCTTGCTGTTTCTGTTCGCCTGGTAGGAAGAAATCATTAGATTGTCTAATTTATATGGATTTAGCTCGCCTTTGTTTTAATAAACAACAACAACAACAATTTCAGCTTAATAAAAATAATAAAAACAAAAATAACCATAAAACCAATACCAACAAAAAATGTTGTTGTTTTAATGAGTTGGTGTTGTAAAAGTTATGTTGTTGTTGTTGTTTGCACAAATTCCTACATCAATCTGTGCATTTTCAGTACAAATTCGTCTATTTCGGGATTTCAGATACCAGGCGCACAGAAGGCAGTAGATGGAGGAATAGCGAAAATAATTTAGTTTGAGTGAAAACATTAGTGCACACTCAATTCAATATTTTCACTCAAAATAATGAGTGAAAACTTTAGTGCACACTCAAGCCAAGTGATGCTCGCTTAACTGTTTTACAATATTCGGAGAAAAAGCCATCAAAATAGCTAACTGAGCATCATTTGACTTGAGTGTGCACTAAAGTTTTCACTCATTGTTTTGAGTGGAAATATTGAATTGAGTGTGCACTAAAGTTTTCACTCAAACTAAATTATTTTCGCTCATCCTCCATCTACTGCCTTCTGTGCGCCTGGTATCTGAAATCCCGACATGGAGGAATTTGTACTGTAAATGGCCAGCTTGAAGTCGGGATTTGTGCCTACAACAACAACAACAACCAGAGCTACAAAATTTTGTACAACAACAATAACAAAAATATTTTGACAACAACAAATTTCAATTTACTTTAAAAAAAAATATTATTTATTTTCCATTGTTTTTTTTTGTAAAGAAGTTGTTGTTGTAAAAGAGATGTTGTTGTTGTTGTAGGCATAATTTCAGACTTCAAGCTGGCCATTTTCAGTACAAATTCCTCCATGTCGGGATTTCAGCTACCAGGCGCGCAGAAGGCAGTAGATGGACGATGAGCAAGCATAATTTGGTTTGAGTGAAAGTTTTAGTGCACACTCAAGCCAAGTGATGCTCGCTTAGCTGTTTTACAATATTCGGAGAAAAGGCCATCAAAATAGCTAACTGAGCATCATTTGACTTGAGTGTGCACTAAAGTTTTCACTCATTGTTTTGAGTGGAAATATTGAATTGAGTGTGCACTAAAGTTTTCACTCAAACTAAATTATTTTCGCTCATCCTCCATCTACTGCCTTCTGTGCGCCTGGTATCTGAAATCCCGACATGGAGGAATTTGTACTGAAAATGGCCAGCTTGAAGTCGGGATTTGTGCCCACAACAACAACAACAACCAGAGCTACAAAATTTTGTACAACAACAATACAAAAATATTTTGACAACAACAAATTTCAATTTACTTAAAAAAAAAAATATTATTTATTTTCCATTGTTTTTTTTTGTAAAGAAGTTGTTGTTGTAAAAGAGATGTTGTTGTTGTTGTAGGCATAATTTCAGACTTCAATCAGGCCATTTTTAATACAAATTCCTTATTTTCGGGATTTCAGATACCAGGCGCACAGAGGGCTGCAGATGGACGATGAGCGGAAATAATTTAGTTTGAGTGAAAGCTTTAGTGCACACTTAATTCAATATTTCACTCAAAATATGGAGTGAAAGCTGTAGTGCATACTCAAGTCAAGTGATGCTCACTTAGCCATTTTACAATATTTGGAGAAAAAGCCATCAAAAAAGCTATATGAGCATCACTTGACTTGAGTGTGCACTAAAGTTTTCACTCATTATTTTGAGTGAAAATATAGTATTGAGTATGCACTAAAACTTCCACTCAAACCAAATTATGCTTGCGCATCGTCCATCTACTGCCTTCTGTACGCCTGGTATTTGACGAAGATGTTGTTGTTATAAAATGAGATGTTGTTGTTGTTGTCAACACAAATCCAGACTTCAATCAATCTGGCCATTTTCAGTACAAATTCGCCAATTTCGGGATTTCAGACACCAGGCGCACAGAAGGCAGTAGATGGAGGCAGAGCGAAAATAATTTGGTTTGAGTGAAAGCTTTAGTGCACACTCAAGTCAACATTTTATTAATGGCCGCCCTTTGTTTACATTTGCATTGACCAATCAGAAGGCTTCTTTGCTTTCCCCTCTTTCAGGCACCGTTACTTCTGTAGCTGTCCGCTA
>VNJQ01005798.1:0-361183 GCA_008042515.1 Drosophila truncata | reverse complement strand
GCATATCTGCGGAATGAGAAAATAATTTTTTGGACATTTATTCTATAGCAGGACATTGCCTTATTCCACAAAGCCCAAATGGTTACCGATTTTTATAAGGATGTTGGGGCTTCCGGTGTTGAACTGGATGTCCCAATGTCCACATTTAAATGTTATTAAGATAGTCTAGGCTCTTTTAAAATATTAAAAAACATTTTCCTTGAATGAAACCGAACAGGAGCCAATTTTTGATGTCTCTTTCCTTTGGGAAGGGATATATCTGGATATGCCTCAAAATTGAATGGATTCAGTGCCATAACGCACTCAAAACGATACCAAAAATAAAAAAGGATACATATTTTATTAATTAGCTAATTATTTTTCCCTTTTGTCTACTTTTACCATTTTTTTCTTACTACTAAGTACTTGTCAAAATATTTATGCCGTGCAAAAAGTTGTAGTCTGCATGCATTCCTGTCTGTAGAAAGTGAATGCTAATAGCAAACAACATAAAATTTGGCATATATATAGCTAAAACTAGCATCTTTGTTTTGTGAATAGTTTTAGCGCCGATATTTGGCCAGTTTAAGCTATGCTACGATCAAAAGTCATGCCAAGGTTTTGTCAAAATATATATGCCGACTAGTGTAACTTCTCTCATTTTATTTATATTTAATAAATATTTATCGGCACGATCAGGTGTTAAAGCTCAAAATCGATTTATTTAAATTGTAAGATCCTCATATATTTATCGATATTTTCTCACTTTTTTTAATTAATTTTGCTTTATCATTGTCTTTGCGCCAGTGGAGATGTTGTATTTGTTGCACTCCCTGAATATGCCACAAAAAAGGACTCATTCCGAATTTTTATTTTTAGCTTTAATGGTCTAATAATTATAATATTATTTACCCAATCAAAAAATAGATGCCTAGTATAATAAAGGGTTTTTTGGCTTTTTTATTCGAGAGTGTAGCGATACCAGGAGAGCAGATTACAAAATAATTGGGGTATTCTAACAGTTGAAAGCTTAAAAGCGTTCCTTTAAGAAAATAATTTCATGTTACTATTATTAGATTAATTTATTAGACTGGAACAAATAATATTTAAACTATTTGCATTAGTGGGGACTTCTTTATGCAAAATTGATCAATTTTAGATATTTTAAGTTATTGAACCCAATTGCAACTACGTTTTTCTCTCTTATTTTAAGGACCTGACCCAGTTCATGTAGACAGAATTTATTAGAGATTTGTTTCGCTCTTATCGTGGGTCTTGAATCACTCACTTTGCAGCTTCGATTATTCAGCACAAATTTATGACTGCCTTGCCGACAAATTCAGGCGAAAAAAGTGTGCAGTCATTTTCCATATTTCAGCGGGGACTTATCTTATCGGGCGATAAGGAGGCACCGCGTTGATAGCTCGTGTGCGTCTCTCCCGCTCAAGTATTTAATCGCTATTTCGCAAATGCCTGGTCACATTGCCACATCTTACGATATAGACCCACCCACAGGGGGTTGCTCTTATCTCAGAGAACCAACGACGAGGATGAGTGTCCAGAAATACGCAATCTGAGCGTGTGCAATCTGCCATTATTATTAATATTAATGCGGGCCTGCAGTTAATTAGTCAAATCAATTCATACAAGCAAGCAAGTAAGTAAGCTGGTGTATTTTTACTCTTGCTCGTATTTATGCCCGCTGGCGACAAGGTCAAAGCTTAAACCATAAACATTGATGACTTGACAAAATGCGATACTTTGTATACTGTACAGTAGGTACTACGTATATGCGAGAGTTATCAGTGGCACATTGGACGCAAGACATAACGGAAACAATAAAGATAACAGTTAAGGCCAGAATGACACGTTTCATGATGAGCCAAAAAAAAAGTACAAAAAACTTAAAAAATGAGAAGATTTCGAATTGAAAACGTCTTTGTTTCTGAACACGTAACCCAAATACGTTACGTTATGAATCTGTTACTATCAACCTCAACCCTTTTTGAATTTTAGAATTGGCAAACTTTTCATTCGTTATGCTATCTATGCTCTTGGAGCTTTTTTCTATTTCTTTTTTTTCTCTCTCGTTCGCTTAACGTTATTGTTTCGAAAAGGATGACTCAGCAGTTTAAAAATAGTAAACAGCAAACAGGCGGGCAAAAATGAATAAAAAAAAACTTGCTGAGCGGGCATTAGGTAGTGATAGAGGGGCAGAGGGCGGTAGAACGACAGAAGGGGGACCAGAGAGAATCACTCGAGAGAGCAGAACGTTGTGCTGATATCAGCAGCAGCAACAACAAAGATCGCCGTGCGGCATGACTAATGAAAAAATTGTTACGCGGTCACACAATTCTACAGGGCTTTCTTTCGCTTTTTCTCATTTATTTTCATTAATTTGTGGGGGTTGGAAACCGAAAATAAAACCACCCCCTTCTTGGTGATCCAGTTTTATCTCATTTCTACCTATTCCTGCGCTCACTCTCACCTGTTGAATTCCGTACACCTTTTTTGGGATGCTTTATAAATATATGTACATATCTCTCTAAATTCTAAATTCACGCACTGAGATACAGAGAGAGAGGATATTTCTTCACTTATGCCAAATGCGTCATTGTTTTATTAAGGCGTTTATGCTAATTGCATCAAGTATACGACACGTTGTTGCGCTACGCCATCGATCGGATCGATCGGTTGGGTGGGGGGTTATTTTTTGGCTATTTTCACATGTACTTTTCGTCTCAATATATGTACGTTTCGAGTCGCGTCGGTTCTAATATTTACTTTACTATCGTATTCGATTGTTCGTGTTCGACTGATTTGCCCTCGACTCGCGCTCTGTTCTTTTCGCTTTGCTTTGCTTAATGCCTTTTGGCTCTCGACTGAGTGAGTTACTTTTTTTTTGCGGTGAGCGCCGAGCAGCGAAACCTGAGCGCTTACCGCTGATCCCTCATGCCCCACCGCTCTCGCCCAGCGGGCGGTGAACTAATTGTACGAAATTTGTATGCTAATCACGAAAGAACGTCAAGAGTCGCGGGCAAAACGATAAAGCAACAGTACAAAAAGCTTGCCCTTGTCAGCGAGTGGAGCACGAGTGGATTTATCTGTTCTGAGTCAACTGGTTTGAGTTAAAGCTTGCCAAGAGCGCTGAGTGACTCGGGTGGGTGGAGGAGCACTCTCTGACGATGCGCCATCTGCTTAACGGAGCAAAGCTTTCTGCTCAAATAAATAAAGTTTTTGGCAACCCAAAAGCTTGGCACTGAGACAAATTAGAGGTTTCTTTAAATTTAAGAAATTTGACTTCTAAAACATTGATCGAAATTTAAATAAAAAAAAGTTTAATAAATTAATAGAGGATGGAATAAGAAGTAGGTTTCTTTTCTTTGAACTTTGCAATCTCTTAAATCTAATGAGTTATTTGTATTAATTTTAAGATGATTTAAACTTTCCTTAAACCCTATATTTATATGATTTATAATAAATACTTTGATTACTCACTCTCATTCATGTCCATCAAGTGGAGATCCTCGTCGGTGAAAATGGAGTTCATAAAGCCATCCGCCTGGTTCATGTCCGAGGAGGTGTTCTGGAAACAACAAGGATAAATTGGTTATAAGTTGCCTGGTAAGATCTTCCCTTAGCACACTTACCCCGTAGTACATCAAATCGTGCTCCACCTTATAGGCGGCAGCAGCTGCAGCAGCACCATCGGCCTCATGACTCGAGTTGGTCAGGTGCATGCTGGAGGTCACTGCCGATCCTAGATTGTGACCGTAATGGGGCTGACCCGTGGGGCAGATGTCGCCCAAAGCGGCATTCGGATGATGCAGCATGGCCGCGTGGTGCGGCGGCGGTGGTGGTGGCGGCTGCAGGGGGGCAGCTGCTCCTCCGCCGTACTGACCATGCTGGCCGGGAGCCGACGGATTGCCGCCGTTGGAGGGACTCGCCTGGTAAGAATAGCCCGGATAGTGGTGCGGGTACGGCGACATTTCCGACACCCCACCCACCATACTGGGAATGGGGCTGAAGTAGGTGGCAAAGTCCTGAAGACGCTCCATGGAAACGCTGCGGTTCAGGCGCGGCATGCGGCCCTGGAATAAGAGGGAAGGAAGACATTGATTAATTCGGCGCTCGTCGCTTAGCTGTTGATGTATTAACAAGGTGAGAAGGGTTCGCTCGATAGTCGCTGGAATTACGAAACTTATAACTCAATAAGCGATCAATCATCGCAGCCAGGGAATTCTCTAGAAACGCGGCGGTCCTAAAAAAATAAAACAGTCAGTCAGGCAAAGCAGACAGACAATAAACTGAATTCAAATTGCGCTACAAGTAACAATCTCCCCGGCTGTCAGAGCCGCAGACTCTCTGTAAGCCAAAAAACGTGCACAATGTATCAGTCTGGCGATTTGACTGCCAGATCGATCAACGTGTTGGAATCGAAATGAAATTCGTATCTTTCAAATTGACAAGTGCTCGGGGAGTTGGAGTGTCCGGAGATCGCAGAGCGCAGAGCTGGAATCTTGAAGCCCAGCCAGCGGTCTTGGCCGCACTTTGTTTTCCTAAGACGACGGCCCAGCTCCACGGCTGCCTTCTGTAAAAATCTGACTCTGTGTAAGTCGTCTTGGGGACTGGCTGACTGATCGGCCGGATGGCCGGCCGAATCGTGAGACTACGACTTCATTAGGCCGCCTTTTGTTATTGTTAATTATCGGTGGCTTTATTTATTTACTCAACTAATTCCAAAGCCTCGGCGTGGGCGAATTGCAAAGTTATTTTCCCCCCACTTTAAATTCACTTACTCTCGATCGATAATATTCTTGGACTGTCGATCTGGGATCTCCGATCTTCTCTGATCTTCGATCCTTCCTCAATCCCTTTGAAGGCGGAAAACAAATTTGTTTTTAATGCTAAATGCCGGTGCTGCGTGCAATTAAGATCTTTCAGAGATCTGATATATCGGCCTGACGTTGACGCTGATGCACTTTGACACTGACATTGCAGATACGGATCGTTGGAGCAGCAGAAAACACAGAAATGAAACGAAACGAAATTCCGACAAAAACGAATATCTGAATTCTGGACTGCGATCGAACTCCTTTGCGCGTTGACGTTGAGTTGTCGTTTGACCACCAGCACCAACTGGCTGTCTTGGCTGACTGACTGACTGACGGAATGACAGTAGCCGGGGATGCACACAACCTGTATCTGAGAGAGTGTGTGTGTGCGAGTGTGTGTGTGTATCTAATGAATGCCTCAACACGCTCCTGAGTGCAAACAGGTAGGCAGCAGGTAGGAGCCGCATACGAGCATTGGGCGTTCACTTCAACCAGTTGCAGTCGCCCTGGCCCGGCATCTCTGTATCTGTGAGTTTGGCTTCATGTATCTGTGAGTGCGCACCGCGCATGTGTAATTTGAATTGTCACTGTCTTGTCATTAACTTCTGGTGTTGGCCATTGTTTGCTACGCTTCACACGCAAACAAATCCAACCGCCGACTTAGACACGGTAGCCGATCTCCTTCGATCACCCCGAAGCGACGGAGTTAGTGCAGAATCTGGAATCTATTCTCCGGAATTTTTAATTCAGCTTCAACCGTTACAAAGGGGCGGAGATGGGAAGCCAGCAAAGATGCGTTAGATTGCACTTTTGATCGGGAGAATTACTATCATTTGATAATGCTTTTATACCACCGATCCCATTAGGGTTTGTCAAGCGTGTTCCGCTAGATTTTGATTGGATTTTTAAGGAATTTTTGATGCTATTGATTCTTTGAAGAATTAAATTTGTACTGCCTATTAAATTTCTACACAATTTGTTTATTATTTTATGTAGAAAATAAGATCAAAATACATCAAAATTTAACCAGAGTCTAAACTAAACGAGACAGCAATCATTTTGGCAATGCAAGAAGCAATTAATTTTAAACTCTGAGCATTATGCATATTATTAACAACAAAAACTGCTTTTAATTAAGAAATATTTATTTTGATTTGCTCAATTTAATGCTAGCCAAACACGTAGTTTAAGCTGCTCAACAAGCACATCATATTCGACATTTGTTAAACATATTTCCACGAAATCCTCCTCAATCCATCAATGGCAAGTCGGGAATCACCGATATTAGCCAAAGACGTCAGAGATCTTGGACTATTATTGGGCTTAGTGCCTCCTCCCTCCTGTTGCCAACCACCTGAGCTGTATATAGTTGTGCCTTTTTTTTTTGTCATTAACTTGATTTATGTGTGTGCACAAATCGAGTCCCATGACAGCAGCAGTCTCAGCTCGAGTCTCAACTTAAGCCTCCGCAGCTCAGCCATCAAACTGTTTACATAAATTGAATTAAAATCGTACAGCGAAAAAATCGGGGAAAAAACTACAGCCAAGAAAAACAACGAAGCGAGGAGCTAAAGCAAAACACAGAGATGCTGTAAAATAATTAATAAAGTTTTTTTCTCTCTCTGCTGCGCTGATTTTTCAGCGTTAAGCTTTTTGCAAATATTTAAAATTCACATAATTAAAGCCGTGCAGGGCGACGATTAGGAGCTGCAGGCGGCGGGGTCCCGAGGTACGGACATTAAGAGATAAATTTTTTTGTAATTCGCGCGCGCTAAATGGGGATTTAATTGCAGGGGCTACCGCTGAGCGCCGAGCGGCTCAAAAGATGCAATCAACTCAAAGGAGAGAGAGAGAGAGAGAGGGGTCAGTGCGGCAAAGTGCCACCGAATTCAATAAACACTTCGGCCCCATGCGGAAAAGTCAAGTGGCGCATTGCAAGCGACAGAGAGAAAAAAAACACAAAACAAAAGCCCCAAGCAAAAAATATACAAAAGTATAAAAAAAAAATCAACAACAAAGTGTCCGTAATGAACACAGGCGCCTCCCTTCCACTGGCTACCCTCTTCTCCACCCTTCTCCACTCTCTCCCTCGATAGCTGAGCTTAGTGATTGCAATTAGCGAAAGATACACATCGAAAAATAAAGATATCTTTCCGGATTTGTATCGAATTTCCAATGTATTTTATAATTTAATAAAATAATATATTTTGACTATCCAAAATCAAGTGTTTTACCCACCATAAAACACCTTCCTTGAGGTTTCTTTCAGTGTAAAGTCAAAGTGAAACCTGAGTACAGGTAGCCAGCCCAAGGGTCATCATCAATGAATGCAAATGGCATATTAAATGTGATCAGGAAGTTGCATAATGATTATTCGCACTAGGATCAAAGGGAAAGAGATGCTGGAAAAACAAAGCTTAAAGCCGCCTAATGACACTTTCCGTTTAACCGTTAACAGTTAGACGGTTGGGAAAATCCCCCCAGAGAGTCGGCAAAGGACTTAGCCGACAGTAGTTCTCGAGAAACCCGGCGAATAACCGATCATCTGGCTCATTAAATGGCTTTGGCAAGTGCCGAGGAGAGCCGGCAACCTGCTGGGACACAAGACTCTGAAAACCGAAATACAGGAGGAGGACGAACCACATCAAACGCGGTCTAAGCCTAATCCAGCAACTCGGGTTGACCGCTGCTGTGGTTTTTCTTTCTTTTGGGCTACCGGCAAAAAGACTTTACGGTAATTGCCGCTGACTTCGTGACTGTTTCACCCTCAGAATGCTGTAGATGTCACTCTTTTGTCACCTGTGCATCCGTCTCTTTTTTGGGAAGAACAGGCAGGTATGTCAGAGATTGAACTTCAGCCTGGGTTTCATTCAGGAATCACTTGTTCGGCTCAGACTTGTGGTGGCTTAATTTTATTGGCCGCAAAGACTGGACTAGATGTTGGTGCGAAGGAAACGGGATTTGGTTATTTGCACAAGAACACAAGAATAAAGACATTTAGGTATATGGAAGCACTGTCTAAAGATTCCTTCCTATCTTCTAGAAATATCAATATAAATATGAAATATATGGAAACAATATTAAAAATAGTATTTGCTCTTTCAAATAAAGTTATTTTTTGTGATTTTGTGTGAAGAATCACAACATTCTTCACCGACTCTGACTCACTCAAAAATCAAGAAATACCAAAGACGAAATATCAAGAACTTGGCTGAGAAATAACGAAAACAACGGCTAAGCAAACAGAAAAAGATTGAAAGAGAAACGGATTGAGAAAAGCCTTTAGATAACTTCACAAACACTGAATCCCAGCTCACCGGAGTATGAAACCAAGATGGGAGACCACGAAAACCGAAGCCATCTGTGTGTATCCATACATATATTATTTTAACACTGCTCGCATTCGCCTCGCAATCATAATTTTGTTGCTTTTCCCGTACATTTCTGATGAGCAGTTACAACAAAGGCCAAAAAATAAAAAAAGAATAAGAATCATTCGACGAGAAACGGTCAAAAAGCGAGTGAAGAGCAAAGATTGAGGCGGAAAGGGGTTCCGGGGAGCTTGTGATTGACGAAGTTGTGGCTGGTTGGAAGCGGAATAACAGCGGATGCCCCTGGTTATGTGGAGGCAGGGCGAGGAGCGTGTACAACCAGATTTGAAGCTTTGTACAAACAACAAACACGGCAACAAGAGCAACAACAGCGCCTCTTGAAGAGAGCAGGCCCAAGATCAAGTGCTCAAGAACCCCAAAGGGGTGGCGATGGATGCGGGGGAAGGAGCTGGGCACACGGGCCACGTGAAGAACCAAAAGAAATGGAAGGCATGTAGAGAAGAAGGAACACTGAAAAGAGGCACTCCAAAAACCCAGAGAAGAAGCACCAGAAGAATAACGAAAGCGAGGCTGCAAACGATCCTTGAATGATTACATATGTATATAGACACAGGCACATAACAAGCCAGGTCAAAATAATAGCTTTAAACAAAATAGATTCCAAAATAATTCCATTTTCTAAAACTAAAAATCCCTAAATTACTTTCTGTAAGTTATAGATTTTTATAAAATCCGAAACTGTTTTTAAAACTTCGTTAAGTACTTATTTTTAATAATTATTTATAATTAATTCATAACTAACTAGACTTTCATTAAAATACAACCTAAAATTTAAGTATTCAGTACTTCATTCAGGTAAATCTCACATTATTATATTACTTTCAAGGTAAAATAAATTACAATAACAGATTACTATTGTTGTTCTTCCATTTGAAATGCTATTATTTTGACCGCAGCTGTGTACACACACACACACTCACACACCCGTCGTTGGCCAGGTACATGTGTAAGCAAGTATGTGGAGCGCTCGACGGATGGCAGCACTTGAACCGAGCATCCGCATCAAATTATAAATAAATATATACCTTTCTGTGGGGAGGATTACGATCAATGCACACACATACCTGGTGATGGCCATGATGGAATCCGCCAGCAGCTGGCTGCCTCTGGAAGGCGCTGCCCGTGCCGCTGCCCACGCCCACACCGACTCCGACTCCGACTCCAACTCCAACTCCAACGCCGCCGCCATAGTTTGCCTGCTGCACCGCTCGCTGGTGGGCAGCAGCTGCAGCAGCAGCATGGTGGGCATGGGCATGGTGCATCGTAGCATGGTGATGGCTATGGGGATGCGGATGCGCGTGGGGATGGCCGTGGTGGGGATGAGGATGGTGGTAGGGCGGAGCCGTGGATTGCAACATCTCGTCTAGCTCCTTCTTGGCGTCCTCATCTAAGTCGAACAGGGGCGAGCCCACGGAATTCTGAAGGTCCTCGAAGTCGCTCACCGAGAAGCTATCTCCGTCGGCCTTGTCCTGATCGTTGTCCTTGTCCTCGGTTCCGATGCGGCGTTGCTTGTTCGGTACTCCCTCGCCACTGAGGAAATCCTCGCCGGTCTCCGAAACAATCCGTTGAGCTTGATTCTCGTTCAAGGCGGCGGCTGCCTGCGAAGTGGAGGCCACCGGATCGTTGGATAACTGTGGAATTGAGGGGATAACGGGTGAGATAGGAGATATTTTCACCTGGCTAAATGGGGCCACTAGACTTACCTCGTCTTCGAGCGGGAATTCAGAGAGCTTGAGTACGTCGTTCAACAACTCATCCAGGGGCAAGCGAATGTATTCACCTGAGAGGAGAGAAAAGGAATTAATATTAGGCTAGAACTATTTAAGAGAAATATTTTTTAGTCGCAAATAGATCTTTGTTCTGGGTACCCAAAATATTTCCCCTAAATCAGACACTAAACGAATAATACACTCTTTGCTTTGTTTATATTATACCATCTCAAGAATGATTCGAAAATATTTATGCTGTGACCTATAGGGATTTGTAGAACCCTCACTTTTCCCTACCAAGAATTAAGTATTATCATTTTCCAAACCATGATTCTATCTTTTGATTGCTCACAATAATTCCAATAAACAAATTGCATTCCCCCTGGACTATAGTTCACCCCAGAGTAATGATCTTTGTTTTCCTATCACAGCGTGGAAAATATACAAAAATATTTTGATTATTTGAATAGGAACGCTGGATCTCTATTTATTTTCTCCCACTCTAACTCATTCCCCTGTACTCCCCAGAGTGTGATCAATTTTCTTCCTGAAGGTTACCTAAAAATCTCCAGGGGCCAAAAAAAGAAGAAGGTAAACAAGGATATGGCCAAACAGTAGCACTTTCCTGTGGGAGACCGAGTTCGAGAGATCAGCGGAGAGATCAGAGACTGGACAGTAACTAGAGTCAGTCAAGCTGGGCGATCATTAATCATAATCATAAAAACGTGATCTCTGAGAGATCGCATCCACTCAAGACGCCTGACGGAAGCAGCAGCTGAAAAATATTGCAACAATTGAACGATTTCCCCGGCTCCTCTTAATTGATGATCAGTTATGACAGCTCCGAGATATCCGAACTAAACACAGACTAAAGTCGAGGCAAAATAATAAAAGCTTCCCTCAAGTGTATCGCTTACAATTGAATTGACTCACAGACAATTGATTCCTGCTCAAATATTGATGGCGGCCAAATATTTGCATTAGGAATTCTCGGGAAATCCAAGTCAAGAGCCGAGTTTGGGATGGGGAGGGAGACTCTGGACATTATCAGAAAATTACTACTTAACATCGACTCGAGTTCCACGAAGAGGAAAACCCCGACCCAGTCGTGGGCAAACATCTAGATAAAGCCAAAACGAAAACCCGAAAAAAATTGAGGGCCAAAAAAGAGGGCGCAACCTGGTCGAAAGAGTAGGAAAGTCCAGGTCGGAGAGAGAGATAGAGACGAACTCAAGTGGTGTGACGACGACGACCTTTGCTGGGGCACTTGAGGTGGGTTCAAAAATTAGAATAAACACAGCCGATGGAACAGTTCGGCTCTCCAGACCCGGCCAGCACAATTTCCACCAAATGCTTTGTTATTCTTACGATTGGTTACAAAACGAATTCCCCTGCCCATTTCCCAATTTCCATCGCAACCATTTTGGGCCGATTCGGTTCTGTTGTTCTCTCCTCTGTTCTGGCCATGTTTTTTTTTTTGTTCGTAGCCTGTTATTTTAGGGTTCTCCCTACCTTATTTAATTCTTATTTTTTTGGTAACAGTTCGTGGTCCGTTAATTTCGGAGTGCGTGTATGGGTTGCCTGCCCGGCTGTTGGCTTGGAATTGTTTACTTATCGTTTTTGGTCGTTGGGTCTCCCTTTTCGTGGGTTTCTTTATGTTTTGGTTGCTCGCTTTGTGGCCGAAACGACAACGAAAATATTATTTGATTTTGGGTTGTTGGTGTGCTGTGCATTGTTTTCTGGCCGGACTGGCCGGGGCTGACCAGGAGCAACTGTCAACTGTCACCAGCAATTAGGCGACAAGGCTTTAGAGAGGCGTTGATGGGGGCCTGCAATTGTTGGTCAAATTTTCGGTTACCTTTCAGGAAGTTTGCTCGGTGAGACGGAAGGAAGAGCAGGAAATCAATGGGAGAGTCGCGTAATGGAGCCGCTAATGGGGTTGATTGAGCAATAAATACCGACGGCTACTTGATATTTTAAGAGGGGTGAAAACGAACGGAAAACGGGCGGAGTTTTAGGGTGGCATTTATGTCCTGCATTTATCTAAATTGTTTGCTTAGATTGTAGAGCTAATCGAAGGTGTGAGTGGGCATTAAACTCATTCAAGTATTTGTACTGGGAAGTTTGTTTTCTGTTTAGTTTTCTTAGGAAAATGTTAATTAGGATATGCTAGTTAGAAAAAGTATGGAATTGAATAATCAAAGCTTAGAACCACGATGTAAACCCTTTGAAAATACAAATAAAATTCATGCTTATTGATTTTTAAATTCTAAGAGTCCAAAGGAATAATCTCCATAACTTCTAACAAAGTTTGACCCCACTTTAGGCATAAGTTTTGGGTAATTTTCAACGCATACGATAAAGCTCGAATTTCGGTCACATCTTCGTGCCAAACAATGGATCTTTACGAACCTTATTTAGTTCAAGGGATGCTGCAATGATGACGATGTTGATATCTGTGAAATATTCGTGTTTATAATCCAAGAAACACAAATGCCTGAGGAGTCCACAAAGTCAAATGTAACTTGACTTGGTTTTATTTCTTCTTCGTCGATTGTTTTTGATTTGTGGCTGTTGTTGTTGTCTTTTGTAAGCAGATTGAACACAAATTGTTGCAATAAAGCGCTGATTGTTGTTGATATTTGGCCAAACACTTTGACAATTATGTAACGTTTTGACAGCCAAAATGTTGCAGAATCAACAATGGCAACACACCGACAGCAATGGCAATAGCAATAGCAATAGCAATCCAATCGCAACTGCGATATTGCCGTTTCCGCTGCAGACAGGCCTTTATTGTCTTGGCTTTATTATTTTTTTATTTTCCTTTGCACAATTCGATTGTTGGGCTCGTGTGAGTGTGTGGAAAATGGGTTTAAGTTATTTGGCAATGCCTTCGGTTATTGTAGGGGCTTTTTTTAGAATCGCACAATGGTCACTTGAGTGTGGAGCCTGGTATGTATTTTTGATTTGGTAACTTTCACTTTTGTATCTCTTTTTTGCACAAATGCAGACGCGTAATAGTTTGGTAATTTGTTAATGTTTGACACAGTTTTTTGATGGTTGGTTTGGTTTTTATTTTCGATGAAAATTAAGAATTTCCCAAATCATCTAATTGGCAGAAAAAGAACCGTGGTAACACTTGACTTGACTTGGATAGAACGACCGTTTTGAGCGGTTGATTCGGAATGCCGCGTCACTCTGCGGAGCTCACCAGTTTGGTCCCGAAACAGAGTCCTTTTTTCTTGTCCACGCCCACGTTTTTTGTCCCCGAAATTCTCACTGTATTTAACCCTTGGTCGGCCAGTCGCCTCTAAATTCGCTTCTCTGCGCGCGCGTCAAGCGTCGAACGTTTCTCGAGCGTTTATAAAAATTCAAATACGATTCTAAAATGCTGCCACTGACAACTCTGCCTCTGTCGCTGTCGCGGCCGCTGCTCCGCCATCGCCCTCGACGCTGGCAGCGGCGCAAGAGAAATGGCGCTTCCCAGCCATACGTGTGAGCGAGACAACTATATAGACTTCCTCCCCGTTTTGAGCTGCCTTTGTTCATGCGCAGTACGAATGTGTGTGTCTGTATGAACGAGAGGCGGAGCCATGAGCTCGGCTTGGCTCTAAAATGTGTGTGTGTGTGCATTTAGCTGTACTTTTGCTTTTGGCCGCTTCAACATGGACGCTTTGTTGAAGTCTACAAAAAAGCCAAAACTGGTTCTCTTGTTCTTATTCCCAGCATGTGCATGTTCCTCAGCCCGTTCCAGTTCATGTGTGTGTGTGTGTGTGTGTGTGTGAGTACAAGCCATCAAGAGGAAGAAAAAACAATCTAATCAAGTAATTTAAACAATCAATAGCAACAAAAAGCGCTTAAATTTGCATGGAAAGGATTTACGGAAATCAAGTAGGGCTTTAAAGTGGCAGAGAAATATTAAAAACAGGGGAATTACTAGACAATCGTTTGAAAATTGTACTATTTATAAGAAAATGAATATTTTCTTATTAAAATTTTTGATATTTGATAAATAGTAGGATTATTTGATAAACTAGCTTGTCCAAACAAAAATTTCTGCACTGATAGGTGAGAATATAATGCTAAAAATACTTCTAAGAATAAGAATAACATAGTTGAGCTTTCATTATCGAAACTTCCTTTAAATCTTTAAAAATGCAACCCGAAACCTAATGTAATCATCTCCTAAATACATAAAAAATAAATCATACAATTAAATATAACTATAAGCAATTTAATGTAATCTAAAAAAAAAAAAATGAAACTAAACAAAACTGTAACTCAAATTTAAACCCTCATAATTCAAACTCTGCTAGCCAAATAGAGCTCTTGAAACTCCCGCAATCGAATCGCCAGCATATATCCCTTGGAATGAAACTCTTTCAATTTCAGCTGTAGTTCCTGCATCTCTTTCAATCGCTCCCCCAGTTTTAAGATCTTCGAGTTCAGGTTCGTGCTTATTATGCCAACCTCGTCCATCCAGAACTTTTGCACTTTTCCCAGCTGCTGCTTGAATTGCATTTCGAATCCGGTTGCCGTCTGATGCACTCTCGCCCGCAGATGCCGCTGCAAGTGCTCTGTGTACTGGATCTTAAAGCTCCGCTCCTGTGCGGCGGGTGTCCAACTGAGCAGCTCGTAGAGGTATATGGATCCCAAGAGGCTACCGATGATCAGCATAACCCGCCAGCCCAACGAGCGAACAACGAATCCACAGAGCATTAAGGCTACAAGAGAGCCATCCGATTTGAGTACGGATGCCAATATGTCCGGCTGACTTGAATTTATCAGAGGAGCAGCAGGTGGAACCTCCTTGTGCCCATTGAGTAGCTTTCGCTCTTGCACTGAAGCAGCGGGTAGCGAGATCTTTCCATGGAAACGTTGCCAAAGTGCAGCCAGTCCCCAAGAGAAACGGAATCTCAGATCCGGCTGAAAGTCACCCATCAGGGATTGGCAATCGAGTCTGTAGATGAGCTGCCAAGTTAGGGTTTCCTCCGTGGGTTGACCCTGAACTTCCTGCTCCAGCTGGCACAGTTTCACCTGCAGTGGTATCGAAAGGCGTTCCAGGATCTCGTCTGAGAGTAGGTTTTCCAAGTGGGCACTCAGGGAGCGTTGGTAATTGTAAAGCTGCCTTGCCATCTGGGGATGAAACGGTTGCGCGAAGGATTGTACGACTAAGGGAAGGACTCTGGTTATCTGATCCCTCAGCACCAGCTGTCCCATCGCCTGGGCCTCCACACAGAGCAACTCGACTTGATCCTTAAGCTCTTCCCCTCGCTGCACCATTGTGATTTCCTGATTGTTTGCTTCCGCGTACAGCTTATTTATTTCCACACTAGTTTGCGTCATTAGTTGGCCCAGTTTGGACATAAGAGAATCTATCAAATTCACTTCTAATTGGTTCAGGATATCCATAGCACTCAGCATATGCTGCTCGAATTTTGTCTTCAGAGCGGACTGCGCCAGGCAGTTTGAGAAATCAGTTTCAAAGCGCTGAAACTCCAGATATCGCTCTTGAGTTCGTCCAGAGGGATTGTGCTTGCCTCCATTCCGTAATTGCAGGGCCTCCAGAGCCGAGACATGGTAGATCCTCTGCCGTGCCTGCTCCTCACTTGAATACACACCCAAGTCTTCGATGAGCAGCTTCAGGCAGCGTTCAATGTGCTGATCCCTAACCTGCAGCTCCATTTCCGGTTCCTGGCTGCTGGCCATATCCCAGCGATTGTTTAGGATGAAGAGATTTGGTCGCGAGAGCTTTGAAGCCACATCCTTGAAAAACTGCCGCTCTACGCGTGAAACTGTAGACTCTGCATTGAGGACCAAGATGAAAACATCGGCATCCAAGCAATAGCGATCCAGGCAGTCATCCAACTGGGCGGTTACATCCACACCAGGCGTGTCCAACAAAACCACATCATAGTCCAGCAGGCGACAGCGACTCCTGGGCATATTCACGTGCAAAAGAGTGCTAGGTTTCATGGCCCTCGGCGAGTGGGCACTGGCCAGTTCTTTAAGGGCACCCAGCTCCAGGTGTTGATCCTCTTGCTCGACCCGCACATGCTCGGGTTCCTCTTCGCCAGCGGTGGCCTGCACCAGGCAAAAGCAGCTGGTGGTGTGGCCCATGGCGCTGGGTAAAATTCTCTCATGCAGCAGGGCATTGATCACCGCACTCTTGCCATTTGAAGTTCTGCCAAAAAAGGCCACCTTCATTCGATCTCTGGACATGACCTTTTCAATAGCCTGCACTTTGCTGGAGAAGCAACGAAGCTGTTCCATTTTCTGCTGCTCCTCCTCGTAATCCAACAGGTTACTACCCTCGACGGTGATCATGAGCAAAGAGATAAATTTGTCCAAATCATGGTATATGTCCTGCAGCTCCATTCTGGCATCCATGAACTCGCTTAGGCCCGAGGATGAGGATGAGCGCAGAGAACTGAGCGATGATGCTGAAGAAGTACTTTCGCCAGAGTCCGAGTCACACATTTTTTACTTTTAATATTGGTTAAGTAATATATACGAGATTTTATTAAAATATAAACAGAGAATACTTTTTTTGGTGTTTGTTGCTAGCGACGAGGGGGGTTTTACGATAATAATAAATAATGAAAGTAGTACGGTTTTGAAGGCAGAAAGCGAGGGAATTGTTTTACAAAGATACTTTGTTTAGTTAAAAGATGAAAAGGTTTCTCTAAACATGGCCCTGGAGCTGTCTTTTTATAAAGAAATTGTATAATTTATTTCTTAGAAGACTCTTAGAAAATACCAGAATTTAAAGAATTATTATTAGAGTCTTGGTATATTTTAGCTAAGATGAAATTCTAAATAATTAACCAAATAATTGTTATAGAAGACTAATTAAGATTTCATTCTACACAATCTCTCTAAAAAAACAGATTTTTACACCCTAATTACAACCTTAGTTTCCCTCATAATTTGGCACAATTTAGCTGCAATTTTCCAGTGACCCCAATGTAGTAGCTTCCCCCAAATATCCCAAGCTACTACCTCTAAAAAGCCCAATCAAAATACCAACTTATTTACCCAAAAAATTAACACAATTACCGCAATCGTAAAATCACCGAAAAAGAGAGTAAAAGAGCTGGCAATATGCACATTAATGGGCCACTGAACTAATAGACCAGGCTAAAAAGACGAACGCTTTTGGTGAACTTCAAATAAATAATAAAAAGTGCGGGGAATAGGAAAAAAAAATATAAATGAAATTGGTCAGGCGGCGAGGCGGATCGAGGGGATATCGGATCGCTTCAGTTGAGTTCGCTGGGGTTCGGCGGTTCGCTATGAAAAAATTAGCAGCATCATCGACGAGGTGAGGCGGGGGCATTTCGATTGGATGCTTGTATAATTTTTTTCATAGCCGCTAGAAAACAGTAGGAAAAGAGCACAGAGATATATTGAACAAGCCAAACTCGCCTGGTTAATCATATCTTTTTTTCCCTCCAATGTTTTTCTTCTTTTTTTCGAACGTTTTCTTGAGTGCTTTATTACAACTTAATTAGTTTAAATTGTTGCCGACGCAAAAAAGAAATAATAATAAAGAAGAAGCCGAATGCTGATTGAGAGTGGCAGTGGTACCTCGGAGATGGAGATTTTGTATCCGGTGAAAGACCAACTTACTTATTATTGAAACGCATTAGTATGAAGCCTTGCTTTAACAGCGAAATCAGAGCAAACCAAAAACCCAGTGAGCAACAATTATGACAGGACAGATCCATGGCTCCGACTTCGAATAGTGTCAACAATGAAATTGCTAAAAAGAAGCCCAGGCCGAGTCGGAAGGAGGCAGGGCCGGACAGTATTGTTAACCAGACATGTGTATAGATATGGCCATAGACTCGAGCAGAAGTCAGCCACACTCTTTGTTGTTAATGAGTCGCCACAAAATCGGAATTGGAATCCAAATCCAAAAGCTTGAATGAAACTTATGAATGGGTTCATTCGCTGGGTGCTGCTCATTTGAATACCTCAACATTGCAACTTAAAGTTGAGTAGAAAAACTTTCGTAATCCTTAAGCCATACATGAGTACTCCATGGGTCAAGTGCTCTGACCACTCGGCGGCTAATTAAACTGCAAATTTCGGAGAATTGAGCAATTCTCGGCTAGTTTTGGCAACGGCAAGAGGGAGAGAGAGGTTGCGCAAGACGAAAACACTTGAAAGTGATACGATTATGCAGCAGAAAATAGCCGCCGCGCTGACCGGGCCAGTCCAGTCCAGACTAGACCAAAAATAAAGCCGGTCAGGACTGCACCAGCGCTCACCTATGCCCCCCGTCATCACGCCCCGCGTCTCCTTTCCCTGTCTGTTTGTTATTTTGTCAGCATGTAAATTTTCCCTTTTCTTTTTTTTTTTTGTAAATTTGTAGCGTAATGCTGACCACGTAGAATTTGAACAATTTCTTCGTTCGGTCCGTTCCCTCGCATTGCCAGACAGCAGCGGGGGCGAGTCGAGGAAGGCCACCAGACAGACCAGACGACAGGAGGAGCACCTTAGGTTAGGCACCGGGGCGAGCGAGAGGAGCAGAGATCCTCAGTAGGTGCACCGCTGGATCCGCGCACCACTGCACCAGATGTTTTGTAATAAAGTAACCCTCGTCGTCGTTGTGTTTTCTTTGATGTTGGCCACGGAAAACCCATCGATGAACAGGAAATTAAATGATAACTCCCGGTTTCAGTTTGGTATTAATTATGAACTCACAAAATGGAATAAAACTAATTAAAAAATGGAGAGGAATGAAATATGGAATACATACATGATTTAAAATTACAGCTATAACTTAGACCCTTCGAGAAATTCTTGAAACGTGTCTTTCTCCTCTTCCAGAGACATTAAACCTCTCGAAGAAAGAATTGAACTTTCAGTTCCCACAAATAAACCCTTCTTGTGCTGCTCCCACAAACTTTATTGTGGTCAATAAACTTGCGTAGCTTGGCAGCCGGCAAGCGGCCTAACTGATTGCATAATGGAATTTAAGCCACCGAAAAAGAAACCAAAACCAAAACCAAAATATCTATAACATAATTGAGAATAAGAGCATTTTTGTGTGATACCAACACCCAAGCAAAGCGAGAACTTCTGGCCAAGTCATTGCTCCAAAAGTTGTCAACGATCTGAGAAGCTGAAAAAAAAAATATAGATAAACAACAACAGAGAACGGAGCTAAAAGAACAAACCAAATCGAATTGAAAGCCAACGAATGTAATCAGATTTGTGATTCACTGAAAGATATATGTGTGTATAGGCATGGGGATAGATATAGAAAATCAGAGACAAATGCGAGCTGATTGGAGGACAGGCGATAAAAAGCGAAGCGAAACAGTATCCGAGAGATACGAGTACTTCTTGTGACTTAATTACCACCGTGTCACATCCTAGAACTGGAATGGGAGGAACACATGTCCCCATGACAAGGCAACCTTGACAGGACAATGGACAGGAAAATGTCCCAGAATAGTTACAACTTCATTGGCTCGAAGGTTTGAGTCCGACGTTGAAAATTAATGAGGAAAAACTTGTGTGAAAAGCGGAAAGAACAACGAACTAAACTCACCTGAACGTGCGGAAGATGAAATTTATGAATTCTTTAATAAAAAATAAAAGAAAATCCCAGTATCGGTTAAGGAATACCAAACACTGAAATAGCAACCGAAAAATGACTTTCATTTTAGTCAAACTCCGAACAATGGAGATGATAATGCCGCCAAAGGCTACAGACTTTACGGAGATTCGTTGGGTTCGATCCGTGGGGAATTTGGATACGCACAAATCCGAGATCGAACCCCGCAGACAAAGGGCACTGGCAATGCGTGTGCGTGTGAATGCGTGCCTCGAATGCGATATGAATCTATCTATCGGAGTTGGAGTTGGGCGCGCATCAATGGATTTTTAATAAATGGCTCAAACGAAGCAATCATTATGAGCATCAGCAGCAGCAGCAGCAGCAGCAGCAGCAGCAGCAGCGGCAACAGCAGCATAGATGCTTGTGAATAGAAAATATATATCCAATATGGTGGTGGCTGCTGTTATTCCCCCTACCAGCACCCACCACCGCCACTCTTCGTAATCTTCCCTTATTCCATCAAGCACAAAATGGTGGCCAGCGATTTGCGACCTTTTGTGTGTGGGGGAAGGGAAGAAAAGTCCCAACAGAAGCTACTTTTCTCCTACTCCTACTGCTCGATTTACCAGTTCAATGAGCCAGCTAAGGCTGAGGCCAGGAATACAGGAGGGGCTCATCCAGAAAGGGAATATAGTTATAATTTCGATGAAATGTTCATACAAATCTCGTTGGTAACAAACAGATCCGCTGTATAGAAATCAGTATAAAGAAATACATTTTTTGTCAGGCCCATAATTTATTTTAAAAATGTTCTAATTAAACTTAAGGAATAGTGTTAAAACACTTTTAGTTATCACTTAGTTTTTACCGATTCTTGATTTTATCACAAGCAATGATTAGGCAGAATTTTCTTTTCCACATAGAAAATTTATCGATATCAATTCAACCTTGTCACACATTGCACTTGTTATCAATAGCTTTTCTTCCAATGCCAGGATATGTAGTGGTCACACTTTTATAAGTCTCAGATGACAGATGAAAGCTATCGATACTGAGAAATTTTGCCATATATTTTTCAACGAAAATATTGAATTTGAAAACAAAACCTTAAACTTGTTTCAAAAACGTTTATTTTGCAACTCTTTTTGTAATTCATTTTGACAAATGTATCGCTATTAAAATATAATAACTTCTTAAATCCGAAAACAAACGAAATTGCATCCCCTTTTTAATAACCGCCTCGCCGTCCCTGTTTTTTTTTTAGCTAAAAAAAAGGGTCTTCAATCGGACTGAGTACAGCTTATAGGCCAAAGTTGAGGCCTTGCACATTCATACACTCTTCCCTCCTCCATTTCAGCCACCCGGAATACGTGTACATGGCATATGGTATATAGCACTTCTTTCTCTATATATATTTTTTATATATACTTTTGTGTGAGTGTGTGTGTGCTGCTCCTGGGCTATTTTGGCGAATCATGTTTCGTTCATTTTTCAAAAGAAAAATGTTGCATGCGAGGCTATGCGACGCGCGGTGGCAGCTACTTTTACTGCCACTGCCACCGCCACCGCTTCGGATTTGGATTCGGTCTCGTATCTGCCTCTGTCGTGGACTCATTCCGTCCAGAAGCGGCGGCACGACCCAGTCCCAGTGCCAGTCTCGGACCCAGACGAGCTTGCCAAGAGAAGCGAAGAAACCCGGCCCGACCGGCCCCCTCAAACTCATGACTTCTCCTCCACCTCCACCTCCGCCTCCTCCTTCTCCCCCATGGTTAATAATAATAAAAGTTCGTGTGCGTGTCAAAGTTTGTTTGAAAGGCAGGCCGCTTGGATGGGAAACGGGGCGCGGTTTCAGGCAGGCCAGATTAGCAGCAGCGGCCATCGGCTTTGGCCTTTGTGGCGTTTTGCTGGGATGTGAGATGTGGGTGGGTGGTGGTTTATGGTGGAGTGGAGTGGGTCGCTGGGCTGTTTCACACACAAATGAAACGAAAAAAAGCTCATTTTTCTTTTAATTTTCGTGCCTGTCAACTCAGAATGCCTACATTCATTTATAAACGTCTGGAAAACACACGCACACTCAAACACACAATGGCAAACCCACCTCTTACTCCTGCTCCTCCTCTAACTAAACTCCCAGCGAATCCAGGATAATCCATTTTCGTTTATATTAGAGCAGCCGCCATCTTTTTGGCAGGCCATTTTCCCTCGACTTGTTTCGTTTTTCCTTTGTTATTAACTTGGGATTTTTTTTCTTTTTTGGGGAATAAATGGAGGAGATGCTTTGATAAATGTTATTACAACTTTTTTATGCTGAGAATAAACTCAGCAATTATCACAAAAATATATACGAAAACCCTTTTTATTACAATATTTAATATTATCTTCAGATTTTACATCCCTCCACTGATCTAAAAGGTAATTGGGAAATGTAAACCTGCAACCAGACACATTCTAAAATAAAAACTTAACACTTAATCCCTAAAGTGAACTAGTGCTTTTATCTGTCCAAGAAACGTGTCTTTGCACCAGAAGGCCTCCTGCTTCTGAAGTGCTTATCTTTGGTTATTTTTGAAAGTGAAATTATATTATCCTAGATAAGATACGCGCCGAGTTAAGAGATGTTGATCTGCCCACATGTAACCAGAACAAGATCATCTACAAGTAGTTGTAGTAACTACCATAGTTGACTGGTTAAAGCTGGAACTCACCAGTTTCGTTATCGATGGTAAAGGGGATTCCGTTCCATTCATTGGTAATGTCCTCCAGGGGGTTCTCATTGTCCTTGTCCTGTTTGGCAAATAAATCAAAGCATGAGCGTAATGCTTATTGGTTGGAACTCCCATAAAACTAAACTGCGACATTTGATAGTCAGAGATAACCATCAAAAACCGACTTTTTGATATGGGGTCTATGTAAATATTGTGAAATTCCATATGTAAATCACTTTACCTTATCTTGCTGAAGCTCCTCCAGAGCTTTTAGCTTCTCAATATCGTCCACAGAGGCCTCACTGTGCTCCTTCTCGGCATTGACATTGGTCTCCTTGACAGCCGAGTCCGACATGGAGGGATCCGAGGACTTGGCCTCATCTCCAAGCTTCGACTTGGCGGAGTTGGCTCCGGTATTGCCGCTGGCATTAGAGGCATTGATGATCTTCTCCTGATCGAGACTAAAGCCAAGATCCACATCCTGCTTGTACAGCACCTCAGCGATCTCACTTTCCTGCAAGGCAAGGATTACAACATGAGTAAAGCAACACAGGTAAGTCGAAGTTTAATAGAGTTTTATCCACTGCCAGCACAAATTTCTAACCAGTATATCACTATGGATGAACACCCTCATCTTTACTGCTTCCTTTACAGGATTCTTGTTTAAAATAACTAGATTTCTCTTCAAGTTTCACTATTCCCGGGTAATGTGTTGTGCGTATTTTGTTTATTTGTATGTTTTCCGATCTCAATTGCTCGCGACGTCATCCGCATTTGCTAGTTTCCGAAGAGAGACTGAAGGCTCCAAGAGTCGGACGACTCATAGTCCATATGGGGACCTCGTTTGCTCTTCTGTGCTCTTCCTCACTTTGCTTCGCTTTACTTAATATGATAATGTCGATTTACATTACGCTTTTCAGCTGATAAGTTGAGTGGGCTATAGATAAAAGTGCGTCACTGCGAAATGGATAGCGGAGAATTGCAGATACTCTACCCGATATGATAACTATTCTATATAAGATCTTCTTAAATGGTAACTTGAGTACTTATTATATTTTCCAATAAAAGTATTTCTAAAGGGCATCTTAAAATATTACATTTTATATATTAAAAAAAAAATATCAAACTTATTATTAAAACTTATTTTTATTATTATGATTTGAATAAATATAAATCTATATTTAAATATAAAAAACTGCTTTATAATGGTGATAAACTCTCCTTCGAACCGTAATGGTTAAATTATTAATAACCTAATCTTTGCCAAACGTAAAAAGCAATCTCTTAGCAAACATTTTTTGCCACTTCCCGAAAGCTCTCTTAAAATTATTTTACCAAAAATAAATAATACTGTCTTATAGATAACAACCTTTATTCAAGTTTAGATACTGTAAGGTTGGATATTAAACATAAGCCCTAGACCAGGTGTTGTATAAGGGAGGTGCTACATAGCGACCCGTACATATAGATTCTCTTATTTCACCATTCTTATCAGGACCCAACTATAACTCATAACCCATCGAGCAGCGTTCCCTTAACCCGTGGAAACCTCTCGAAGAGTGCCCACCGCCGCTCTTTTGGACAGACATGATCGATAATGGCGAATCTTATCAATGGAGCCCACAGCTAACAGCCAACGGGCGGACAAAGAGTGTTGGAGCTCCAGTGCCAGGCGGCAATATAGTATTTATAATGCTGATTTAAGCGAGGGCAAATCACGGGACTCTGGGGGGACGGAGGAGCACTCTCTTATGGCGTGAATACTGCCATAGGGACGGGCGGGGACGGAACGGGACTTGTTTACGCCGTAGACCGGATCTCTTATCTCTTGCCGCCGCACTCACACTGTAAACAATATTTCGCGGCTATAAATTTCAGGCAAAGAGCATGGTACACTCGCCGAAACTCAGTTGGAAAGAGAATCGAAATGGCAAATCGAAATCGAAGCAGTTGGCGGATCCCTTATGAAGATGTTCTTCTGGGCGAATTCTGCCGATTCACCGAGGGAAGAGAGTGACTAAGAAAGAGGAATTCGAGCTCAAATTATAGCGTTAATGATGCATTATTAACGCCGCTGGCCGAGACCACTTTAATCCTTTTCCTCTTCTTTTTATTTTTGACAAGTCAAGTCGGAGTCCGAAAGGGGCGTTTCCGCCCACTCTTAAGCCGAGGCAAAACCGTATGCTCCTCGGGAACAGGTAGCATTCATGCATTTCTGTTAGGAAATACGATTTCTCTGGTCGAAAGAGGGATAATCACAGGATAATGGCTAACATTAGCGACACAATTGCCGTGTTTCGTCCGAAGGACTTTCTGATGTTTTAATTAAAATGTTTTCTTCCCCCCCTTCGATCTTTGGAAAATGTTTCTTTTTCTGTTCCCTATTTTCTTTTCTGTTTTTATTTCTCTTGGGGTTTTTGTTTCGTGTGACATTTTCTGGCACCATGCATTTTCTTTCCAACGTTTTTTTTTTCTAGTTTGTGGCCCTTCGTGAGGCTTTCTTGAAGTTTTCCAACAGTGGCAACAAAAAGTAATCAATCATTGTGCGCCTGTGCCTCTGTGTGTGTGTGTGTGTGCGGGCCACGCCTATCTCCTGGATTACTCAGCAGAATATGGCGGCGGCATCATTGGTCTCTGCTGCCATCTCCCTCTCTCTCTTCCTCAGATCCATCCCGGGTAAAAGGCCAGAAGGGCAGTGAAATTAAGGGCCACTGTGTGTGAGTGTGTGTGTGTAAGTGTGTTGAGCCCAATCAATTGCAGCCGCGCCACCGCTGACGGCGCCGCGGCAGAGCAGCTGGCAGAGTGGCAGGAAAGTCGATTCCCCAGGGAGCATGTGATGGTACATACAGTGGGACCTCTGCTGATGAAGCGGTTTAGTTTATGAAGGTTTAAAGCGGGAATTAATATAAATTTGTTATGAAAATACAGTGAAAAGTGTTTTAAATTGTAGAGAACCTAAATTATCACCTTGTGTTCTGATCACTAAGTTAGGAACACAAGATTAAAGTTGCTCCAGGCTTGCGTTTCCCTTTTAAAAAAGGTTGTAACAATTTTTAGTTAATAATAATTTTGCTAGCATCCCTGAGCTTAACAAAAATATCATAATTAAAGTATATTAGGTAATATACATTTCTGTTTATAAAGATAGTTTATCTCAAATATTTAAAGATTTTTGGGAATTTTTAAAGTTCGGTTTTAAGGTCGTAAAAATAAGACTTCTTCAAAGACGTTCAGAATTATAATTAAAAACAATTTAAAAAATACTTCAAATACATAGAACTTAGAAAAGTTCCCTTTAAGAATCCAAACTATAAGTAGCTAAGTCAGATACTTAATTACCTACATTAAAATTCAACTTAGATGTTATACAAGTTCATCTTATTAGAGTCACGACTGTATTTGAAATGTTTGCTGCCTTGCGCATGTTCGGTAAAAATAAGCAATTAAATTGAGCAAAGGCAAGAAGAAGGTCCCCGATGCGAACATAAGCCCAAACACCGAGTCCTCCCCTGCTGGCATTTCATTATTATTATTTTTCCTACATTTCAGGGGGGTTGTTCATCAGCTACATGCACATAAAGATGCTATATACATAGCTATTTATGGCTGTTGATTGGAAACTAGATTTTTAATTAAACTTCAAAGGGAAAAAGAAAGACCATAAGAAGGAAAAAGGCAGTGATTTTCAAGAAATTAAATAAATAATTTAAGTAAGTTAAGAAAGGGTTTTATATTAGTTTTTATTATTATAAAAATTCCTTTAAAATTCTGTTTTTATTTCACTGAAATCTAATTTATAAAGACTTTCCGATCAAAATATTCACAGTGTAGTCATATTACAGTTCTTATCGGTTAGGGTCGAAAATACGACCTTATCTTGTACTTATAGAATTTCGAGCAATACGTGACAATTTAACAGGCCCAAAAAGCATAAAGAAAATATTTCAGGCCTAAATTTCAACCAGAAAATTAAAAAGAAAATCTTTTAAATCAATAGGAGAGATGCTGTAAACCTGATCGAGTTCAATGAACTCTAAAAGAGTTGCCTCAAAATGATACACTGCACTCTCCCATAACTGGTTCATTGCCTTGTACCACATTTATGGCCATATTTATGGGCCAATTCTTATCGCTAGGGCCTGGGAAACTCTCTCCGTGACCTTGTAGTTCTCACTGAACTTTTCAATTCCGTCAGCGACACGTGGGCCGCTCTCGAGACAGTCAGTTTTGAATGAGCAGCCGCTGGGCGACTGACGAAATCGGGCATTGATAAGTGGCAGATAAGAGCAGCCGGGAATATTTCACATTTATAGTACACACATAGTACACCTGTGGTTACTTGTTGTAAATTCTATCTGCGCTTTTAGGGGAGGCAGCAACAGGCAGTAATTAATCAAAGCTATGCCCCCCCAAGATGCATCAAAATATTGACACTTGTAACCATTTGCGGCGGCAATTAGGCCGCTTAACTGAGCCGATTCCAGCGATTTACTTGACCACAGCACAGAACCCGGTACAAGGTACAAAGTACCTACAAAATGGTAGGTTCCAGCAAGCAAGATAAATGGGTTTCTGATCCTGCAGGGGCGGCAAATCATGAAAGTCGAGTGAAAGCAAAAGAAAGTAAGCGGCGAGCGGTAAGAACCGGGGGATACAGGGCCTCAAAGGAAGCAAAGGGAAAGGAAAGGCTCAGGTCTTTTGGCAAGAGTCATTAATAAAGCCTCGGCAAAAGATCTTTCTGATGACACCTGAGCTGACAGCGCGGCACGAACGGCACAACGAGCGATCCCAGCGCAGAGCGCAGAGATCACTTCAGCATTTGTATCTGTATCTGTATCTGTGGGATACACAAGATCCGCAGCCCAGAGACCGGAGACCGGAGAGCGGTGAGCAAGTGTGGCGCATATTAATCATGCGCTCGTCAAGCCCTCAGAAGAGTTTGCCGGATTGTGCCACCAACAAAGCCGCTTTCATTGGTGAGTTTGTGTGTGTATGCACACTCGTATCTGACGGATTGCTCAAGCCTCAAGTGTCCTGTTTGCTTTTTTTTTTTCTGCAGCCACAACCACCACACGATGCGTCGGCCAACTTTTAGGCCCTAATAACAGTTCATTTGTGTCATCCAAACGGTTTTCCCTGCAATTATCAATTTCAAATTCAAACTCGTAGCTTAGTTTTCTCGCCCTGCGAACTGTTACACCTTATAATCAATTCGACATCTGAACTTTTTGCTTACAAAATGTGCACTCAAAGGGCACAGAGAGAAATTAGTAAGTATTTTGTATTTAAAAATGATAAATTAGGGAATATTAAATTTAAAAAAAATTTTTGTTATCTCTAAATAACTTTTACATGAACTTAACTCTCCACTTTTTGAACTAAATAAGCTAGAGAACTAAAATTTTCACTCGTTATAGTTTTTCTCTCATTTTATAAATTTATAACCGTGTTAGGTTTTTTAGCAAAAGTTCATGAACCGTAATTAACGGTATTTAATTATGGAAATTATGGTGGGAAACGAAACTTGTAGCAAATACAAAGTAAAACCCATGTGTCCAAGTGAATGCCTGCTTCTTCGTGGCTTCTTTTGGCTCAGCCGAGGTAATTAAGTTGGGAAAATGCAACGTAATTTACAGGCAAATTATTTTTCAATTTGCTGGGCTTTACATATAAATATATAAACACATTTTTTTCTGTTTTTCCTTCTTTTTTGCTAACATTTTGTGCACTGGCCATGTGAATAGAAAGTTTATGTTGCAGTAAACACAGATTAATGGCTGAAGTGGGATATATAGGAAGTCGGTGACAACAACAGACCGCTAGGTAAATATGCATATATTTGTACTCCTCGTTGAGACACATCTTGTTCGATTCGGACTCTCGATTCAAGGGCTGAAAATCAACTTCCGTTCGATGGGGTTGCTTTGTTTTTTACTAAAATAGCGATTCACACGATTGGGGCAAACGTATTCACTGGAAATCGGCATAACGCAGACTGAAACTTTCGTTTTGGTTGCGATCGAGAATGTCTGGCTCTGGGTTCTGCCTGCGATTAGCAGTTTCGTGGAGCTCATAAAGTTAAAAAAAACAACAAATTTTTTGATTAAATTCAATTGATAAAGTTTGTTTTGCACGAAATTTCGAACGGTTGAGAGGCACAACAGGGCGACTGATAAGCCCTAGGCAACCCAAGCAGCAGACAACGACAAGTACAACCTTAAAAATAGATTATTTCTCTTATCACAAAAATTTAAATTTAAAAATTTCGAAACGTACAAATCGTAAGTTATCGTTATCGTTTGTCTGTGATAGGCACAAGCTTGATAGGTGGAAAACCTAGCCAGCAGACGGTTGTTGTCCAGACTAGGTTAAGAGGTGTATTTCTCTGGCAACAAATGTTGCTGGCGGTGAGTTGCCGAGTGTGTTGAAGAGAGCGTGCGCTGAATGTGAATGTGTGTGCACAAAGTGTGGTGTGTACTAAATGCCGGCAAATCAGCTGTTTTCCTCATCGGTTTTGTTTTCAAGTTTTCCACACACCCGCCCACTTTCACACACACACACACACAAACTCTGGGAGATGCAGCATCAGAGTGAATAAGCGATAAACTAAGCGATTGCCAAATGAGCTAACAAATCGGATGATTAAATTATTACAGGGATAGATAGCGACAATTATTTTCACTGTTTCACTATATTTTTTTAATATGACGAATTATTTTCGAATTAAAATGAGTTTTTAAGTTTTAGATAGGATAATTCAACTTCAATTGAATAGAAAATATCTAAGTCATATTGTTTAAGAAAATATTTAAATTTTAACCGTGAAAAATGTTTTAAAAAGTTTACTCCTTAAAAAACACTAAGTAGAAATTAAAAAGGCAATTTAAAATATTTATATATAAAAATAGGAACTTTTAAATAAATGTATTCATTAATTTAAACCAGTTTTTTGATAAGAGCGCCAATTTTTTTGATTATAAGACATACTTAACAAAAAGTTAATAGGTAAAGTTTAAAAGGTATTATTGGTATCCAAAAGTATAAAAAGACTTGACTTTAAATCATATTACCCCCTTAAGAGATTGATAGCAAGAGAAAGAGATCAGATTTCATGACTCAAGAGCATTGAAAAGACGAACACAAAACGTATCGCAAGCGAAGTTCAACGAAACTTTTTACTCGCTTATGGCAGGTTTTATATTTATTCTTCCGAAGCTGAATCAAAACGAGAGACCGAGACCCCAAAAATAACACCCATAAGACATGGGGAGCCAGCAGCAAAAACGGCAACAACAGCAGAAAGCGCTGACCGCGTGTATTTGTGTGTAGATGTGTGTATAGTATAAGCGAATGAGTTAACGAAGCGCAAAAAGCTAAGCTTTGTAGATTTGCAATTAGTGGAAGACATCGCCGAGCGGCGGGGAGGAGAGTCAGCACGCGAGGTGGACGACATTCAACAAACTAGAGTTTTTGAGTTTTGAGCTCAATTCGTGAGCTCCACCAACCAAGTGGAGTGTGATGAGGTCACACAAACACATAAACAATATGTGCATGCATTTATTTTCAGCGACCTCTCTCACCTGGCTCTAAAAAAGAGAGAGAGAGAGAATGGCAGCGAAGGTGACACATTCACCTGGCCATTTAGTGTTCTTTGTGGCGGTAACTAGTTTGCTCGCCATTCTTCTCCATTTGCATATCTCCGAGTACGGACTAATGATGACCAGCTGACAGCAATTGCAATTGCAAAACAAGAAGGCTACACATCAAGGCTTTCGACCATAAAATACCCAGGAAATGACTGACTAATAAATTGCTGGTAGTCCCAGTTGGGAATTGTTCAGCAATTAAAGGGATAAATGGACCTTTAAACCTTCCCCTTTATGGAGATCTATTCAAACTTTCAAAAGCGAATGATAACCTTAAAGCCAAAGAGGTTTCATTAAAGAGAAAAGTTTATAAAGTTTCTTTATAATTTGTATAAAATGCTCACTATATAATCGCATTACTATTTGTACAAAATATTTCAACACAAGATTATTCTTTCCATAATCTCAATCTTCTTATCTTATTTTATAAATATAAAGTACATTTGGTCAATCAATAGTTTGTCTAAACTTTAAGTCCTAATAAAAAAATAGGATGATCTTAAATTACTACACAAACTGGCCGAAAGCCTTCCAGTTTCAATACAGCAATACAACTCAAATCTTCATAGTAATAAACCATATAATGGAGCTTCCGCCTCACGCTTCCCACTCACCATCAATCGCCTGGCATCAATATTAAAGAACAAAGGCAGCCAATGAATAAGACATTATCCCAATCACTTCAAAGATTATGCAATGGCGAATGCATTTAATTAGATCATATCAAAAAAACATATGTGAATACATATTTATGTACAAACATCTTTTATGTATTTGCTCAAGAGCGCAGTCACAAAAAATATATAGAAAAAACATGAAACAGAACAAAAAAATAAAACCGTCATCGGCCAAAATGGAAAACATTCGTGACATGTTGGAGCGACAACAACAACGAATTGCAGGCAACACAAAAACAACAGAACACATCGAAAATAACCCCCAGTTAGTCATCTCTCTCTCCTGGCCCGGCTGTCCAGGCCAGGCCAAGTATAAATATTTATGCATATTTAAATTGCAATTCGCAATACGCACAAGAGCGAGTATAAAAAAAATATACAAAAACTCAGGCAAATAATGAAATTTCTGCTTGCACTGCGGCGGCACAGTTGTCGCCGACATTCAATTCGATTTTTAAAAATAATAAAAAAACGAACGCAAAATCAACTTCAAGACATATATATCTATAAATTCGGAATCGCGCACGATTGAATATGCTTGTAAGCTATTAAAAAACGTTTAAACAAATGTATTTTCAGCTTATGGAATAATTCAGAATATTTTAAAGCATCTTTGAAGCCTGACCTGCACTGTCAATACATAAATAATTTAATTCTTACCTCTGCTATATAATTAATATTAAATTGAATTTTAATTTTTTATAAAAACCCCTTTCCATATTTAATGAATTTATTTTGTCTGCTTATTTGTCTCGTTTTTTATTTTATTTTTTCTTCTCGGCGTTTAAAATGTGTTTTTTGCGCAGTCAAAACGTTTAATGACCTAATTGCCGGGTGTTTGTGTTTTTGCATATAATATATGTGAACTATGTGACCGAAAAGACAGTGAAAGTTGTTGCGCATGGATCTCAAAAAAATATAAAAACAACTAAATGAAGACCTTAAATACATAAGTATTTAGTAATCATTTAAATTGTAGGAAATAAATAAAGAATTTAGCTAACAAATACCTTCCCTTAAAACCAATCTATTGATTTTCCTCACAACCCCCAATTAGAGGAATTAGGCTACTTATAAACCTGGTGGAGATAGCGTACAGTCATTGTGAGATTGGAGGTATCAGTGGATAGTCGACGCAACAGTCATGCTGATTTGTAAACAAAATTTTTGTCCTTATCTGCTGATAAGCTAAAAAATTGTCATACTCTGCAGAAAGGGTAACCACACACATAATGAAAGCAGCATTTGAATATCGATTGGCTTTGGTGAAACCTAAATATATAAACTATAATTATAAAGAAAGCTTAACAACAGAAGCCGAAAGAAATGGAGAGGAAATCAAGGGGAGAACTCTGAAGAGCTGAATAAATCAAACGACAGACTAGAATGGGTCAAGCGATGGGTTCGCGACTCTTCATTAGCAATGCAAAAAGCTGTTCAGCAACACTGTTTGATAATGAGAACAACAAAACACACACACACGCTCTGCAGGTGGTGCCATTCGAACGCTTTTAATCAGTCAAATCAAAGTCATCCTCATTTACAACTACACTTGGAAAAAATAAACGTTGAGGCTTTTAATTAGAAACCATGACCTATCTCATTCCTCGCTAAATACTTTTAAACTTAAAAAAATAAGGGAAAGACCCGTATAATATTAATTCCTAATATATGAAAGGATTTTAAATGAAATCATACTCTCACGTTTTTATAAATGTGTAGTAGAAGCCATGACGCATGTTGACTTTGTCACTGGAGACTTTGAAATAGCATTAAACAAACATTTAGATATTTTTTCCCCACAATATAAAGTGGGTTCTTAGTTAAATTTGTACTCTGACTCAAGATCATGACTCTAATTTAGGTAAATTACTTAGAAATGTAAATGGAATAATATTGAAAACTCCTACGATATGGAAAGAAACTGATTCCAGATCGTATGAAACCACTTTCGGTAAAAAATAAACAGTAAAATTGATTAGGTTTCAGTGAGGTTTACCTCCTCTTCATCTCCGATTATCACCTCGTTGGCAAAGGTGGCGCTGCCGAAGGGTTCATCGGTAGTCAGTCCCTCCACTTCGCAGGCATTGGCCGCTCCGCTGGCCATGGCCAGTTCGTTTTCATCCTCGTCCTTGTCCTCCTCTCCAAACAGACGACCCAAATACAAGCTCTCCTCCACATAGTCTTCATTCCTTCCTAACGAATTGTTCGCTTCGAGATGCTCCACGGTGACGGTGCCCAGATTTCTGGGATGCGGGGTGCTGTCATTGAGGGCGGCAGTGCTCAAGGGAGAGGCCATGCCAGCGCCTGTAAAGCCGTGAATGAGTGCTGCCAAGCTGAGATCCAGATGAGAACTATTCGGCGGCTGCTGTTGACCGTCCTTGAGAGGTAGATTCGCATACGGACTGGCCTGCAGCGGCAGATCGTTATAGTCCTGCAAATCCGCCAGATTCTGTTCCCAAATGGAGCGCTGATCCTGCAGCAAATGCGGCGACAGAAAGATGTCTAGCTCCGGAGCAGGATGCAGCAACGAGTGGTTGGCATTTCCAGCGGCCAGCGAAGAGGTGTCAATGTTGATTTCTCCTAGAGTGGATCCACTGCTTGCACTTCCCGAGGTTGGAGCACTGGCACCTCCCACCACCACTGAACTGGGCGTGCTGGCAGGACTGCTACTCTGCACATCCTGCAGAGCTGCCGTCTGGACACTGCTGTTGCCGGTGGTGTTGTGCAGATTCATTACAAAGGTGCTGCCATTGAAGTGCTGGGGCAGCTTGTACTCGCCCACACCGTTTCCCACGCCACCCAAGGAGGGAATATCGAAATTCAGGAAATCCTCGATGCGGGGACTCAAGCCTTTCCTATTTCCATACGGATTCTGGTCCATGTCCAGTCGGTGAACCGAGCGCAGCATCTCCAGCTCCCAGCCATCGCCGTGGGAGCTCAGTTCCAGCTGCGAGTCCCAGCGATGGAGCAAGTAGTCGGGATTGTAATGGAGCAGACTTAAGGCCAGAGCCAGCTGCAGCATTTTCATAGCATACGATTTTTTGTTTGAGATCATTGTGTTGCTTCTAAATCTTGCAGTCTATGTGAATGGATGCGTGGGTGTTGTCCGTGGTCCGTGGTCCGTCCTCCGCCCGCCTCCTCTCTCTCTCTCCGTCCCGGACAACAGCTCAACGGCTGCGTTGTCCGGGATCGCTGCGCGTTCAATGACGTCGCCTTGTCCCGCCTTCCGCCTCCGCCTGCGTACCGAAAATCTGCGCAAAAACCGAAAGTCCGCAGTTTCTCCGTCGATCCCCGATCTACCAATGCTCCTCTTAATTGATGGCTGTCCTCGGGCTCGTTCTGTAAGCAGATCAAGATGTGTCAACAAATAGAATGGAATTAGTAAGCATTATAATATGTTAAAAGTATATATCTGTTTGAATATATGGAGGTTGCATGGCCAAATGCAGTTTGAATGCTAAATGAAAAATGCTTTTGTTTCGAGCGGTTCGGCCTTTGTTGTGTTTGCCATTCGATGTTTTTAAGCTTTGTTAATGAGGAAGTGCTCTAAAGAAAGTTTTCTTACTTCCGTTGTGGCGACAAGGCAATAGATTTAAAGTAATTATAGATTTTACTGTTTAGCTGTGAAGCATATTTACACAAATACAAATGGGTCAGAGCTAAAACTGATAAAAAGATATACCACTTATTGAGAATTTCAAAGTTTTGTGAGTAAAACTAGTTTGTGTTATGGAGAGGAAGGAAGTTTGACCTAGTAAACCCAATATTCCTAAGAAATTCCACCCTATTTTATTTGATTTGTGATATGTTCCCATTTATTATGTATTTTCAAGGAAGGAAACTTAATTATGGGAAGCATTAATTCTAAATTGAAGCATTTATCGTAAACTTAACTACAAACTTTAGCTTCAATTACTATGAAAAAATGTTTAGAACCATTTTTAAGTTCAAATTATGTTTGTAACATGGAATAAATAAAACATAACGATGTTCCTAAAATTATAGTATACAATCCATAATAATTTTGGTCAAGGCAAAGGTTTCCTTGCAGGCAGTTCCAATATAAATACTAGCAAAATAAACCAGGTTAACAATAGCATTTATTAATTATTTTTATTGCAAATTCCTGGAAACTGACCTTCAGCTGTGGAATTTTGTACGGTCAATTAACCAACTGCGAGACTTGTTTATTTTCTCCTGATTTGGGCCTCAAACAAGAGTTTGACGTTGTCTACTACGCATTTAATATGCCCATCCTGACCCAGCCACTGCGAGCCAACCGCGAGGGGTTAACAGACAACCGCCCACACGAAATAGGAGGGTGGGGTGGGGGGGAGGTGGTGAAAGGAAGGGGCATAGAGGAAGGAATGACCCAGACAAACGCCGTGAACTTGAACTTGTTCAAGGTCTCTTCACGCTCTCGCTCGAAATGTGTGCGCACTGTGGGGCGATGTGAAAAACCCAATTCAAGGACGGCCAACAAAAAATGATTCAAAATTTGTTGTTAGAGGCCCGATATAAACTTTCTTTGTTTTTCAGCAATTCGCAAATGCACATAAATGGCCAAATGGAATCAGTCAAAAAGCAAAAAGGTAGAAAAAAAAAACAGTTTGATTAGCTCACAAAAACCAACACAACGAAAAGGCTATTGAGCATTTGTCAATGAAATGAAATGATTAAATGTGCAAATGTGAGCATGTGACAGAGGTAGGGTTCTGTGTGTGTGCGTTGTTTGAATGTATTGCAGTGCACTCACCTTGTTTTTTGGATGTTGAGGAGCCCCTGCTGCTGCTGCTGCTGACTACAACGGTAAAAGGCTGCGGCGCAGTAAAGGCTGAAAGTGTTGTTGCTGCTTTTGCTGCTTCTTCCGTTGCCGCACACACAATGGTGAATGATGCTTTATTGTTTACAGTCACACACCGACACACGCAGGTATTCACTTTCTGCAGTGCTTTATTTGTTTATATTTCACTTTCTTTCTTTTTCTTTAAATGGCTGCAAAACACGCATTTAATTTATTTTATTATTCACACATTTATGGCCAGTAGTAGGTGATTTCTCCGTTGCCTTTCCCCCAAAACATCAAGTAGCATTTAATTGCAATTTATTAATAACAACAATTTGCATTTAAATTGTACTGTTAAGCTGACAGCTGCTGCTTCTTCTTCTTCCGCTCCGTCTGCTACGCACTTTTGTGACAGTGTGTGCGTGTGCGTGGTGAAATCGTCATTTGTTAATAACAAAAATATTTTTGCTAAGCTTGTTGTTTTTGTGTGCTGCCTAATATTTTTCGTGTATTGCGCCTGCACATCGCGATTTATTCCTTTGTTTGCTTTTATCGCTCGTTTCTTCTCATTTGTCTGACTCACACACGAAAAATACAAAGACAAACACACGCACACCACACACACACACACTCGCACAGAAATGCTTAGAAGCACAGAACTGCTGTTTTTCTTGCGGATTCAGCTTTGTAGCAACAATTAATGCATTTAATTAAATGCAAAATGATTTAATTTAATGGAGAAGCACACCACACACACACACACAAGTAGGCACGCGGGCAAGAGAGCAAAACAAATGTGGAAATGCGCGATTTGGAAACTTCGAGAATGAGCCGAGAACAACTTATTGTTAGTAATTGGCAGCCGGCGGCAGCATTTCAACCTTCGCTCTGCACTTTGCATCAACAAATTATTTATCAAATCGCGAGCTTCGTTTTTTCTTTGCTTTTTTCGCTGTCTCTGATTGCAGTCTGTCAGCTGAGCGTAGGGAATGGGAGAGACACAAGGAGTGAGAGAGAGACTGCGCGCGGTTGCTGAATAACTGTTGTTGCTAGCCTGTTGGTCGTCACTTCACCCACCACAGCAGCATGAGTTGCAGTTATTTCATGGGGCATGCAACATTATGTGCAATTGGCTATAAGCCCTCATAAGCAAACATAATCGTAACTTTTCCATTTGTTGTTCCGGCACAAGCACTCACACTGCCCTAGCAGTTCACACACATTCACACAGTGAAGCACACCGCCGCCTGTACTTCGCACTTTTACGCGTCTCTTTCACTGTTATTTTGCGAAATTATCGTCTCGCCCGCTTTGGCACTCTCTTCCGTCTACCGCCGAACCTACGTGGTGGTGCGTTTCGTTGCGATACGCCGAAAACGTGTTTGTTTGTCAACTTTCGGCAATTTCTTTTGTGAACCTTTGGCAATTTCTACGATTTCCAAATTGTCGGCACGGCAAAACAAAAACGACTGTTCAGCTTTAAAAGCTTCGCTTAGCAACAACAATTGCCGCTGCTGAATACAATCTATCGAATACTATCGACTACTATGGAGCTGGCGCCCCCTCGCGGAAAGCTTTTTTTGCAGGGCTGCTTCGGGAAAGTATCGTTTGATGTAAAATATTTAAATTATTCAATTTACCTTTTTGTTTAGATGAATTTTTACCTGTTTTTGGATTTAATTTAAAAATATTTGTTTGTGAAATTTAACTTTTAAACATCTGTGATTTGTGTGTTTATGGGTTCTTGGGTAAATGTGTTTTTGTGGAGAAATTAATCCAAAAGTGTAATCACATGGAGATGTAAAATAATTGGCAGAGCTTTAGGACACGTGTCCATACAATTTGTAAATTTGCATAAAATGTGTTTTTTAAATGCATTTTAAATATCTTAAACATACTTTAATTACTAACTTAATATATGTAAACGAAATATAGAAATTTAAAAGAATAAGAGGTTAAAAAAAAAGCTAACTTTAAGTATTTGTATTTCAGAAGTAAAGTTAAGTTTAAAAGTAAGAATAGTTGTATTATATTTAAGTAGTTTGTATTACAAAATACAAAATAAATATTGTATTATACAATAATTAATTCCATACCCATATCGAATTTGTATAATAACTTATAAATGTAAGCAATAAAATGTCCATCAAATCGGTTGAATCACAAAGTTAGCTGAATAATACCTTTTATTTCAGCAAAGAACTGACCCATAGAAACTAATTAAGATTGATGGCGGTCATTTTGAGATATAGAGCGCTCTGAAAGGGATCACTATGTGCTGGCAAATTGGATTAAATACACCCTTTCCCTTGGAATACTTACCAAGGTGGTGAAGTGGAACCCGCCTCGCCAGATGGGATTCTTGTTACCTGGCGGCGTTGGCGGCGTGTCCAGCGAGGCCGGAGGAGAAGGGGTATCAAGAACGGCAGGGGTTGAGGCCACCGTGGGCTTGATCAGCTTGGCCAACTTCGAGGGCGGTCCAATGGGCACGCGGACGGTGACCTTCTTCTTGGGATTGGCCGGCAGCAAAAGTTGGGTCTGGTGATAGGTATCCTCGATGTCCTTGGCGGGGGAAAGGGATTGCAACCGGGGCAGGTCCTCTAGGTCGATCATGATTACGTTTCAGCCGGCACAAATGGTGATGAGTCAATATGTCAACTGAAATAAAAGCAAGCGCCACATACATTTTAGATAAGGATAAGGATGGGTCGATTTTCATGGCCTCAATGAAAAGAAATACATTTTTCAGAGTTTTTTATTATATTAAATTCGGAATGGTAGGGATACTCTTGCTTTAAAGATTAAAATACTATTTACTACAACTTTTCCATTAGTAAGGGCATATAGTATATGGGATATAAAGTTCAATGTTAAAAGTATCAAAACTACTCTTGCTTTCACATTCATCTAGTTATTTTTCCCAAAGAATTATTCCCAAAATCCAGCTCTCTAATCGGACTTTCACTGTAACCAGGCTATAAATACTGATAAGCGATTTTCGATTGGCGGAATTCTAACTACAGATATAGAACACTTAAATGGTTTGTTTATTTCTTGATTGCGCCTGCCATTTATGGAAGAGATTACACACATTCGCATGGAATCGGACGTAGATAAGTACAGTGAATGCCCCACTACAACAACAGTGAATACCGAAAAAAGATAACCCAATGGAAACAGCACTCACTATCTATCAATTGATACGGGTACGAGCACTAAGTATTTAATATCAGTATCATAAAACATTTTCCTCGGGTCAATTATCGCTGTACAGTGAGCCCCGGCTTTAAAGCATGCAAATTTCATCAGCCAATGTTTGGTCTGAGGGTTTTCCGATTAGATTGTGTCTACAAGTGAATCATGAAGAGAAATAAATGGTTTTTATTCTGAATTATGGGAACCTGTCATGACTCCAAGTTCTGCAATCGATAAGGAAAACATCTGTTAAGGGAGAATCTTTGTGAACTTTGATAAAGATGTTTTTGACAGAGTAGGGAAATCCTATCAGGCAATAGTTTATCTGTTATATTTGTTATTCACTAAATAAATATTATTGTGATAGCATTAGAAAAGTATATTTATCTTTGACACTTGACTATCTGATTTTCCATATTATATATTTCACGTAGTTGATAAAGCGAAACCCGGAAAATGCCAAAGTGTTATTTACTAACAAAATCAAAGGCAGATACTCTCCTCAATATCTTTATGAAGTACTCAACTATCCCTCTGTTTAATTAAGACCCCCTAGAAGATGAGAACACATCAAATAGCACTCATTCAAAACCATTTTCAGGCCGCATCTTATTAATAATAGTTTAAATAATAATAATAGCTTGAAGGGGATAATAATAAGCTTAAGGTTTTCTGGGAATTCCCTCAAAGCCGCCTTCTATAATGACCAAAGTTAACAGTTCGGAAACGTGCTGTTGACCATGACTCATCTCAATGTGCGAAAAAATATTAAAAACAGCACAAAGTCAAGTACAAAGGGAAGTAAAGGTTTGGTCGCTGAGAACAAACTTTATTTTAAAGAGGCGACACCTCATGAAATTGAAGGGGAGGGGATTGGTAAACTGAAACTGGTAATACAAGTGGCAGGGATCCAAAGTTCATTTAAGATGTAAATATCTGTTGATAAATTAAAGATTAATTGTAGTAAATTTTGAAACAAGTTACACAACAATTATTAGTAGTTTGAAGAGTAGAACTTAAATACTTCATAGTAAAAAGTTAATTGAGTTGTCTGTCAAGTATGATATAACATACTCGTACTACTTGGCTAGCTTAATAATCAATCAATGGCACTAGATTGCAATTTTATCTTGATACTATCACAACACTCAACATTCAACAGAGTCTTTAGAGTTTATCCAAAATCTCGTGAGATAAATTCTTGCTATCTAAAGCAGCTCCCATTTATGCAAATCATCCTGGTCCAGGCATTCACATTTATAAAACAGTGAAATCACAATGCAAACTTGGTTAATATCGAACGGTTTTTTCCTCGAAACCAAGTCAACATTGCAAATCTGTTCGACTTGAGAAAATAATAAAAAACAAAACCAGTTTCTTAAGGTTTTTTCAGGGGAATACTCTGTTGATGGGAAGATGCGTTTTCAGTTGACGTTTGTCGTAACTTAAACGAAAATGGCTTAAAAGGTTTGGGGATTTAAGGAAGAAACAGGATTTAGATCTGTTTGGATTTAAATACAAAATTTAAAGTCTCTAATATGGGATCATATTTCATACCGATTGAATAATCCTTAAGGGAGACTCTCAAAAATTTAAGAATATCTTCTTGGATTTCTATGGAAATAATTAAGATGTAAGAAGAAAATATAAGTCTTATATAAATATTTTAAAATTAAGCAGGATTATTAATGTTTATAATTTAAAATTATGTATTATAAAATAGAATACTTTGGTAAATGTTTACTTTTAGTGCTTATATTTTAATAAGCTAATTGGCTTTAAGAGCTTTAATCTGAATAACCAAACTAAAGATTCTGCCAAGATATTTTTTTTTCTTAGGTAAACATGATAATTATTTTATTTAAATTATATAATCTAATCCCCAGCATTCCATTGTGATTCCCAACAAAGCTAGAGTATTGTTGGCTTCGACATGTAAGCCAATTTGCCAGTCTTGTTTTTAATAAATACCCACTTATTGTTGTTGTTGTTATTCGCTGCCGTGTGAGGCTGTCGTTTGATGCTTGACGCAGTTTATAATTTGAATCAACCAACGCTGGGCATAATTAAAAAAAAACTCGTGGAAAAAATACGAGAAAAAATGCGGGATGAATATAAGTTGAAAACAAAAAAGCAAAGTTCAATTCACAAGCCCTGGCTGTCAGATATCGAGAATTCGTACATTACATATTGATTTTAGCAATTACCTGTCATCGTCGCATCAACAGGTGAGTGAGTGAAAGGGGGGGAGGAGAAATGGGGGAAGAAAGAGTGAGAAACGGCACTCCGTCCGTGTCTAGGGATCGTCATGCAGTTTGACTTTTCAATTGGCATGGAGCAGGGGGACTAAATAATAATAATAACAACCAAGGAAATGTCGTGACAAAGTCTTTAATAATAGATTGAGGGGGAGGCCACCCAAAAAAAGGGCTTATAATACCACACTAACTATGCTCACAGATATATTTCTGTTAGATTTGTATTTTTCACTCAGAGAGTTCATGGAGCGTAACTTGGACATTTGATTGTTTCCAATATTATTTAATTGTTGTGCGCCTTGTGGAACTTTCATTATCATTATCATTAGCAAGCATACACACACACACACACACACACACACAGTTCAGTCGTAAAAGTAATGTAAATATTTATTTATAACACACAATTTGTTGTTATTTCTTTCGTAGAAGAGAGCGTCCCAAAGAGAGAGCCTCAAAGAGCGAACGAGTCGCACTGATGATGACCACATGCCGGTAAATTTATGCGAAATATACAACAGTTTTGTTTGTGCGCAAAATTTCCAACGAATTGGATATAATAAATAGAATATACTATTTGCAAAAAATGTGGCATAATGGAAACCAGGGAGAGAGAGAGCTCTACCCTGTCCAAATTCACTATTGAATTGAACTTGTTGATTAGGGCAAATGCCTAGAATACAAATACGAACACACACATTAAACACACGCGCACACACACACCCAGGAAAGTCATTTTCGCAGGGGGAGATGGTTGAGTTGGGGGGTATGGGGGTATGAGGCTACGGGTTTAACGACGCAATTGTTGGGTGCCCGGAATTAAGTATAATTATTTCTCCTTTAGTTTGCTTTTCTTCTTTAAAACTTTACTTTACTTTGTTTTTTTAGTTTTATTTTTACCTCGAGTTTAGGTTTTTTTAATGTTGCTAAGTTTATTGCTTTTATAGCCTGTTTTTGTTTCAAAATACTGGTGTATTGTTTGTTGTTTTTGCTGGTTTTAAAAAGCGCGCCACACTCGAAACACTTGTTGTGATTGCTGCCAAAAAGAGAGCAGAGTTGGTCACTGATATTACGTATGCGACGTGTTTTCTCCACTTAAGAGCAGACCATCAGCTGGCGGATGCACAAGAAGAGAGTAAGAGGCGGTAAGAGAGCCACGGGGAAAGCGGGGCAGCAAGCGAGCGAGCGAGCGAGTAGCTGAGTCGATTTGTAATTCACTGAACGGCTGTTCAAAAAACACTGAAAAGCCGATGGCCCACAAAGTCGTCGCTCGGCGCTTCAGCTGTTTGCGTCGGCGGCGTGTCGGTCTCCAAGTGGCCAGAGCGGAGGGGCTAGGGAACCGGAGCCGAGTGCGGGATAGCCGCATAGCCGAGGCCCCAATCGCCGAGCTTGGGGCTGATAAAAGCGAGCAGATAGCGCAGGGCAAGACAAGTGCTCCGTCGCCGCTGCCGCCGCTGCTGCTGCTGCTGCTGCTGCTACTACCGCTGCCCCCTGCCTGCGCTGACCGCTCTGGCCCCCCGCCTTTTGTTGTTGTTTTGCTCAGCGCGTGCGACAGCTTCTTGATGGAGCCGCTGCTCAATACACCTGTGGTATTCAGACGCAGTTCAATAGTCGAATATAGACGAGATCTTCCGCTTACTTTGGTGTGGCCCTGAATCACCGCCTTTATCTCGGGTTTGCTATATTTAAAGTTGGTTATTGATCAGTTATCAGTTTAAAAAGTGTGACCAATTAAGTGTTTGAAGCGCTTTAGGGTGACCAGATTTTAATATGAAACAACAATTATAATGATAAAAGATTTTATTCCGTTTTTCTGTAATAAGAAATTAAAGAACTTTGTAAAGCATTAATATAAGCTAAGATTTAACTTTAAATATTAGCCTGAAATATTAAATACATCATTTTCAAAGGTATACATACTTTTTAATCTTAAATTTAATATGCTTCTAACTATACTTACTTTGTACTTTTAAAATATTTTATAAAACGCACCAACATATTTGAATTTCAAGTGCTTATAACTTAAATAAAGCAACAGATTAGAAAATATTTAGCTGTTGCTGATGGATGATAAGATAATTAGCTAATAATACTTACCTGACATCTGGGTTTAATTTTATATATTTTTTCTTAAATATTTTCATTAAATTCAATACATTTTTTCAATGAAATATTTTAAAACATTTGCTATAACATTGAACCTTTAGAACCCAGCTATGATGATTAATATGGTACGCCTAAGTTTCTAAGTAACCCATTGATATCATTTCCGAATCAATATTCATTGATTACCAAAACACCAGGCATTTCCGGGTGTTTTCTTGGGGGTTTAAATACCAAATAGAGACAGCAAATTAGACGAGTACAAGCAATGGCTTCGCGAGTGCAAAGCCATTTCCATCATAAATCGTATTATTTCGAATTCAACGCGATTTTATCAGACCGTAAACACGATTTATTATCACAGCATTACCTGTTATGCCTGGCAGAAGGATATCCACACATCCACAGAATATTCAAATGTTAGAGTTCAATTGGAACTTGAAACGTTATACAAAAACCCTGTTACAGATAAGTTATCGCATTTATTAATATTCCCATTTGACTTAAATTACATTATGTAAATATATATATATATTTATATATAGATGTGTATATATCATTAGCATACAATTAGATTTACGTCTTTAGAGTTGCTTTGCCTGCTTTCCATTGCATTCCTAGATACACTTTGTTTGTATTTTCCCTACACGAATTTTCCGTCAAAACCTGATGGCCAATGCATAATAATTAATAATTTCTAATATACTGACGCCGATTGCAAAAAAATTTTGTCTAATAAAATTAACTAGAACTCGTATCCTTCGATCATTGAAATAAGAAAAGGCCATTCTTCAGCTCCAGGATAAAGCGGGCCCAGGGGGCAGGATAGGGGATTGGGTGTGAGGTGTTAGGTGTGTGTGACTGATGACGAACTAAATGGAACCCAAATGTGTAAAGTCAATCAAAGCTGTGGACGGATATGCATTGTACAATACAATTAGACGATGAAATGGGCGAATAATTAACTCAAAATGCTGTGTAAAAACAAAATAAAGACTTCTTTATCTTTGTTGGTCTGTAAAAACTTTCTAAATCTCCTCATTATCTTCTCTTGCCCAAGTTGGCTTAGCTTCTTGAGTATCTTTCTGTGTGTTCTTCTGCTTTTTGTATTACTTCTATTTTGGGTTTATTTTCGTTTTTCATCTTTAGTTTAGCTTCTTGTTTGGTTTATACATTTGTCGAAAATCCGTAAAATCGCTCCAAAAACTTGTTTTTGTTGTTGTTGAGATCTATCTTTGTCGCTAATAAAGTTGTTTTCGGTTGTGTTTTGTATCTCTATCTTTGTCTGTCTGTCTGTATTTATTTATACTTAGAGTTTGGGTTTTCTGAGCGATTGACTTTGTTTGCAATTATGAAGAGTATTTGTGGGTTTGTCTGGGTTAGTGTTTTAGCCAAGAAAATAGTTCCCCATTTCTTTATAAAAATTCCCCGAAAACCACTCTCCCTTAAAATCAAATCAAAGATCTAGAGTGCTTCGATAGAAATTAGCATAGTCAAAAATGGTTGAAGGTTTAACTCTGAATCTGCTTAACAAATGGAAGAGACAACAGCGGCACTGTCACAGGCGTAGCTCAAAAGGGGTATTGTAAACTCTTTGGTTTTTTTTCATTAGAAATCTTATACCTTTTTTAATATTCCTCAAATTTTCTTTAATTCAGCACCAAGAACCCCACAGACTACGCACCTGACCCATCCCAAGCTAATCTCGTCGCGCGGTCGCTCTCTTATCGGGGGCTCTGCCAATGGCACACCAACTGATACACGTTTATTTGGCTATAATGACAAACCGGCATGCCAAAAGCCCCCTGGTTTAGGTGTGCAGAAGTCGACGGCTTCCCTCAGTTTACACAAACACCTGAAATCCAAAGACCTGGCTATCTATAGGGCAGCGCAGACGCCTCAACACTAATCAAATGATTACCAGAGATATGGTAAAATCGTAAAACACTTGGTAAATTGTAGTTACGGAACGTTGTAATCTGTTAATCAGTTTTTTTTTTGTTGTTTTGTCTTTGATGTCTTATGCGAGTGCGTAAATAAAAAGTGTTAAATTAGTTTTTACTTTCGGTTTGGGGTTCTATCAAACTACAAACGCGTATGCCATGTATGTACATATGTCTATATGGTATTTCGTATCGCAAGCTCCTAACTTATCTGCCTGCCTGACCTCAGATCGTGCTTTGGACTTAATGGGGGTTATGCTGTGCCTAATGACAGTGTCTTATAAATTTTAATAAAATTCTAGGCTCATTTTTAATAATTCATTAAGTTATGGCAGCCATATAACCTATATTTTAATCAAGTTTAGCTAAATCAGTTACCGATTTTAAAGTTCTTTGGATTAAAAATATTTATGTTCTTAATTCTGAACAAGTTTTTGTGATTAAAACAGGTTTTCGCACTGATACTGACGATCTTTTAGGCTCTGATGATCTGACCTTGTAGGTTATCAGCTTTTTGGTTTTACAATTAAGAACATAAATTTAATCCTGATTCTGGAAGCTAATACTGGTCATAAAATGGTCATAAAATGTTCCTAATTAAGAATTTCTGCTCCGGGTCAGGCAGGACTCCTAAGCTAGGCATTCAAGGGTGATTATGTTGGATAAGTAAATTATCTTTGGGCAAAAAGGAAGAGTTTTGTGATATTTCGATGCGCACATACACGGATACACACACGAGCAGGCCGCTCATTAATTCTAATATACATATGCTATACAGTGACTAGAATGCATTCATTAGCGATTTAGTTAATCTCGATTCAGTGGCCTCATCTGTAGCTTTGTTTTGTTTTCTTTCCTTTTTTTTGTTTTTATGAAAAAATATGTTTGTTCTTTGTTCTTCTTCGCTTCTTCGCTTACAAACTACGTTTATCCATTGCTCTAAGTATGTTTGGTTTCTGGTTTGTAAAATATACATACATATACAATATACATATATAGATAGATCCTTATGTTCAGTTGTAGATATCCACATACATATGTGCTAGAAATGGTTTCCTCCACTGGGAATAGATATACACATAGACTCCTTGCTGGAGCGCTGCTTGATCCTAGCAATCGTAATTTACAGTCGAGTGAGGCCACTCGTTGAGGTTTAAAATTATAGGAGAGCTACTGAGAGAACCAAGGAGATCGATCGAACTGGCAATGATATGGTAAAGAGTACAGATCCATAGTGTGTTAGTTAACTCGGCGAAATCAGGGTCCACGTGAGAGCCGTGTCTGAGAGAGGAACATAATTACAAATGAGTCTGAAGAGAGAACTGTGCGCGGACCTCCGAGTCCCGCCTCCTCTATCGGTGCGAGTGCAGGTTGCCCTCCACCCACTTGTACAGCGACGTCTGTGACCTTGCCACCCACTCCACATTGGAGGCCACGCTGCTCAGGGTCATGTTCAGCACAGACATGCCGTGACCCCGGCCAAAGCGATGCACCAACGAGTTGAGCTAAGAAAGGAGAGTACGTTAGTCTATTTCCTGGAAACAGATCTGCTATAATTAGCTCACCTCATCATAGTCGAACTTGGTGGCTCCATACTGGGTAATGGCCGATATTACTTTGGCAAAACTGATCGTGCCCGGCCCCAGGCGTTTCTCTAGCTCAAACCACTTGGCCTGCAGGAAACGGCAGGCCATGGCTCCGCCTGTCGGCGTACCCGCAATGGCCTTGAGCACCTGCACCACCTCTTCGGTGGGTAGCATGGTGACGTGCGACAGCAGGCGATTCTGTAGCCAGGCATCTTTGGTCCTTCCCAGAGCCCTAAGCAGCTGCATGCGCTCCACAAAGGTTTCCGATGTTCGCTGAAGGGTCACAAAGCGCTCCCAGCAGTGCTGCCAATAGATGTACTCGCCAGACAGGATGGAGCCAGTGTAAACCACCTGTAGATAGATAAAATAATCAATTATTTAAAAGAAATTAAAAAAAATAGTGGAAAAGTAATATTTACCTCTCTGAGATTGGGTGGAATAGCAGAACCATTGTAGTAAAGATACTGGTTAAGCATGTTCTTAGCCTTGGTGATGCTATCGATATCCTCCCACAGAACCGAGGCCAACAGCACCTCGGGACGCATTAACCTTACGTTGGAAATTAAATAAGTTTAAAAAAGATCTTCAAGTTTAAGTATCCTCCTCACCTGGTAGCCACATCACCATCATCCGACCAGCCCACCTTCTCCATCACCGTGGAAATCTTCATCTTGATGAACTCGCTGAGCATCAGGAAACACTCGGAGTACTTGAGAATGCGTCGCCACTTTTCCAGATGCCTCAAGGCCAGGGCCATGGGTCCGTAGTGCGTTTCGCTGGGCAGATACTGGATCATGTTCATGGTGATCTCGCAGGGCAGCAGATTGGCATGGCACAAAGTAAAGGCATCCGAAAGCATGCCCAAACGATCCTGGAAGGAAATCGTTTTTAGCTTGTTCTTGAATTAAATTCCTGGTGAACTTACCTCGCTGGTAAAACGTTTGGGATTGGTGGCCAGCTCCTCAATAAGACTCGCCCAGTTGTCATCGTTGTACACCACTCGATAGTAGCCATTCTGGATAGCATTCACTTTGATCCATTTTACATTCTCTGGCACATTGAAGGTTACTGGAATATGATTATGATTAAGATTTTATTATGAAATTACAGAGTTTAAAAAGACAATTTACCATCCACATTCTGCATCCAAAGGGTCTCGCTGACATTGTTAATATCCGTCACATAGGTGACCGGGAAGATCCACTTCATATGAGGAACCGCCTTGTGTTTGCTTCCCTGCGTTGTGGGCGGCACTGTGATGGGCATATCCGTGGCATTGAGTGCCGTCTTGTTGTAGTTATTACCATCGTAGGACTCATCATGGATGGCCAGAAAATCGGCTGGCCGGAAGGGTCTCTGCGAGATGGAAATGCTGTTGCCCATTTTGGTGACGGTGAGCAGTGGAAAGCCCGGCTGATGTGTCCACAGAGTCATCATATCCTTGATATTCTTGGAACCGTTGGCCTTCTTGGTGCAAATTGTCCACAAATCGGTCGGTTCTGCGGTCCTAAATCGATTCACCTTGAGGAACGAACCAAGGCAGCCCCTGAACCGATCCTCGCCAATGGCTGTGTGCAGCATGGAGAAGATGGCCGCGGTTTTTTGCACAAAGAACTCCTCATTGTTGCCATCGTGACTGGTGCCATTCATGATACTGTCCCATCCTTGGATGGCATCGATATCCAGCGCTGCTGTGGCCATTTTCAGCAGGTACATCTCCCTCAGGGGCCAGCTCTCCTGCAGGGGAGCCAGGGTATGAATGCCCAAGTATTGGATTAATCCCTCCCACAGCCAGACATCCTTGAGCACCTTGCGGGACGTGATTCCCCCAAAGAACTGCCGCACCATCGCCTCTGCAATCCGAAGGGCACTGAACTGATACTGCTCCGAGGTAATTGAACTGGGATCCGTTAGGAAAGAAGTTTTCAAGGTCACCAAGCCCAGGGATGAGATCATGTTGCGGTCCAGCGAAGGCAAAGCCACAAAGTCCACCTTTGTCAGGGGATAACTAATATCCAGCCAGGTTTGCAGATACTCCAACACATCCCGCGATGTGTGCAGGATGAAGGATGAACGAATCAGCAGGTCCCGTGGTGCGTAGAACGTGTATGAGGGAGCCCTCTTGATCGAGGAGCCCGTTGATTGCGACAGAGAGGTGAGATTCGATGGCTTTCCATTCCCATTGAGATTCACAGGCCAAGCTGTCGTCGTTGTCGTTTGAACAGTTGTCAGGTTCTGGCGGGGCGTCAGATTCACATTCAGGGAATGTGTCAGGGCAGTGATGTTTCGTACCGGAGGGTTCTTGCCCTTCAACTGGGTGTAGTTGTTCAACTGGGCAGACTTTTTGCCACCAGCTCCGGAGCCCGGTGGCGCTACTGTGGTGGGAATGTAGGCAGCCGAGGGCTGCAGGGACTCGCGCTGGAAATCGCTAACCACCCAAGCCACAGCATCGGCAGGCAGTGGCGGCGTTTCAATAAAGTCATCGCGGAGCTGCAGGGAATAAAAGATTATTTTAAATACATCTTAAATGTTTTCTTTTTATACTCACCAGTCCCGTGCCCATGTAGAAGCCCACGTCTTCGGTGGTGTGCACAATGGAGTTGGACAAACCGATGTGAAAGCGATCTCGGAATACGGAAATGCGGAAGGGCGCCCTAACGTGAGGCTCATCGAAGCAGGGAAAGGCTCGCCTTGCCCCATTCGGTCGGAAAACAGTGGCTGCCAATAATCTGGGAAAGAGTAAGATTAAAGTATATATATTTTTCCACTCAAAAGTAGTTGGATAGCCCTTACCTTTCCACACCGTTGGAGCTCTCGTACTGGTCGACATAGAAGCCCTCGGGCTCCGGATTAAGCTTGGAGTACCAGCGCAGGTTGAGGGTGTAATTGGACTTCTTCTTCAGCTTCTCCTTCACCTCAATGTAGAGTTGCTGGCGCGGCGGAAACTCCAGCACCTTTACAATCTTGAGGGCGTATCCCTTGGGCCCCGGGGTCACTATGGCCTGCAACCGAAACGGCAATGCAATCAATGGACGCACTCGAGTCAGACGCTAATTGGCTTAATTTGCCGGCTCCCGGATTGAGGGTGCTTTGCTCTGCTTACCTTCTCGGTGACGTTGAGGTCCTGGATGTGCAGCACAATGAAGTTGGTCTCCCGCTCCACATGCAAATCGATGGTGACTTGGCCTGGCCGAGCGGAAATATGAAAAAGGGGAAGGCAGAAGTTACGAGAGTCAGACAATCGAATTATAATTCCATCAGTGATTGAGCTTGGGGCGCATGAAAAGGTGAATATTTGCAAGCGCCAAGGCAGACAAAATCCATTAAATATGAAGTTTTAATGGGTTCATTAAATGAATTTCAGTATAAATATTAATATTTGCTTTAATCAGCATTAAAATGAATTTTTCAAAAATGTTATTTCTTTTAATTCCCTCTTTAAAGTCATATTTTAATGAAAAACAAACGCATTGATTCCAGTTTACCTTTCACATCCAGCGTTGTCAGATTGGGATGAATGGTAACCATATAGCGCAGGGGTCTCGCACTGGTGGGCAGCATCTTTTCCAGCCAGGGAAAGGGCTCCCCATTGGTGGCAATCGGATTAAAGGGCTGGGTGTTGTTCTCTTCATCCGTATCGTAACCAGACACCGTTTTGGATCCGCAGGAGCAGTCTGCAAGGATAGTCAAGGTGCATAATCAGTATCGGTTGTGTTTCAGGATAATTCACTCCTCTTTTCGCGGACTTTTCTCCTTCGGGGGGGATTCGTAGCTAAGTTCGTTAAAGCAAATTGCATTATACACAATCAACAGAGAGATTAAGAGAGGGAGTTAGGGGGGAAAATCATCTAAGACGGGTTTGTGGGGGGAGTTTAGTATAAAGAAAAGCTAGCAGTAAATCGGTTTAATAATTGGATTCAGTTCAAGTCATTAGCACAGCTATTGGAATGAAAGAAACTCAAAGGGGGGAGATCACAAATAAAGAATCGTTCTTGCTGAATGACGCGATTGAGTCAATAGAATGAATGATAGAACTAGCGAGTATAATTTATTATATTTTTTATAAGAGCTACCACATTACTACAATTATATTTTAATAGGTACAGACTTTATTAGTTATAATTAAATAAATAATATTAAATATATAGATACATAATGATTGATAGATCTGTTCTAGACTGAATCTGAGAGTTCACCTAATAGGTTCGAGTGCAATTTCCTTTTCTAAATCGTGTGTAACAACCATCTATATGAAGCTTGATATCTTGCCTGTTGATGATTTATCTCATGATCAAGAAGTAATGATCGCTAAAACTGTTTATAAATATTTACAATCATAAAACTAGAAAAAAGCTGAGCTCCTCCCACTAAATAGGATATAAAAACCAAGATCTAACATCTAGAGATAGAAATTACGGAAATAATAAGAGAGGGGAAAGAAAAGGATAATGACATCAACATGCCAATGGATTATATAGAATGTCGTGGCTATTTACCAGTTTAGAAGTATTCGGGTTTGGCATAATTGTTACTCACATTTCAACCAATCAATCAAACAAGCATTTAAGAGAAATATTTCATATTTTTTTCAAAGATTCATATTTATATAATAGACATTTTGTGTACGAGAAAGGGGGAAACGCAAAAGGAAAGGTCAGAATGGGTAATAAAATCGGGTGAGGAACTCAAAGAGATATATGGTTTATGAATATATATATATACTGTATAGGTAAATATGTAAAAAGCAGTGGCTAAACTTCGAACTAAGATCTCTCTGGCTTAATGGCAAGAAGCAAAAGTTAAAGCTACATGCCGTCAAAGGTTGACTGGTAATTGAGCTCGCAGGGGAGGAAATTAACTTCCCATCAGACATGTGTGAGTGTCTGTCGCTGTACACACTCACGTGGGGTTTGTTTGCTCTTCCCTTGGGTTAATGCAATTATCCCCCAATGCATTTAGCCATATTAAGTATGCAACAGAAACTTCCAGCGAGCGAGTGTTTGCACTTTGCATAATTCCGCAATTTTGCAATTGAATATGGCCAGGATAACAGGTCGAGGCTGAGGCCTAAGGGTGGCAACAGGCCAGGTGATGTCAGCCAGGTGATGCAGAGCTGCATCTATTTATAAGCGAACTGAAATGGATGCCGCTGGCCCTCACTCAATATGGTTAAAAGCATACATATTAGCCAGAGCTGCTAAGAGGGGTTGAAGTGAATTGCATTGGCTGGCCACCAGATGGTTTATGGCCTGCTTTGGCCGCTGTCGGTCAAGGAATTCAATTACCATTTATACGGATTTATGGGGCTCCCACTGTGAACCTTCAGACATCAATATTATACTGGCCAATGGGTTGGGTTGCATTATTTATGTTCCTATTACTCTAGATTTAATATTCCAGCAGTAAATGTATCTTCATTGATTTCTGTGACTATTCTTTAATCCTTTTTACTTTAATTAATGTTATACAATTCTCATAATTACATAATTAAACTCGAAAGGCTTTTGAAATTACATTACTGGCCATTGTGTTACCAGTTAAATCCCTTTTTTAGTAAGCTGTCAAATTTGGTAGACCCTTCCGAGGCCACAAAGGAAACAGGCTCTCCATCCACTCGACTACATATATCCTGGCACCCCCAATAAAAGCGTAATCAAGTAACAACAACAGAGGGGCTACCCCCATCGCCGTGACTGGTTTTGTTGTGGGTGAAAATCAAAAAACGAACGGAGAGAGAGAAGGGTAGAGAGAGTATGCTTGAAAGAACTCGAAAAAAAACTCGAAAAAATAATGGAAATAAACGGCGTGAGAGAGGGTCTCGGGACACGGGCACGGGGCAAACCTACCGTTCTGCGGTCCGGCGTAGGCGATGATGATGGCCGTCAGCAGCAACGAGCCGAGCACGATCCCGGCCACAAGTAGAGCCCGCCGCTGGGAGCAGACGGCCACTCCGGTGCGCGTCTGTCGGCCGCCGCTCGATTCGCCACCTGTCGAAAAAAACGCAAAGAAGGGGCAAATGTAATTAAACTCCGAATAAAAGTCATGGTGGGCTGTGTAAATATTTCATCTGCTGGGCGGCAATTGCATTGCCACTGCCACCGAAATGGGTGCAAAGGCTCCGAAGGTAAAAAGAAAATACAAAATGTGGGTATCTGTATATATGGGAGAAATGAAACTTAATAGTTTTTTATTCCTTCTTGGCTTATACAGGGTTCTTTGATTGGTAATGTAGATTATAGATTATTGTTTTTTCATATATTTTAATTAAAATTTAGGTAACAAGTGTCCCTAACATAATAAAAATATTCCTTCAAAGAGAAGTCTTACAAAATCCACATATAATATCGTTATTGAATTTATAAATCAAATTAAAAACAAATTATAAAGAAAATATATATATTATCTAATATTATTTCATAATTTTTAATTGACTTTAAAAGTTAAATAGTAGATAGTATTATTTTTAATTAATAAAAAGAACTTTTAATATTCTCTGCAACCCCTAAAGGGTTCTATAACACTGCATTGTGAGTTTTATTCATTGTTTTTATTATGTTATATTAAAGCTTATTAATTAAATGTAGCACATTATTATTTAACTTGAATATTATTACGAAATATATAATTTCCCTTGAAATCAAACTCACCGGAGAGAAAGGCACAGTCATCGAGGTCAGGATCATTTGTCATCTCGATGCGCTCGCGACGCCAAATCTTCGAGCCTCTCTGACCACCGCCGACGACCGAAATCTTAACGGGGCCGGTATCCCTGTGTCTTCCGGCCAATACGTACGCTTGCTAACCCGTGGCCGTAAACGAAATATGGATCGAAATCCGAATCGCAACCGAAATCGAAGCGGACCCGTTGAACCGCAGCCCGCAATCACACACAAACCGCAAATAATTGCCAACCTATTTGCTCTGGAACGGGGAAATCACAATCACTTTATGGCCAATTCAGGTCGAACCCTTTGCCAGAACCCCCTGTCGCTTCTGTTCCTTGGATTCTGGGACCTGACCAGCCATGTGCTCTTCATACCTTATTCATGGCCAATGCCCGGGAAATGGATATCTGTGCGCTCATGGATTTTTTTATTTTTTTTTTTTCGTTGGCACCTTTTAACCAATAAATCGACTGCCAAAAAATGAGAAGCCTTTGACGAGTTGATTATCGGGTGGCCAAAAATATACATACATAATTTATGCAGACATGAACCCCGTTCCTTGCTGGCACTTTTCTTTGGCTTTCCTTTTTGCCGGCTTTGCATCTATGAATGTATGTATGTATGTATGTATATTGTGCCACCCCTCATCGGGTTTTCTGGGTTGGCTGAACGCCAGACGCTGACGCCCTTCCGGTTCCGTCTAGTCAGACTACGGAATGTCCGTACGGGTGTCCTTTGGCCCCCGAAAGTCTGCACTTTCCGCATTCAAGCTCACTGTTTTCAATGTCGCATTGAATTAGTGAAAAGCGCTTTCAACGCCCAAAAATCAACCCCCCAAAATGTGCTTCCCTTCTCTCTCTCTCTTTCTCTATCTCGAAATTCATTTGTATATCTGTCTTTCTCTTTGGGATGCCGGCTTTTGTACGGAATATGTATGTAATGCCTAATGTCCGCAGCTGTGTCTGCCTTTGAGGAGCTCTTGAAACTGAAGTTGGTTGCCTGTAGCATCATTCAGGCATAATTCGTGGTTAAGGTCCGCCTCTTGCCCAGCAACATGAATTTCGGAACTTAAAGGCATTGCCAATTGGTGAGAGGCGAGTAATGAACACACCTTAAAGGTGGCTATGAATCAGGGGTGTTATCTTTTCGGCTAAACTGATTTTAGTCACTCTATCAGTTGGCTTTGATAAGCCGATGGCCAAAGGGGCCGGCCACAAAAGACTCGTCTAAAGGTTCCCAAATTGAAAATCTCTAAAAATTTATTTTAAAATTAAATAATCGTAAAAAGTGGTAATAATCTTAATTTTTACAATTTAAAAGGGTTAGTTAGTTAGTTTAGTTTTAAAATGATTTATTTAGTTTTACAGTTAAGTTTAAATAACTCTCTCAGTTTGTTAAGTAATCGAGATATTTATAAATTACAAATTTAAATGTAAAAAAGTGAATTGTTATAGAGGATTTAAGATAGTTTAAGTTAATAATATCTGCTATCTAAATAATAATTTATTTTTAAATTCGCTTCCGCATTTATTTCTCCCTTGATGTATGCTATAGATTTTCAAAACGGCAAAAATTACGTATACGCACGTAGGAAGTATATTCATCTTTTTATTGCTCTCGCAACTACATAAACATTCACATGTAAAACTTGTAATTGGAATTATGGTCGTAAAATAGGCAGTAAAAAGTAATGTCAGGCTGAAATCATTTGAACACGTTTTTTTTTGTGCCAAAAATCCTGAATCATGAAATGTGACAGGGAAAAATGGAGGCCGTAAAAAGGAACTGTTTACGGGTGTCAACAACTATTCGTTTCCCAATTGGCAGAGTTCTTGTTTCCTAAATCACTCTTTAATGAGGATTCCCTCGCCCTGCTGTTGTTGGCTCCCCAATTAATGTCAATGTCAGCAAACGAACAAGCAAGGCCTAATCCCAATTGGAGTCCAAGTGGAACGAGGGCATTTGTTGTGGTGCCAATTGTGTGGCGGCCCCTTTGTTTGTCTTCGTGACTGCACCGCACCGGCTCCTCCTACCCCTCCCCCCGCCCTTTCAACTTAACTTTCGCATTCCTGGGCACGCAAGGACCGTGTTAATGCATGTGGTATCACAATTCCGTTTCATTTCTGGTTAATGCGGCCGCCTTTGGCATTTGTTTACATTCTCATTTGCTCGGGGAAAATGCAAACAAAAAAAAAAAACCTGAAGGAATCAAGCTTGGAAAGTGGAAAGCTTGAGAGCCGGAGAGTGGGAGAGCGCAGTGAGAGAGAGAGGCTTGGAAGTGAGAGTGTGGGAGAAAGAGCGGCACGCTCTCACTGGAATCTGTGTTTTGAAAATGAAATGTCAGAATGCAAAGCTCAACAGCGCGAATTTCCTTTCCTTTCGAATGCGTCAGTTGCGTGTGTGTGTGTGTGTGTGGGTGAGTGTGTCTATGAGTGTGCGCGTGTATAAGTGAATTTCCTGTTTTGTCTTATGCGGCGTTTCCTTCGCTTCTCTTTCGCTCCAATCGCGGCACTCGCTTTGTGACTGCGCGTATATATGTCAATAGTGCGCTTTCCAGTCCCCCTCTACTCCCCCCACTCTCTTTTCGCCCTTCGCCTTTTTTTCGCATTTTTTTGTTTGCCTTCAGCTGCTCCCTTTTTCGCTAGCTTTTTTGTTGCCACTTGACTGAATAGCGGTTCTCAGCTGCAGTTGCATTTTACTTGGCGACAGAGCATAACGGTTGATTATTCCATTCCACTTTGCTAATTATCAAAAAGGAAATGAAGAGCTTGTTGCTGTTTCTTTTACTCTTCAAGGGGGTGAAGTTTTCCGAGGGGGTTCTGGCCCAAAAGGTCAATTTCGCCAAATCAATACACGAAATTGCATTGTAGGCTATGTACACATTAATTACTTATTGCTTTACGTTTTAATTGCGAACACTATAATTTGCTAATTTACTTTTTTTATTTCCGGAAATTTATTTACTTCACCACACTCTTTGCCTTGCCTTTTATATTTTTTCTATTTTCTATTTTCTTTTATTTTTATTTTTTGGCAATTTGGCCACTTTTTTCGCTTTCTTTCACAGACACGCACAGCGGAGGGGGGAGGTGGGGCGTTGTGGGGACAGCACGCGACGCATTCGTATGAGTATGTGTAAGTGTATCTGTGTGTACTAGTGTGAGTTAAGTCTTTGTCAAAAACCGAATTTATAGTGTGCTTTCCTACGACTCGCCGCCTATTGTCACGCGCTTTTTGTTGCGTTTGAGTGCGCGTACATTTTCCAACTGGACTCCAACTGGATGCTGCCGCAGCGAAACGCCGAGCAGCAACCCTGAGCAGATGCGGTGGCAACCCCTAAGCTCTCCCAGCGCATGACAGCCGCTTTCTCCTCTCTCTCGGAGAGCGTAAGCTTCGCTCACCTGCAAAAGTGAAATTGAAATTTCTATGGAGAGCCCTTGTGTTTGATTTCCTCTCCCTGCTTGCCCCCAACCACTCTCTGCGTCCCCATCTCGTACTGCTGACAGGATTTTTGTTTTGAAGCCTCAAGAATCGTGAAAATCTGTGGAGAAACTTAGTACCCTTTAAAGGAAAAATATTAAGGAGAACCTGACATCATAAAATTAATATTAAAATTTTAGTTTCTTCTATATGTTTGCCTTTTTAAAGCAGTACTTCGAAGCGAATTCTCCATACCATCTTTAAAAAATTTTCTATTCTTTATTATACAATTTTTTTAGATTAGTGTTAATATAATATTATCCTTTCAAATATATTAGGTACAAACTTATTCCATTCTGGGAAGTAAAATCTTTCTTTCGTCTTTTGTATTACAGAATTAATGATATTTTTAAACCCAAATCAAATACGAATCGATCATACCCTTGAACTTATAATAGTACCTGGTACATAAAAAGGAAAAGCGTATAGTGAAGTGTTGCCAGGCGAACGAAAGCGGGCGGATAACGAAGCAACCCTTAACGCCAATGCCATCCCGCTCCACCCCCTAATTTCACCCACATGCAATCGTTTGTTGTTGTTGTTGTTGTTGATGTTGTGTTGTTTATCATGTGTTGGCCAAATAGTTCAATCTGGCTGCGACTCATCATTAGAAGTTTCCCGTTTAAGGGATGGTGGCAGCCTTTTGCTTTAACATTTGATTTACTTCTGCTTTTCTTTTTTTTCCATTTCGTATATCTCGTAATTATTCTCGGCCTGACATGTGAGAGAATTTATCACGAAAATTTTTCCATTATAATTGCAGTGCTCCCATTTAGGGGATGCGATTTTTATGATAAAAACTACCGCTTTTCTCCTCGAACATCACCCCGGAGTTTAGTCCTTTTGGGATTTACGACGCTGTGATGCTGATTTGGGTTGCCTACTTTCCGGTTGCCACAGAAACCAAGCGAAACAATCAACAAATGGAGCCGCAAAAAGCTCAGCCATGAATGGTAATTCGCTTCTTGCCAAGTTTTGCCGGCAAATGAAATCTCATTTTTCCTTCGCCGCCTTTGTTCCGGCAATGCGACGAAAGTTTTTCGTTTTTTTTTGTTGTTGTTATTTTTTGGGGATACATATACTCACTCTTGTGGCATAGAAGAGGAAACACACCACCGGTTCGCGGTGACTTGCTCGAAAAAAAATGGGGATGCTCCTTGCCGTTGCCCTCCCCTTTTGCATTTTCACGTTTTCCCAATTTCCCACAGCCCTTGCCACCAGCTCAGCTCAATAAATTCGCCGTCACGTTAGTGTAAAGTTTTCCCTTCCGCGACTGAATCGTGTTCATTAGGCAGAGCCACGCCTCGCCAAAACCCATCGCCTCCTTGGGCTTTCGCATAGCCGGCTTCAAAGCCCTGAATAAATGCTGGGAAATTGCAAGTTTATAAGACGAAAATGTAATGCCCTAAATAGAGATCTTTTTTAAAGAGTATTGGGAACATTCTTATAGTAAAATTAATCACTTTAATATTATTAGAAATATTTTTAATGATAAATATTATTCCAGTATCATTTTACAATTTAAAGAATGAAAAAATAAATTTGAAAAACCACCTCTATAATCTAGATACCCTCAAAAAAGACGAATGTGGCTGAAAAAGTGCATGCAAGGCAGAACTGCTGTGTGCCCCGAATGTTCAGTTCAATTCTCCGAGCTTCCCTTTTCAACTGTGACCCCCAAAACGCACCAAAGAGCAGGAGGATTGGGGTAAGAGGATGGGTAAGACCACCGCACAACCCCTGCTAGCTGAGTTACTCAACACCATTTTCCCTCCGTCATTGTCCCAGTCCGGCCATTGAGTATTTGCTGTCGCATGCAAATTTACTGGCCGCACTTGTGACTTGTCATGTGCCACACAATCACCACCCTACTCGCCCATCCACAGCCTCGTCCATATTGATCCCATATGTGTGCGATTGGACGAGTGTCTGGGGGAGCAGGGAAGTCCCCAGACCATCGCCGGGGGCCTCAACTGGTGGAACATGCCCAGAAGATGGCCACAAGTGTTTGCCAGACTTGGTTGCTGCAATGGGTTCGTGCCGCCAGCACTGCAGGGCCGATCGAATAGCGGCGGTTAAATAATCGCTGTTTATGAAACAATCAATAAATTTAAGCTGTTACTGCCGCCGTTCCTCCGGAGCAAACACTTGGCCAAGAGCTGGAAGAGGGTGCCGCTGGGGAAGGGATGTAATCGAGGCCTGTAATTGTGCCATTAAGGGCATGTACGTTGGCGTACGCTGTGGTTTCAAGAAGGGAACATTGGAAAAATTAAATGGATTTTAGGGTTCTTATGACTAAAATATGATAAGATATTGCTTTGAGATTGAAAATAGCAAGGAAATTATTTTATTTTGACGATAAATATATGAAGAAAACTAACTATAGTTTCTATTATTAAAATAAAATGACGCACCTTCAAATTGGGATGAAAAACCTTGAACTAGACTTTTAAAATGGTATTAGTATTGAGCATCTTATCGCATCACTTTATTTGACCATGGCAATCGCCAAAGGCTCGCGATAAGACTTAATTGGGATCAGCACCTGGGGAACCCCTGAACCCTGACTATCAGAGGGCTTGGAAGCCTCTAAATACGGCTTCACCTGCTGGCGGACCGTCAGTTGGCCGCTGAAGATGCCGCGTTCAATATTAATTCTGTGGATTACCTGCGTGGGGCTGCTGCTCTGGACAGGAGTGGCTGCACAATGGGTGGTTCCTGCTCCCTATCCAACATCCAATGTCAACAAGGAGATCCTGGACATTTTGCATAGCTACATGGACAACCGGGTGGATCCTTGTCAGGATTTCCACAAGTATGTCAGCGCCAAGTACGAGGAGGAACATTCGGCGGACACATTCAGCGAGATTATGGGTGAGGTCGAACAGAAGGTCAACGACCGTTTCCTGTCCATCTTCCAGAGGCTCAACGACAGTGTCCTTATGGACCAAAACGGTGTGGAGGCCAAGGTTCTCCGTTTCTACCAGACCTGTCGCTCGGCCACGACCGAGTCTCGCTCGGAGAAACACTACCTGGAGCTGGTGGCCCCCGATGAAGGCCTCACCTGGCCGCAGTTTGCCAGCAGTCCTAGCTCCTGGCCCAAGGCCAAGTTCCAGTGGATGACGACCCTCGCCCGTCTGCGTCGCTATGGCTTCGATAACCTGCTGGTCAAGGTGAATGTCAAGCTTGATTACGTCGACAGCAGCAAGTACATGGTGACGATAGGTAGGCCCACCTTCGACGACTCTACGGAAAGGCTAAAGGGCGTGGTGGCCACCAAGAAGCTGCTGATCTCGCTGGGCGTTTCCCGGACACGAGCCATGTCCTTGGCCAGGAATATCCGGAAACTGGAGTCGGAGGTCAGGCGTTTGGCCGATGTCGATGACGAGCCGAACGATGATCTGACACTACGTGAGCTGGAGAGCCAAAACGGATTCCCCTGGCGGCAGTACCTGCAGATCGTCTTCGGTCGCACCTTCCCCGCCAGCTTCGAGGTGCAGATCATGAATGTGGACTATTTTGTGGATCTGCAGAAGATTCTACGTCGCTACGATTCCGAGATAGTTGCCACCTATATAATGGCACGGTTTGCCAAGTTCATGGAATCCACCAGCGTGAGCGATGATGAGAACGATGCCACGGAGTGCATCAAAGATGTGCGTCTTCACATGAACCTCGGCACCAATTTCCTGTACGAGAGCCGCTACTTTAGCCCGGAGCAACTGACTCGGATCGACACCGAGCTCCAGCAAATGTTCGATGCCCTGCGTACTCAGCTTCTGGCCAAGATCGATGCCAATCGCCTGAAGCTAAGCCTGCGGCAGCGCAACGTGCTAAAGTCCAAGCTGCAGGTTACTAAACTCAACGTTGGCAACATGCCCAAGAACCAGGATCACCGCAGCATGGTGAGCAACTACTACAGGGATCTCCAGCTTCCCGTTGGACAGGACTACGCAGCTGCCCAACTTAAGGTCCTGGAAGTGCGCACACGACGAATTCTCGAGCTGCTGGATAGGCCAGCGGCCAAGGGTAACGCTTACTACTTCCAGGAGGACAGCAACCCAGAGATTCATTCGGAGGCCTCATTCCTGCCGAGAGAAAACACCATTATCCTGCCCTACGACATCCTGCAAAAGCCATTTTACGATCTCGAGAGCCACGATGTGTTCAAAGTCAGCCTTCTCGGATGGGTACTGGCCCAGCAGCTAATGGATTCCCTCCAGATGCCATCCCTTCTTTACGACAGCGAGGGAAATCCGAACGACAAGTTTGTGAACTTTTATGAAAACCAGAACTACGTCCAGGCCCTGAGTTGCCTTAAGAGCAATGCCACGGACTACGTCGAACAGAGAGCGGCCGATGTGACAGTTTTGAAGCTAATCTACGATATCTACTTCGGAATGGGTTCCAAATACAGCCAGGTTCAGCCCAGCTTCACCCAGATTCCCTTGCAGCAGCTGTTCTTTATAAACATGGCCCAGAACCTGATCGGGGACGAGGAATTCATCAGCTTTGCTAATCAGGAAAGTGACAAGGTGCGTCTGCACCATTCGGTGGCCAACCTGCCGTACTTTGGACAGGCCTTCAACTGCCCCCTGCCCACTGTACTTAATCCGTATGTCAAGTGTGATGTTTGGTAATCGAACCATAAAGCTGGCTCCAAAATTATGCAAATAAATGATTTAATTAAATTGCTTATTTGGATTTATATTTATATTTTTGGATTTCTATTAGTAGATTGATGAGTTATTTGTGTTTATTTTAAAATAAACAAAGATTGTTATCAGTGGTACTAATTTAGGACAAACAAATATATTTATTATATATATATTGTTATCAGTAGTACTAATTTAGGACAAACAAATATAGTTTTAGCGATGATTTCAGTGACTTACGCAATAATCTGAGGTTATTAGTGGAATTAATTAATTGAAGCCCACCACAAAAGCAGTTGTTCCATGATTTTAAAATTCTTTGCAAGGCAAAAGTCCAGTCCTCTTGTTTGCACACTCAATTTAAGCCATTCGCCATAATTTAATTAATTGGCAGACCGTGTTCGAGGACCACTTGCAGGCTTATTGCTGGCGCAAATAATGCAAATCGAATGGGTTCAACTCAAGTGCCTGGCAAGGAGAGGAGTCTTGGGACCAATGGGACGTTGGAGTGGTCCTGCAATCGATGCGAATGTGAATGGCATTGGGATCAACTGAAGCGGATCAAACACGGTGGCGAACTAATTGTGCAGAAATCGAGTTAAGCTGAGCCAAGCAGTTCCCATTTCTCTTGGGAGTGCAATTAGGGGAAGCCCCACGAACTTTGGATGTCCTCTCTTTAATATTGATAAGAAAATTATTTCATTAGTGTATATTTTATATTGAAATTCATAAAAGTTATGGAAAATATAAACAACACTTTAATGGATCCATGCTTTTCCCTGAATTGATCACTAAAGATAATGTTTAAGTATTTATTTGAACTTGTTATGTCCAAGGTTTTCAAGCAAGCTAACTCCTTTGAAAAGATACTTTCTGTTAGGCTGTGCTGTGCCTACGATTCTATTCTCTACAAAACCTACTAGAAAGCAATATCCCGGCGTTACTAGGATATATATAGCACCCTCAGCGACCCCTTTTGGGTCCCAGGGTAGGCTACATGGCACAGTTGAAATAAAAACCAGATGCATGCGGCTTGGCAAGGCTTCAAGTGCCTCAACAAGTACGAGTGTTGTGTTTTAAGGGGCCCGTGGGCAATATTTTCCATTTCCATTTAATTACGCGCCCAGTGGGAGGCTGTGCGAGAGTAGCGGGGTAAGTGGGAAAAAGCTTGAGGGATCCTTGTGTCCTTTGTAGTTGCATTTAATTGTGTTTCGCCAGCGCCATTTCGCAACAATAAATTGTTGCTTGCCCGACGTTCTGACGGGTTGACGGGTTGACTTGGCTCGCCCGCTTGTCAGTTTCTCATTTTCCATTTTCCATTTGCCAGTCGCCGCACTCCAGACTTTCCATCCGCTCCGTCTTCCGTCAACCGTCCGGTGGGGTCTGTTCCTGTTCCCATCCAGCTCCCTGACTGAGTTTGAAGTTGCCTGACCCAAAAACACATTTCATTTCTATGTATCCCTTTACTTTCACTCATCCAGCAAAAAGTAAAAAATACAAAAAAAAAAAAGAAAATAGAATTCTAGAAGGGGCCCAGCTCGGTGCCACACTTTGGCATGCAGCGCAAGGCTCTTGCCGCTTCAATTGTTTCTTGTGGACCCATTTTATCTCGCTGATGCAGTCCGGGATAGGCAGGATTTCTTTATTTGAGTCAAGCCCCGCCTCGAGTGCTCGCCTAGGCCTATATGTGTGTGTGTGCGTTGTGTGTGAGCCCATTCAGCCTGCAATCAACCCAACGCATCCTGCAATTATCAACATCAGCCGGCAAGCTCATCGAGGCTCCTACGTTAACCCTTTTGTGGCTGTCTGTCTCTGTTAGGACCCCATGAAGGTTTCTCTTTAAAAAACTATAAAGTTTCAAGTTATTGTATTTCTTACAATTAAATTTTTGAGAGATAATATAGTGTTTTTTATTAGTTTTTATGCTGTTACTTAGAACCGAAGAACTCAAATATCTTTTTATAGTCACAACATGACGGTTAAGCTGCCTCACATGAAAGGTAAACACCGGTGTGGCTGCCTGCTGTGGGTGAGTCAAGTGGTTACTCCACTTTATGCATCCTTAATTGCTTGCCTGGCGGTTGGGACACGAGCACACGTCCACGTCCTGTTCCCGTGACACTGATTTAACCAACCAAAGGAGTGACGCAAAGAGATGTGGATGAGGAGAAGCAGGTGGGGTCCTTTCCGAAGGCGAAGGCAACTGGCGCTATCTTGTGGCCCACTTTTGGCCCCACGGCATGCCCAAGTGGCCACGATTTGTCGCCTTGATAAAGTCAACATGATTTGCATATGTTTGTATTTAGCTCATCGCTTGATATCGATGACATCCTCCCAAAGGATATGGGTGGGGGGATGTGTATAATAGAGGTCGATACGCGGTTAAAGAGTACTCTTAATATTAATTTTCGTTTTTAAGTAAATTTAAGGAATGATATAAAAACAAATTTAAATTAAACTTCATCCATTACTTAAAAAGAGAACAAACGATATCTAATACTCTGGATTGCAGGATTAAGTGTGTTTTCATAACTTCCCTCCGCTCTGCCAGCTATTCAAGCCATCAAAATTGATTTCCCAGACAAACCCTTCATTGACGGAGACACATTACGGCAATCGATGGCCCCCGGGGACCATTTTCATCCGCCGCCAAACTCCGGAGAAGCGTAAAATTTTCTGAAAATCGGTGGCAGCTTAAAGAGCACTTGGGAATATTTGTGCCATAGCTGCCCGACCCCCGCTGGCCTGTCTATCTGACGGTGGCCTCTTTGCCAGCCGAAGCACGGTGCCGGATCCGGTGGACATCTGTCAAAGCGGAAAATTCCGCCAACTTGGCTGCAGGCGCAGGCACGAGGAATGCGAAGGCATCTCGGAAATGGGCACCACAGGGAAGAAGAGGGGAGTACAACAAAGTGGGATGGATGCTGACATTCATTTACTTTGCTTTTGCTGGCGGCCTGGCCAACGGGGCGTATGAGGTACGACTGCAAGACGTGGCATTTTTAATGCTTTTGTTTTGCATTCGGCTTAATTAAGAAAACAACTTGATGCATAAATCCCAGAGGGGCGCCCAAAATTGGCCAAGAGCCTAGAGGAGGCTGGGAGGAGTTTTTAAATTGCGCGGAGCGTCGGATTATGCTCAAGTGCAATTATGCACTTTTCCCCCGTGTGCTTTGATCATTTATGGTATCTTGATTCAAGAACGTTAATTAAGAATATTTGTTGTACTTCTTTTTTTTTTAAATTGCAATGCAGCCCAGAGAATTATCCTTTCAGGAGACTCACCAAAGGTGACGCCATTCGTCTGCTTCTCCTTATCTTTGTCCTTATCCTTGTCGCTCTTTTCGCCGCCCAACGGCTCCAGCTCGATGCCATCGGTGGTGGCCACTTTGTAATCGCGCTTCGACATATTGCCACAGCAGAAGCCACAACATAACATTCGTCCAATTTTATAGGCTTGCGGTTTAAGGGGCGCCGTCTTGGATTCCTTGCCGCGGGGCACTCTCCGGGATTCCTTGGGAAGTATGGGCACTGGGTGCTGGATGATCCTTGGGGTTTAGGGAGTCCGGGGGCTAATCCACCTGAGTTTTCTTCGAGCTCTGTCTAGAGATATGTTTGTCCCAATAAAAAAGGGTCCTTACAAAAGATTTATCGTTTCAATATTTGCTCTTCGAGTGTGTAGAAGACTAGAAAGGTCGGTGAGTAGAGTTGATTGTTGTGTTTGCTTTCGATATTGTTCATAAATTGGTCCAGTTTCTGGTGTGGTTTTCCTAAAAACAAAAGCAGAAAATATATATTTCATATATTTTATAAAAAACTTTTAAAGTAGAGTCTCAAGAAACAAGAAGATAAATCTATGTCAAGCTAGCAATATAATCAGTCTATGTAAATAATACAAAGGATGAAGAAGTAATAACAATTTTCCTCAGGGAATTCCCCTCCATCCTTCGTTTTGACTGCACAAAATTAATAAGAAATGGAATACTTTATATATATATTTGAAATGTTGCCAGGTTTCAGCATTCTTCTGGTTATTGTTAGACTGCAACTTCCTGTGTGAGGCAGGAGTGGAGCCTGCCACTGATGTCGCCACTTGTGGGCGTCGGTTGTCGCTGCCAGAGACATTGTTGCCGGCAAACAAAAACGAAACTTTAATAAAAGCCCTCGGACTCCAATCCTCCTCATGCACTCCTGCAAGCGGGCTTTGTGGCCCAGAAGAAGGAGTAGCATAAGAAGAGAAACAGGGACCTGCAACAATGACAGTGTCGTGAGCTAAAAAGCATTCGATAGCCTTAGGGCCACGAATGCAAATGCACATCAAATGTGCGAGAGGTGGCCCCAGAGAGGTGGGATGGGAACTGTGTCCATGTCCTATGGGAGCTCAGTCGACAGTAATTGCAAGAGGCACCAGCCAGAGCACAAAGCACAAGGCTCAAAGCAACCGAAGGAGCCATCTCCTGGTCAGGGACTCTTTATCGGTCTCCGCCTCCCAGAAGGCAAGTATCGGAAGAGGTGCGCCAAAGCAGTTCAATGATCGAGTACACTGGCAATAAATTCTAATGAAGTTTTCAAGAGAAGGGAAATAATTTATTATTATTTAATAAATATTTCATGTAGTATAAAAATAGTTTTAAATTGAAATCTAAGTAGGAGAAATCCTGAATTTGTTCTATCTTTATCCCCTTTTCTTCTGTGTAGCTTATATACCGGAGGGATGAGGATTAGGAACCAGCACTAGACCCAGTTAAATCGAGCAGGGAAAACGCGGATGCGAATGCGGATCCGGAGTCGAGCGATGGCCACTCCATTTGATGGGGCGGCACTTGAAACAAAAGTCGAGGCGGGCCAGGGCAATTGTGTTTGCTGTTGGTAAAACACACAGCGTAATAAAGAACTATGGGAAAGGCGAAATGCGAACTGGGAACTGGGAGCTGGGAACTGAGAACAGGGAACTGAGAACTGGGAACCGGTAGCTAAGAGCTTGGAGCTGGACGAGCCATAAACCTTTCAGCCATTTGAAGCACTTCCCACCCATCACTGCCCACAAAACGCTCCACCATTAGCAAACCTCCTCAGCGAGGGGTTGGGCCAACTCAAAAATAAACATGGCGCAACAAAGTAAAGCACAAAGGACGAAAAACAAAAGGCAAAAAAGCCAAAATGAATAGAGCAAACAGAGAAATACATATGTAAGCCCAAGTTAAGTAATGTGGCGATTTTTTGATACCCTGAATTATGTCACAGAAAACCTGAGAGTACCGAGATTACAGAGGGCAAACCAAGGTTTTTAGCGATAGGATAACTTTAGCTATTAAGATTATACGATTTTGTTTTGCTTCCGCCAAAGTTGTTTGAATAGTACATTACATGGTTCATTAAGTTGCCCGGAAGTTGAATACAAAAACAAGCTGATATTTACTTGAAAGGAACTTAATTATTTTGTTTGTTTAATGTAAAGGACACATTAACCCTCTGCTTGACCCTCTTATCTCATAAAGGTTATTTGTGAAAGCACTTTTAGGACATAAGATATTAATATAATGACATTTTAAATTGCCATAATTAACACATTATGGATAATGATGTGCGGAAAGAACCTTTGAATAATTAAAGCACTCGTTCAGAAATAATCAATAAAAGGAGGATAATAAATGTAATTATTAGTCCTTTACATTTGATAATTTTGTTTAGATATGCTTTATTGATTAAATAATTATTTTATTAACCCTCTATTAACTTAATAGTTCAAGGAATTTTCTTATCCACAACTAGAAATTATTACTATTTATCAAGAACTACTTTTTAAGCCAATTTAGAACCGTCAGTGCATAAAACCTCCTCAAATTAAAGGGTATACCGGAAAGGGGCAAGTTTGCTTGTTGGCTTGGCCATAAAGTGGTCGGGATTAATGGCAAAATGGCGTCAGTTTGTTTTGTGATTTTTTTGCTTGTTGCGCCCGCTGCATACAAAGTAGCCGAAAGGAGCGGCCAGGGACAGGGCACTCGGACATGCCATGTATGTATCCTGGCCAAGAGAACAATGCAGCCAAAAATAGCCGGCCATGTGTCTGTGTTGCGTATGCGACACGTGTGCAAATTGTGCCCCAATGTGTCGTTTGTTACGTTTTACGTTACTTCCGGTCTGTCGCACGGGGCGCTAAATATAAATAAAAATGGCAAATGGCCAAGCGGATTTATGCATGATGCTACCCTTACTCTCCACTCTGCTCCCCCTCCAGGAGCCAGGATCCAGCAGCCCTTGGATGCAGCTGCATTTGTGCAGCTTTTGTGAAAAGCTTTTGGGAGAATATCACAACGATGCGTTAATAATTTCGCACTAGCATATGCAAGGCAATTGAAGGTCATTTGGGCGGCGGATGTGGGGTGCCAGTCGATTGCTGACTAAAGCAATCAGAGCTGAATCGAGGGCCCTCCGAGTCCCATTCGAAGCAATCCCTGGGCCAAGGTTATTGGCTCAGTGGACGTTAGACGAAGGACGGTGGTCAGGTACGCACAGAGAGCAACCTCCTTGCAGGTGTCACGTTTTATTTTTAGCACCAGCAGGCTCTGGCTATGCGTTCTATGCGATCTTCCAGCTCATAAGCAGGATATATCCCGGGGCCAGGCCTTCAATATTTAATGCCCACAATCAGACTGAATAATTGATGGGGAGACACATGTACGCCCGGAAGGAAGGAGTTGGAGCCAGGAGCTGTGTGTGTTTGCTGCTGGTTTTTGTGTCTGGCGCACGGCAATTAACTTGTTTAAGCCACAAGGTAAACATGACAAACACATTTGTCAGAGTCAGCGTCAGCGTCACTGTCAATGCCAACGGATGGCTGGTTGGTTAGACGAATGGAGGATGAGTTGGATGGCTGGGTGGGTATTAACAAATAGCTCCGAGGACTACACTGCTGCAGTGCAAACAACAGGAGTCAGAACGTGTTTTACCTAGAGCAGATGCATCCAGCCGGGTGTATCCTTCGGTCTGTTTAGGCGCCAAATAGACAAGCACTTGTATAATATATGTACTAGAAATATGGTATGATTTCCGTTTCCGTTTCACTTGGCTTTTCACTCGGCACAACACACACACAAGGAGCGGCGAACTCGGATTCGGGGGAAAAACAAATTGGAAAACAAACGGAGTTCAATAACAATGCGTTTCATGCGATTAAAAGGGACTTTTGTGTTTTCTTCGGTGTACAGAGCAAGCGCGAACAAAATGCGTCCATCAAGCACGAAGGATAAACTCTTTCTGATTGAATAGTAAGCGACTGTCGAGAAAAGTCCTTTCAGCTGACCAAGAGAGGCGGAAAGCTTTTCCTTCGCAGCTTTTCTCTCTCGTCTGAGACTCTCCTGCTGTGTCAGAATTTGTGCAGTGAAATTCCAAGGGAAACTGCTCAAGGATAGGGGAGAGCACAGCGAGAGAATCTCCTGAGAGCGCAGAGCAAAGCCGGTGGCAGAGGGCAACTATTCCACACACACCCCGCAGTACTGACTGCGCCACCCCAAGCCACCCCCCGCAAACGGGAAGAACTCCACAGCAGCATCCGCTCTCGTCCTGACAATATAAACAACCATTTGGGATCTGTTTCCAACTCTATGTGAGTGCGCTATATGCTAGATAAACAAAATATTAGGGGTGTATAATGAATGCTTGAGGGTTTTTGGAAGTTGCTCCCGTCGCTCTACTTGGTGCTCTAGATGGTAAGTTTTCCGCCTTTCCCAACGACTTGCCAATACACTACTTCTTTTAACGATTACTACATATGTATATTTCAAAGAATTTTCTTAACTAACTAATTATAATTAACTCATTGGGAATAATATATAAAATTAATTGCAAAAAATATATATAAATGTTTGACGTTACAAGATAGTTACAATTATTAGGCCTTCAATTCCAAATCAATCATTTCATTGCCCTCCATTTCTTGGTTTTTAGGAGTATCCTCAGGATCCAGAAGGTCGCCATCAAAACTGTGGGGGAATTTGAAAGATTACACTTCTTTGCATTAAATCTCTGGTAGTGCAACTCACAATAACTTAATGAGGCGAGCCTCAACGTTGAGCTCCTCGGCGCACTTGATGTATAATATCTTGAAGGGATCTTTCTTTTTAATGGCCAGCACCAGGGGCTGCTTCCATTTGGCCGATTGCACCTTAAGTTGGAATTTTCTAGGCTTCTTCGATAAGTCTTGTTGTTGGTTCTCACCTTTGGAACTGATTTTATTTCCCGACTTTGTGGCATGACCACCTGAAACAGCAAAGCATTATAAACTCACAACTTTTAATAATGAGTAATAAGTGCACCTACTTAAAGTGTGAAAGCTTTTGAGACCAATGCTGTGAGGCGTGTCGTCGGGACCAATAAACTTATAGTACATGTCTATGGAAACATTATCCTCATCCACTCCATTGCGCTCGGCCACCTCCTTGAACATGTGCTTGAACTTCTGATGGTGTCGCATCTTGTAAACCTGAATTTCGCCAAGCCTGGAATGAGAAGGGTAATAAAGTTAACATTTTAAGGAGACATTTACACCAACCCTTACCAGGACAGTGCCACTTCTATTGTGGGATTGTCGGCATCAAAGACACTGGACTCTTCAACGGCTGGGGCGGCCTGGCCTTCATCATCGGAGTCGAGATTAACCTAAGAGACACAAATATTATTTCGATTCGAAGGGGATCTAGCCCTGCGACTTACGAATCCCTCAACGCGGGGAGCCACCGCGGATACTAAATCAATGCTGTCCAACACCTGAGATCGGGCTGCTATTTCGGCCATTTGAGTGCGCCTCGTGGCGTGGCTAAAGCTCTGCAATATAGAAAGAATGTGAGGACTTGGTCTTAGAATTTCTGGCGGTTAGCAACTTACAGCCACAATGCTATTCAAGGAGGAAACAACAGATGCCGATACAGCTTCAAGACTGCCGCTGCCTGCAGCAGACACCGATTTTTTCTTGGCCCGAGTATTCCGCTTTTTGGGTTGCACAATTGGAACAACTTCCTCCACCGGATCTGGATGTACTTCCTGCTTGCCCAGCGAAGACCGTGTCCGTCTGGCCACAGGAGCGTTGTCGTCCTGAATCAAAGGAGGGTCATCGGTCTTTGTCTGCTTCTGATCCACCATTTCCAGAATCAACTGGGACACGGGGGAAAGGGCTCTTGCGGAGTCCTGCTTCTCTTCAGCAGGTTCCGAAGGCAGAAGATCATCCTTTTGGATCTCCTCTTTCTTTTTACCTTTCCGTACTTTCATTTGCGGCTCCTTCGCCGCCTTGGTTTTGCTAGCCTTGCTCGTTTTCTTGGGGCTGGTCCCTAGGAAATCGTAGTCCATCTCCTTGGAGAAGGAGTCGTTGCAAGGATTGTCATAAGAAGCAATTTGCTCTTTGATGGGCAAAGCTGCAAAGGAAGATAATAATAATCGTTGGACACTTTCTTCTGTTTTAAACTCACCATTTCTAGGAGCCCGCCTGCAAGCGGCACTAAATATATCACAGTCATCGTCGGACATATTATTGGGCAGCTAACCGTTGTATTTATTTAACGTAAAAACTTAATAATAAAAATTCTCGCGCCAATTGACAACAAAATAGATGCCGGCGACTCGAATCAGCTGGAGCAGCGATATAAACAATCGATAAGCGATAGCAATTATTACTAATACAACTAATCACTAGACTGAAAATATTCCAAAAATAGATTCTTTTTAATTTACAACAAAAACCTCAAATGTGATTAACACAATACCCTGTTTGAAACATTTCAAAATGTATCTTTTTTATTCGATAAAGTTGCCGCACTTATCAACTCTGGCTGACAGCTGTTTGGCTAGTGTTGTCAAGCGCCACGCAGTTAAAAGTAATTCTCATTTCGCTGTCGCTGTCGCCGTCGCTGTCAAAAAGAAAATGCTAATTATTTGTTACAGACCGTTGTAATTTGTTAAAACACAGTGTTCACACGACAGGAGCCTTCTCCGACGTCTACGTGTGTGTGCCTGGGCACCGCCGTGCGTGTGTGTGAGCGTAGACGTGCAAGTGCATGTGTATGGCTACCTGGTGAAAAGTAAACTAAAAAAAAAAGTAAGAAAGGTCGACGGAGCTGTCTTAGCTGCCTGCGTGCCATTTTTCTTTCTTCTTCGCGGTTGGAAAGCTGCTGGTCGCAGGGCGAAGCCATGAACTCCACTAGCAATCTGGCGGACGTGGTGCGGCACTACCAGCGCAGCATTGAGAAGCACAGCGACAACGAAAAGCGGGTGAGATGTGACGCCTGCTTCTTCCTGCCTCCACTCTTATGTTTCCTCATCCTTTCTACATCTCCCCTGTCTTCTACTCTTTCTTGTTTCTCTTCTATCCATTCTGTTGGTCTATTTTACCGAGTGTCATATGTTTCTTTATCTCCTTAATGTTAAATATTTAAAACAAAGAAATAAGGAATCAAATGCCAAGCGAAATAAGGCACCGAATTTCAAGGTCGACAGCAGAGACAACAAAAACCGCCCTTAAGTCGAGACCCGAGACCCACACAAAATGCATACATATGTGGGGAAAGCAATGTGTATAATTTATTTTGTAATTTCAAAAACACATCGAAAATAGTACTTGGATGAGCGCAGCCAAGTTTTAATGCCTAAAAGAAAGTTTCAGGTGGAAACACAAATTATCTTACAATAATTTGTTTATGTTTTTGTCAACTAAAAAGACCAAAACAATGATGAAAACCTCGAGGAGTTTGTGTAATCTAAGCTGAAATCTAAGCAAAATTCAAAAACAACAAAGTTCTAATCCAAGATTATCATTGGTATTTCATGGGAATACTGTGGTCAGAAAAATTAATTATTAAATAAGAAAGTACAACCCCCCTTCTTTCGGCTAATTATAAATAATTTGTCTCCCTTTGCGAAATATTACGAAATTAACACTTGGCAAAAAAATTAAGTACTGTCAGCAAGGTCACTCATATTCTGCTTTCCATTGACCTCACAATCTCACGTTCTGACCCATCTGCTTGCGATCGCCTTCTAACCCAGCCGTCTCTTTTGCCACCTCCACAGCTGGTGCATTGCATGAACAAGCTGTTCAACCTGCCCATCAAATTCGAGCACCTTCAAGAAACCGGCATTGGCAAGACAGTGAATGCCCTGCGCAAGTTCAACGGGGAAGTGGGCCAGTCTGCCAAAACGCTCATTACAAAATGGAAAGCCATGGTGACCGCCGAAGAGGGCTCCTCTACAGAGGTCCCGCTAGCGGCCAGCAGTCAGGAAGAGGACTCAGGAAAGTCGAATGGTCGAAGGTCCAGCGACGAGGATCTTGATCAGGAGAACAAGGGTAGCAACTCGTCCAGTGGCGAAGAACGTCATACTAGCGAGCACAAATCTAGGCAAGAAGAACGAAGTGACAAAAGCTCCAAGCAGGAGCGGAGCGGAAGCAGTAAAAGTCACTCCAAGGGCTCTTCGGACTCGAATAGGAAACACAAGAGCAGTCGCCATGACAAATCCAAGGAAAGGGACAAGGACAAGGAGGGCCACAAGGAAAAGAAGTCGAATGGCGAGCACAAGTCCAGGGATTCCAGTCAGTCAAACAGTAACAAGAGTAGTAAATCCGATGGACACAAAAGTGAGCACAGCAAATCCAAGCATGATAAGGTGAGTACCCTGAAAACAAACGGACTTTTCCGTTTACCCAAGACCTATTTCGTCCTCTAACAGGAAAAGCTGCACAAGGACAAGTCAAGCAAGCACCACAAGTCATCTTCAAAGTCATCTAAGCGGTCACACAGCCCACAGCGTGCCGATGAGGAGTCGAGCAAGGCAAAGATACCAAAAACGAAAGCGAAATCCGAGGAGGACTCCCCCGATGGCTTTGACTCGAGCATGGGTGCCAACTTTGACGACGTTCTCGGCATGCTTAACATGCCCATGAGCAGCAAGAAAAGCACCAGTAGCAAGAGCAAGTCTGTGGTTAAGACGGCAGCCTCATCCTCATCCTCATCCTCCTTAGCTCCAGTCGCTTCGGCCGCACCTTTTAGAGAAGCCTTCTTGAGCAGTCGACCGTCCTCTACAAAAGTAATTGAAAAGATACCTTAAATCTTGCAATCCAATTAAATAAATATATAATACCATTAGAAACCCGAGCTACTAGCATCGTCGGCCAAGCTGGAACCTTTGGATCCGAGCATTGCCTTGGAGTTGCCAACCATATCCAACAACTACAAACCCTTGCCCTTGAATCAGACCGTGATGGACGTGGTTTTCAACCAGGGCGGCTCCCAGAGGTCCCAGGCTTCTCGATTCAATGAGTCAGAGGCATTGGCTCAGGGCATTTCTTCGAAAACCATGCGGTATGTTAAAGAGCTTCTTGATTCTTCATAAAAATGTTGCTATTCAATAATTAATTTTTATGTAGCACCAAGATCTACTCGGGCGTAAGAACTGGCCAACTCCTGCAAGTGCCCTCGCTTTTTGATCTGTGCACACGCATTCTCCAAAAGAACCTTGACGGTAAGAACTTGCTAATAACTAACAACTGGCAACTGAGTCATACTTTAAAACAGATTTTCAAACCTGAACAGAAAAAAGAAACAAACAAACACTTCATGTCTGTTCTGTAGATATTTTTGATTAAGGTTGAAATTATTACTTAATTAAGCAAACTTCGAACTTATCTTGTTTCAGCCCTCGAATACACGGGTGGTGTGCCCTTTGAGATCCTACGTACCGTACTGGAACGAGCCACGCCCCAGCAGCTGCTGAACATCGAGGAGTACAACCCTTATCTGATGGACGACAGTGATATCCTGTGGCAGCAGCATGTCCAGCGCCATTGTCGCAGTCAGCGCCGCGAGGAGATGGAAACGTGGCGTGAAATGTTCCTGGTAGGTTGTCTCTTGGCTATCCCCTTTGCTAAGTTCCCCATTTATTATTTATTTATTATGCAGCGCTGCCAGGAGGAGAAAGATCGCAAGCTCAGTAGCCTGGCCGAGAGTATAAAGGCCTCACAGAAGATCAGCGAGGCACCCGTGCGTAAAACACAACTGGCCTTTGTGGACTCAATGGTGAAGCCTCCGCGCAGTGTAATGCGTAAGCAAGAGCAATATGGCACCAAATCCAAACTCATTGCCACTCCAGCCGCCCGAGTGGCCGCTTTGTCCAGCGTAACGCCCAACGCCGCCAAGGTGGGCGATGCCCGACTGCGTGTCTTGGCCGCCACCCGGGACACCGCTCAAGTGGGTAAGTTGATCAAATGTTTCCAATGAAAAGTTGATAAAAACAAATAAACTATTAGATATACAGTAGCTTCTCATATGACACATTTTTTAAATGAATTTGCTTTTAATTTACAGCTGCCGCGCCGCGAAACAAGAAGGCACCGTTGATGGCCAAGACATTGCAATTTATGCGCGGACGACACAAGCGATAGACAATGGATAGAAGGCGAGCCAGCATGTTGAGATGCGTTTATTCGTTATAGTTACAATCTTTATACTCAATTTGTTCATCGACAACAAAAGGATGGGCCAACCAGATTTGGCACAGACTCTGGAGGTTCAGTAAATCGAGATTGTATTAGACTATCGTGTTACCCAGTGCGCCGAGCTATGCGAATGCGACTGTCCCTAAAGCATACCGCGCATGCTATTTATTATTTATTCATGTCTCTGTCTCACATTAATTATACATACAAAAATTAAGTTTACTTTGAGACGGAAACCGATTGTAAGTTGAATATGATTACGTTTTTGTAGCATCCTGCTCAGTTCTTCAACGGAATTAGATTATTTTCAGGTTAATACTTTTTTAATTGATCTTGTATCTGTATCTGGAAGGGGGAACACCAGCGAGCTGTTCCATCTTTACTTTTAAACTTACGTTCAATGTTCATTTGTGCTAGAGGGCTGTGCGAGTGTCCAAAATCCAATATAATGTATATAAATGCGTGTAATTAACGCAAACTCTTATGTATACCTAAATCAGATATCGAACTTCCTAAATTATTAAAGAACAGTTTCTATTGCCTTTAGATGCATCGCTCATCTAGTCGGACCGAATATGTCCTTGGAGAAAAAATAAAAATAAAATAATTTGTATTTTTAGTCGACGAATAAACATTGCCGCTCTATTTTTATCCCCATATTTTCCTCTTCATAAATGTTTATCCCTTTAACAAAAAATATATTTAAATTGGAAATACAGCAAAGTGGTTAAGTAATCGATTTTTGAGTGATCGTTTAAATTTTAAACTTTAAAACAAAGTAATTTTTCAATTTTAAACAATAAATTTGATATTTTATCGATTCTGTATCCTAATACCTGCTGTGGGAACGACTGGCCAATATATCGTCAAGGAAATTCGACTGTAACTGCAATGTTTCTTCATATCATTTCACTAAAAAGAAATTTATTTTCTTAAGAAGACGGCAAGTAAGCGAAGCATTTAAAGGCTTTACACTGTAATAATAGTCGTTTATTCCACTAGTAAGCTAACGGAAACAAAAAAAAAAAAAAACTCGGAGCTATTAAAGAGCAGACTCCTCTGTTAATTGTTGAAAAGCGGGCAAATATTATATATATATTGAAAGGTAAAGACAAGCAAACGAGTTGTTTCACACAATAGTAACAGTAATATTATACAGACTTATTACAAATAAATTATTATTTTGAAACATAAACCATCAGAGAGTGAAAATCCATTCCGTCTGCAGTGTTTCATCTAGTTTATTCGATTCAGGTGCCAATGCAATACAACGTCTTGCTGGGCGCGTAAAAAACGTCGACCAGACGCTGGCAGGAACTATTGAGAGTTAGCACACGATTCGTTGTAGCTGATGAGTATGAAGTCGATGCGGACGAGGAGCTTCCAGCGCCACTGCTGTCTCTGTGGGATGGACATAGATCAATAAAGGTACCCCGGGAGATGGTATAAGCTCTAACGTACCCCATGGGCGACAGCTTTTTGATGTCCCACAATCGCAGGGTGCCATCGGTGCATGCTGTGGCCAGGTGCTGATTGTGCAAACTCCAGGAAAGGGAACTGATGCTCGCAGCGTGATCCTTGAGCTCAGCCAGCTGCGCTCCGGCCGCCAGATCAAAAATGCGAACTTTGGTCTCCTCGCCGGCGGCGGCCAACATCTTTCCGTCTGGACTAAAGGCCAACTGAGTAACGGCCTGTCGGCAGTCGGCAAAGACGCGCATAAGCTTCCCGCTGGTTGCGCACCAAAGACGCACTGAGTGATCCGCCGAGCCGGTGGCTATATAATTGCCGTTTGGGTGAAAAGCAACGCACTGTGGAAAAGATTTAATATATAATTGTTGCCTCTTGTGTTAGTTCATTACTCACCTCAACGTCTTGCGTGTGACCGGCGTAGATGATGAGGGCGTGCTCCTTCTCCAGCGACCACAAGCGAGCAGTGAGATCCTTTGAGCCCGTGACGACGTACTGGCCAACTGGACTCTCGTCCAAACACCAGATAGGATAGTTGTGACTTCTGTATATGGCGGCGCAGTGCAAATTATGCGCCCGCCAGCACCGCATGGTGGCGTCCTTGGACACACTGTACATGAGGGGATAATGGGCTGAGAAGCGCACGTCAGTGACGCCTCTCGTGTGACCCCGAAGCTGCAGGCCGCCGTATTCGTTGCTATAAAGAAAGTGAAGATAATTAAGAGGCTTCAACGGGAGGGGAAGGGAATGCGGAGGATAAACTTACTAGGAATTGTCACTGTATTTGCTGTGCCGTGCCCTGTTGCGTTCCCTTCGCTCTTCCTCAGAACACCGAACATCCTCCTCACTGTCGTCGTCATTCTCCGCATCCTGCTCCATTTCCATCTGGTCCACACAGCTGTTAAGCTCCCAAGGACACTGCGATTGCGGATAGCGTCTATAGAAGCTCTTGCCGCGGCAGCTGTGCTGGTTGAGCTGCCACAGCTGCACAGCGGAGTTGTCGAAACCGGCGAGCATATGGCACTCGCTAGAATCCAGGTGGGCAGACGTGAGGCCCCGGGAGCGCTCGCTGATCCTGAGAATGCGCGGTAGCTCCACTTGGGCCTTGAGTATGTGTTCGGTGGCTGACTTGAGGCTGTCCAGACAGGCGTCTACATTGAGCTGGGGCTTGCAGGCTTCCGCGGATTCTTCCGCTTCGATCTCCCGCTTTATGTCAGTCTCCAGCTTAATGGTTGGCTCATCCGCGAGTCGTTTTTTTGTAGACTTTTCAAGCAAAGACTTTGCTGGCTTGTGATCACCGCGAGGAGGAATGGATACTGTTGGTTTGGCTGCAGCCTCCTCCTCAGCCTCTTCGCCCTCTAGGTCGTCCAGGCCTAGGAGGTGATCCTCGGTGAAAGCGCGTTGCTCGTTCTCCACGATATGTATTTGCAGCCAAGTGTACAGCAGGTTCATGATCAAGACATGGCCGCGCCTTTGCAGATAGGCACACATCCTCTCCACCACCTGGGCCGAGGTGTGCAACTCGTACTTAGAGGAGCGAAAGTGGGCCACCGTCTCGTCCGACTCGGCCGCTTCCAGCCGTGTGCAACCACTCAGAATCTGCACGAGGCGCATGAAGTAGTCGAGTTCTGTGTCCCCCGTGTCCTGGGCTTCTCTCGCGAACCGTATGTGGAAGGTGGAATCGGAGGCAGAGGTGGAACAGCCGTTGATCTTGGTGGGCGGAGGGGCGTCATAGAGGTCCACAGGCGCCACCAAATGCGCGTACTTGCGCAGCAGTTCCACAGCGCCCCTGGGCTCGCGCGCCTTCAGCAGATCCAGATAGAAGTGGCACAGCATCGGTCCGTAAAACCGCTTCATCTCCAGTCTCAGCGGCTCTGCCTGAGCCTCCACAAACTGCGAGAAGCGTCCGAACTGCTGGTCCACCGTGTGCTGATTGTTGGTAATCACCTGTACATTCGAGTAGGTGAAGCTGTTCCCTCCGTGCAGATCTGTGTCCAACATTTTGTTTACCGCGAACTGCTGCTTGTTCTGCAACAGCAGAAAGTCTGAGCGGCGGAAGCGTTCGTTGCCCTGCAAAAATTAAACCGCAGAAGCCGTTAGATTGCTGAATAGAAGAGTGTGAAGAGAAGATCCACAACTTACCACGTAATTTTTCTGCTTCAGCAGAAGGCCGACGGCGCAGCGCAGCAAATCGTTTTTCGAGGAGGTTTTCTTGTTGCCCGCACTCGACTTGTTGTTATTGTTGCTGTTGCTAATGCTGTAAACGGGCGACGCTGCATGGGCATGGGCGTGGCTGCTGCTGCTGGCGCTGGGCAAGCTCATGGTTGTGTGTTATCCTCGCCAAATCCGTCTCCGTATCCTGATCCCGTCCTGCGTGCGTCCACGATAACGATAACAGTGCGGCGGTTATCGGTGGGCAGCGGAAAGAGAAACAGCTGTTCGGCAGCATTTGTTGTGGTTAGTGTTGAGGAAATAGCTATATTTAAGGATAAACCGGGGCCAAGTACACATGAAAATATAATAATTACCATTTAATAAAATACAAATTCAACGTTAAAGTAGCTTAGATCTCTTAATTAATATTTATTGTTAATAATAATTTTCTTTAAATCTTGTTGTTGTTAGTTAGCTATTTTCTAGCCTTTGCCATTGTGAAAGGTGCAGCCAGGCTGACATCACTGGCGCACCTCAGCTGATTGTTGTTGTTTCCCCGCCCGCGACAATTTCTTCCGTTTTCGCTGTTGTGTTTCAGTTGGAGTTTTTGCCTGCTATACAACGGTACCTGGCCTTAACAAAAGCAATTATGACCAGCACAACAAAGTTTGTAAACGAATTCTGTGATATAATCGATTCCTATGGAGGGCGCGATAAGGTAACATAAACACACACCCCACACTTCAAAATCAATTTCCCATCAAACTGCCGCACACCTGTTTGTTTACTTTTTTTCATGAGAGTTTCCCAAAAAAAAAAAAGATCAATTTAAAAAATGCATCGTGGCATATTGACGGGTTGTTTTCGGACTGGTCCATCGGGGGGCTCGGTCGAAGTTTAGTCAAACCCAACCAACAGGTTTTTGCAGTGGAGCTGCTGCTGGCATTGGGCCGCGGTCTTGGACGAGGAAGTAGCGGCAGATTGGACCTTGCCTCACTTCTTTGAGCGCATTCGCAATGAGTTTCTTGGCTTCTGGCTTATCAGTCGCTATTTGGCGGCGTTCGAGTCGAGATAATGTTTAATACTATAGCCGGCAAACAGTTAACCCGCTGCCAAATAAAGCGGATAATACGCTACGAGCGAAAGGTTTGTTTAGCCCACTAACCCACCCATTAGGCGAGGAACACGCGATCCGTCACGAAACACCCACACCAAAAAACCGGGGGTACTTTACCCTTTCAAAAAGATTTATTGTTTTGTGGAATTTTTGTTACTTCTGCGTCCATTAATAAAATTTAAGTATTTAGTAGATTTTCTGAATTACCAAGTTTTAGTCACATTTTCTACTGATTTCAAATCTGTAATAATAACCCCAAGAAAGCATCACAAAATAATAATAATAATAAACCAATAATCTTTCAAAGTGTACAAAAACCTTCGTTTCAAATGAACCTTGGCTTTTGTATTGAACAACTACATAATTCATTGATGGCTGGGCAAATAGACTATAGTATTGATGGGTAAACAGTGGCTCGACCCATTACCCATCCTGTCGGCAGCAGGAGACACAGGTGCACTCCACTGGCAGTCGGCAAACGAGATGCTCGTGGCATTCGCTGTGTTCTTTTTATCGCTGATTGCGTTTTATCTTTTTGTGACATCCAAGCAATTCCACAAATTACAGGGCTGAGGCGGGCAATCCAGGTCAAGTGAAGGTAAACAAAGATGGTGAAAGAATATGATACAAATATAGCAAGCAAATAATATAGCACATATGATATTAAACACAGAATTTCTCTCATTTTCACAGGTGATGAAGGCGCTGTGCTACAGCGCCAAGCTGGTGGCTGGATACCATGCCCGGCGGAATCCTGATCTGGCCAAGCGATACGCCACCGCCAGCTCAAAGATCTCGGGAGCGAGGGCAACCCTGCGTCTGATCGACGACATACCCATGATCCAGTACGCCCTAGAGTACGGACTAGGAGAGAATGAACCTGATCGCATCATGGCAGTCCTCGGCGTGACTGCCAACATTGTAGATCTGCTTTACTATCCCATCGAGAAAGTCTGCTGGCTGGCCGAGCACAAGATTGTGGATGTAAAGCATGCAGACAGCTGGGACAACGTCAACTCCATATTCTGGGTACTGTCAGTATATCTGAACCTCATGAGGTTAGTATTCAATTGAAGACTTAAAGATTTCCTAAAGATAAATAATTAAAATATTAAAATCATTCCAGAACAATGCGGAATTTTTCACTAAATCAGGACAAACTAAACCGTACCGCCAACATTAACGAGTGAGTAGCAACGACCAACGTATACAAGAGTACCTCATGACCCTTACATTACAGCTTGGATACCAAATCCTTGGCGAAACACCGGCTGGAAATGGTGTCCATCCTTCGCATATCTCTCGACTTCGTTCACGCCGTCAGCACACTGCCCAAGGGTTATCTCTGGGGCGGCAAGCTGTCCACTTTTCAGGTGGGAGCGATCGGTACCCTGTCGGCTGGCCTCGGCATCTACCAGATCTTTGCCAAGAGAAGACTGAACAAGTAGTCGAGTTATGGCGTCATTATTGTCGTTCGTGTTTGCAATCTGTGTACTCGTAATTGTTGATCAGAGTTTTAAGCTAGTCGGTAAAAATGTTTTGATTGTGGTAATGATGTAGTTTTTTGTACGACACTCGCAAGTGTTTAGCCAGTAAGATTTGTATCCTTTAAAGAAGCACAAAATACACGCTAATTGTAAAAGAAAGAAAAGAACAAAGTTGGGGAATGTTTGGTCTGTGTGTCCTTTATTATCTGTTACTTCTTTTATTGTATTCTGTTAGATTCCGATACATGTGGTTCAGTATATGCTTTGGTTTTGCCAGCAGAATGTACAGGCTCCTCCTATATATTGTCAGCCCCCTGGTGAGGGTTCATTACCAGAGTTTCTATTATTATCTCTCCGCTCGTTAATACGATTTGTCGGTTTAGCAGTCATTGTATACAATGTTTCGTCTTTAGGCATTTTTAAAATACTCATATGTCTGATATTATACTTGTTATGCATTATTCCAGGCTAAATAATTGGATTTATAGATTACATGAGGGACCTGTTCAGAAGCCGGGGGATTCCCAAGCTCTCTGACCAGTTGTAATGGTTAAAAATAACATTCGTTAGTAAATATATACTATATTTGTTTTCTTTTTACACAATTTCTTTGCCTGTGTCAGCCGCAAGCGGGTAATTATTAACAGTTACTAATTATTCGCTCTGCCTGACTGCCGCTTCCTTTGGTAAGCTCTTTAGATGTACGAAGTATGAATGAAGTTGTTATCCTTTAATTTTATAGCCCTATTATATCTGTTGTCGATTAGGTGCGGCGTTTATTAAAATTCTCGTTATTTTTGATATAGAGATACAGTTTTGGGATTTGTTAATTTTCGATAATATACCTAGCTACAGGAGTTGTATTCTGCTTTAATTATAATTACAATTAATATTTCCTCTTCCGTTTGCATATTCGATTGAAGATCGTCGCTCCATTTACAAAAAAAAGCTTCAAAAAGTTCCCAAAAAATTTCCACGCACTCAAAATATGTTCAACATTGTTCCATTTGCTTTTGTAGTTGTTGTGTAAGTGTGTTTTACTTTTTTGTTATAACCATAATGCAATTTGAACTCTTGCTCATAACAATATATAATAATTATTAGTACATAAATAGGTATATATCTTTATTTGTATGAATTTATATTGCGTGTACACCGTCGTGTTCGAAATTGGAAGAGGCCTACCAAATATTGAAGCCCACTCTTATTTTCTACAAGAAACGATCTTCGCAGGATTCTTTAGTTCGTTTTGTTCATTCCCATTTTTTAAGAATCGAAGAGATGCTTTTGTAAAAAACAATTTAGGGTTTTTTTTTGAGGCCTCTAAGAACTAGGAACAACATTGTACCAAGTATTTATGTACGTACTAATGTATGCCTCGTATTTTATAAATATTTATGTATTTGTATATATATTTTTACTTATCGGAAGCTATTTAAAATGGCACTGCAGTAATTTTTTGTTTATATTCCTATATAAGGTGGGAAAATCAATTAGTTGGGCCGCCGTCTCCGGTCAAGGATCTGGCGCCCGCTACTAAATATTCTTCTAAATATCCTTCCGCTCCTTGGCTATAATAACGGTATACGAATTTTGGGCGGGGCAGCTCCCAACTCAATCGCCATTGGTGTTGCCCCGCAAGTAATTATTAAAATATATATATGCATGTATGTATGTATATAGTATATGTGGTATTTGATTATTGCATTAAAAGCTTAGTATTCCTTTCTGAATTATCGTTATTACATATTCCTTGGTGTATATATATAGGTTGTATAATAGTCTTTTTAAAAACCGTTCTTATTGCATTCTCTTATCCCTTATCGCTACGCTTAGGCCTAACTGGTAACACATTTGCCGAGCAAATATTGTTGGTTTAAAATTCAATTTGCAAAGTTCTTGCTAATGTTCCCCCAAAATGTGTCTCACATGTTCACTTGTGTGTCTTTGAATACAGTTGACAGTACAATCAGTAATACGATAGTAAAAATATCTGTTATAGGGTTTCGAATACGAGTATTTAGTATGTAGTTAGTTTAGAGTACAGTATAGAGAGGTTAGTTAATGAGTGTGTTGGAGATATCGGCATAGGTAGAGAGATATTCCGTCCACAGGGCAGGGCTCCCCTTTTTTGTATGCGTTTAAAAATAATTTACTCTGTTATAGTGTATAGACTTGGCTTAAAAGTAAGAGACTTAAGATAAATCAGATGACTTATGCGTGTTGTCAGTAAAATATGTGTGTTTATTATTTTATATATATGTATGTACTTTGGATTGTTATTTATCTTGAATTGTTGCCTAATAATTACGCCTTGCATATTTTCTCTTAATATTTTCTGCTTTACTTTGCTAAAATTTAATATTATCGGTTTTTGCGTGGGAAGCGTTCGATTTTGGTTCCTTTACATTTCGTTTAAACATTATATTTTTGATACATTTGTTAATCTCTCCTCCTAGACTCGCATTTTCTTTAGGTTAATTTCGATTGAAAATAAAAACTTCATGTTAATTAAGTTGGAAAGCCGTGTGGAAAAGTTTAAAATTGTTTGCTTCACATAGTACATATATGTATGTGTAGATGTTAATTTAAAATTCACGTTCTGTATGTTCTTAAGCTTGTAAAAGCCTTAAAAACGTTAAAGTAAAACTGTGTAATATACGACCGAGATTGAGGCGCCAATTGCTTCTTGCCGAAATATATAGCCTTAAAAAGTTCCATTTAAAAGTCACCCCGCTTGGCTTTCTTTCGATTTTTGGTTAGTAAAAATATGGTAAATTTTAGAGTTATTTAAAATTGTTTACGAATATGTTTGCAAGTTTTTGAGTGTGTATGTGTATATTTGTGTACTAGTGTGTGGGTATATTAGTGTATTTAATTATCCGAAATGTGAGCTTGATGTTTTGCGAGCTAAAAACACGTTGATGTATCCAATAGATTTGAAATATTAATCTGATTTCCTCAATAAAAGAATGGTACTGCCGTCGTCACCTGATTAGGCTAAAAAATAAATTTAAAAAGATACGCCCCTCAAGCGTATTGAGGGGAAGTGAAATAAGGTCTTTTGATGTTGCAGTTTTGGAGCATTAATGTTTTCCTATCAAGGTAAGTCTTACGATTTCTAATAATTTAGCTAAAGCACCATTTTATCCGTATATATTTACAGTTTTGTCTAGCTTAGGTTAAGGTATTCTCTCCTCTCCATCTATCCACGACTTAACTGGAATAAACTTTGGCTTTAAAATATATATGTTGTTTTTATAGTATTCCTCTCATTTTGAGAAAGACTATTCGCTTCTTGCGGGTAATATAAGGGCCACATAGGCATTCCTCATTCTCTTCACCCCTGATATCCATTTATTTTCTATGATCTAGTACCAATGCCACGCTGATTCCACTGGGTAGGCATACTTTGCAAAACTTCTCGATTGCATTAAAAGTAGTCAATAAGCATTTTGATTTGTGGTTGGCATTAAAGCGATTTTAGGGGTTGATTTTCTTGATTTCTTGGGTTAGGCTCTCCCCTCTCCTAATCGAAGGCATTATTTATGTGTGTGTCTGCTTGTATAGATAGGTAACATACATATATGTATATGGTAAATGGTTAGTAACAATGCACTGCACTTGTGGGCCTGGGATTGTGTTTATTGCTAATCATACACCGGCCAGGCCAGTGCGAACTGGTCCTGGCTAAAGGAAACTAAGCTAGGTGTAGGCGCTACAACAGAAACCGTTACACTAAGAGGCATCCTTGATTTGCCTAGACCCGCAATCCCTCGAGTACTTTAAAAATTGCTTATCCTCGCAGCAAATCTATATATTAAAAACTAAACAAATTCAACTATACTGCTCCCTCCTAGCCGTTTCGTTCGTTATTGTTATTGTTATAATTACATGGTTTCTCATATTTGAAGACTACCTTAAAATCCCTGTAGGTTCATCGTAATGCGTGTGTAAATGTGTGATGTACGAGATAATGCTAAAAACAATTAATGCCTAGGAGGGCCATATGCTTTAAAATGACACATAACACCCATCGTCTCTCGTTGAGTCTGAACTACTCGATTACATTGGTTGCTTTCGGTCTTTCTGAGTATTCAGTTGTTTTGGTAAAGTAATTTGATTGTTTTTATGCTTAAATTCGTTCGAATTTAAATGATGATATTAGATTAGTTCTAGTTTCTTAACTTGGTTAGCTTAAGAGTAACAAACAGCATGGGAAGCGCAAGGTTAGTGTTAGGTGTTAAGCTTGTATTTAGAGTGGCCAAAATGAAACCAAAGGCAAAGTCAAAAGCGATTTGTTATATATATTTGTGGTTTTGTTTCGAGAATACGTGTGTTTGGTTTTATGAATGAATTTAGAGTTCGCATTCGCTCGGTTTTGGTTTAAGTATAGAGTTCTTTACGGTTATTTTCACTATGCGTGTTAGGTGTACAAAATGAGTAACGTTTAAATAAAGTTAAGGCCTTGCGTAAAGTTCAATATGTAATACTATGTGGCTACATACATGTGTAAGTATTTTAAATATAGTTTAATATATAGGCGCTTGAGATCCGTTCTCAAAATACATGGAAAAAGAGTGTTGGGACATAAATTATAAGCTTAGTGCCGAGCAGAGCTCTAAAACTGGTGTGTAACAGCCAAAAAAGCCAAAGAATGATAAAGCCTTAAAACAAAGTTCAACAACTAATCAATCAATCAGGCAGGCATTGCGTTGATGATTGATAATGAGCTTAAAGCTAATCCAAAACAAAAACTATACAAAATATATATATGTAACTCAGCTTCGTAACAAAATTCAATGCGAGTGACAAAAAAAATAAAGGGGACTGGTTGGTGGTGAGTTAAATGAATTTACAATTTTTAAAATATCTTTTTAAAAATTGAAATTCTCTGATAAACGCTTAACGGACAATTCAAAATATAATCATTTCAACTCGGGGCTGGGGTGCTTAGCTATGTAAAAAGAAACCATATAAAATTCCTCAATAATAGCGCAAAACATAACAAAAAATATAACCTCTCATCTATCTAATCTGGAAGTTGTGGGGTCGAGTCTCTTCCAGTTCCCCGACGCCGGCACTTGCGCCTCTTCGTTCACTTAAAATTAGACATTGTACAAATAAGAAAATATAAACAGCTTTCTTAGCCAAGAAACTAACAAGTATAGTGTAGGGGCGACCATTTCACGTATCCATTCGTTTAGCATTCGAATGCCAGCTCCAAATGCTGATATGTAAGCATGATTATCAAAAAAAATAGTATGAATGTGTGTGTGTGTGTGTGTGGGGGGGGGGGGGTCCTTTGGGGGGGGGTCATCGACCAACACTAATTGCCTTAAAGGAAATTCAAAGTGTAAGCTTCATCATTTCCTACCGATCTAATATACACACATCAATAAAACTGTGTTCACAATGATAATGATGATGAAGTTGTCTCCATCGGCTCCTGGAAAAACTCTGCCGCTAAAAGTCCCAAATTCCGCATTAATCGCATAAAACGGTGCGGATAAAAGCTTAAGATGTTTAGATCGCCGAATGATTGTGCTGCTTTTGCCGCTGTTGCTGCTGCTGGAAGTTGTATAGCGTTGCAGCGTTGCCGGATACGGTATTAGTCATCAAGCTGAGATTGCGAGACTGTTGCGATTGCTGCTGGAGATGATGGTGCTTCATTTGCTGCGGCTGCTGCTGCTGGATCTGATGTGGTTGCTGGTGATGCGGAGTTTTGTTTTCGCCGTTAATACTGTGGGTGGACGAGGCCAGCGAAACAGTCGACGAGGATGGACCGATACCAACCAGATTCTGTGACTTAGAATTGCGCGTCAAGGGCTTATGGTTCTTGACGATGTCACAGCTGTGCTGCCATTGCCAGCAACTGCGGCAGAAGTATCTAAGTAAAACAATCAACTCAATTAGGTTTCAATCTTTATGTATGTTTCGATTTACTTACCGGAAACAAGACAACTCTCGACAATAGTAGGGACCGTGTTGAACTCCACATATTGAACACAGGGCGTCCTCCAAATACGGATCCACCTGAACCTTTTTGGTGAACTTTGTGGTTCGAATTTCAATAAAGGCGGCCGAGACGGCTTTCATGTAGGAGCGAAAGTTACTAAAGGTCACGCGTCCCGATCCAATCGGGTACTTGTACTTGTCCGTGTCGATGCCAGCATACAGCACACCATCGAATAGATCATCCATAATCTTACCCAGTCCCTCGGCCGTTAACTTGCCATGCAAGGCACCCACGAATACGGTCTTCGTAGGATCTAGTTTCTGGGAACTTGAGCGCACAAAGTTGGAGTCGGCAATGATCCATGGAATGACTTCAACCTGTTCAAGGTGTTACAAATGTCTAATTTGAATTACTTTACTTTAGTCGATATACTTACGTCCTTCGATTTAATGCGACGCGAGGAGATCTTGAAGAAATAGTTGCTACCGCTGTGCGAATCATCAACCTGGACCACACAGGCAGAGAGTAGAGCCTTTACCTGCTTGTCGGACTCAAAGATTATGTACGCGTAGCCCTTGGGCTGCACAGCTTGCTGTTCCTTTCCGGGCCACTCCACTCTGCCGAAATCGGATTTGGGGATTAGTTATAAAATCGGATATAATTCAACAGTGTGCTCTCTCACTTGATGGAGCCGAAGGGCTTAAAGATCTGAATGAGCGATTGCTCACTGATGTCCCAGGGAATGCCGCCGAGGAAGACCTTTGGCGAATAGTTGAGCATGCGGTGCGAGCGCGGCGGCAGCTGTCCGCTCCAGGTACATGTGGCGTCACATAGAGCAGCCGAGGTCCTATGGAACTTCGCTACGCGATCCAAATGGCCATCGTTGGTGGTTCCGCTACCGGTGCTGCCACCAGTGATATCCGACATGGTTATTCCGTTGGTCGGCCCTGCCATGCCTATAAGATTGTTTAGGCTATTTCCCGTAACGCCGCCCATGGCGCCGCCAGCGTAACTCTGCAGCAGTTGATTGAGCAGCGGCATCTGCTGCGTCTGAGCCTGCAGCAGCTTCAGCGTGTTGATACGTTGCAAGTTCTGCAACTTTGCTAGTTCCATATCCACGCTGGCGAAGTTGTCCAGGCTGCACTGACCGAGGCAGTTCTCGTTGCCCCCACCGACTGTGCCAACGCCATTAAGCTCGAAACCGTGTTGCTGCTGACCCCCATTGTTGGCCATCTGCATCTCGTAGTTCCTGCTCATGTTAGCGTATTGCTGCTGCAGCTGCTGTTGTTGTTGTTGTTGTTGTTGTTGTTGCTGCTGCTGCTGCTGCTGATGGTGGTGCTGTTGCTGTTGCTGCTGCACTGAGGCCAATTTGTTGCTATTAACAGACAGTAAATTCTGAAAGACAAATTTATTTAATATCTTAATAAATATTGTTAATAATTAGAAAGCCTAAAGGGGGATGGGAATGATCTATAAAAAGTGTGGGATGTGGGACATCTGGCGCACAAAAAACAAGGAATAGAGCTGCAGGAGGTGAAAGAACCACTGCATGGCAATCGAAGAATCTGAGCATGAAACCATGATACCATGGTTATCTGTATTTTAACACGGATATCTCACATTCGAACTAAATATAATTTAGTTTTCTACTTGAATATAGAATGGAATAACACCGTGTATTATAAAGTCTGATGTTCTTACCAAAGTTAAAAAATTAGCCATTGTTGTCTTTACGTTAAAATTTAAAACCTAACTTTTTTTTTGTTTTTTTTTTTTTGTGATTTGGACGAATAATATTTGTGACCAAAAATTTCTGTTATGTTTGAATGAAAAATCGAAAGTGTCTTGACTGCCTTTGAATGAAATGAAATGAAAGTAAACACAAAATGACTTACAATCATGTCCAGTAGGTTGGGTTCGCTAATCGACTGGCTGCTGTTCTGGCTCTCCGGCGAGTTGGAGCGCGTGGAGGCGTTCGCCAGGCTCAGTCCCAAGCCACTACTCGTGGAGTGGCCTAAGCTAGTGTATCCCTGATGCTGCTGCTGCTGTTGGGGTTGTTGCTGCTGCTGATGGTGGTAGAGCAAATTGATAGAGTCCATGGAGAGACCATTGCCGCTCGAGGAGTTGCTGCTGTCACTGGAAGGGTTAAGGCAACAAGCGTGATTAGCAAACGTGGTCAATTGGGACAGGGAGCGGGTGCCGCATATCACATTGGTTATTACCTGACTAAAGGTGAACTGTGAAAGGAGCGATTGTAAATAGATGTAGGCGTACTTGGCGATAAAGGTGCAGAGCAATCGAAGCTGATGTTTGTTCTTTGGAAAGCCTTAAGTGGGTTACTTTGTGCAACATTTTCAAACTAAGTTCGCCAATTCACCCAAAAAAGAAAGAAAGAATGGAAACAACAACAAATAAATTAAAACGAGGAAAGGAAACAACAACAGTGGTAACGATAACTTCGCCATAACGAAGTTGCACATAATCTTGCAATTATCACTATTTCATTTTTATTCCGAGTGTATCTTTTGGTTCAGAGAATTATCACATGCTATAATCGGAATATTCAAATCTCGAGATGGACATTAAGTGCTTCTGCAAGGTTTTATTGAAAAGAAAAAAAAACACCGAGTGGAGTGGGTCGGTTCTAGCATTGTTTAATTATCAAATTGACGATTGCGACTTTAATCACTAAATTAATTTTCTTCATTGAATTTATTATTATTCTATGACCAAATATATAATTAATCTAAAGGATTAAATATCTATTTTAATTTAGTTTCTATCAAAAACTAGACGGGATTTAAAAATGAACTATTTAATTAGACAATTTTTCTCGTTTTTAGATATACGAAATACGAAATTTAATATTTATTTGACCCACTCACAACACACAGAGACACAGAGACAGACAGTAGGAATAAATTCGAAATCATAAGACGGTTATATAGTCCACGAGTAAGACAAGGGCGGGGATAGATACGAAGTACGAGTACAAGCAAAAAGTTAGGAGAATTAAGTGCAAATTGAGTGCAGTTAGAGAGAAGTCCCAGCCAGAGAGGACGGGCATCAAACGACGGCGAACTGCCGGAGGCGTTAACACAAGCGCCTAGCCTTACCTGGAAGTAGTCGAAACTGGACGACTTGGTGCCCGGCGACGCCGAGGACTGAGTGGAACTCGGCGTGAGTGGAGCGTAGACCGCCGCGTTTGCGGAAAGTTGAACGCCATCACCGGCAGACGCGGCGACAGCGACAGCAGCAGCCGCGCTAGCTAGCAGCAGATTATTGACGCCGCTGCTGCTGCCGTTACCACCGAAGCTTCCGGGGGTTTGGCTCGCGGGGCAAACGGCTCCTCCCTGGCCCGATCCTAGTCCCGATCCCATTCCTGTTCCTGTTCCTGATGCTGTCCCGACTGTAGCTCCTCCACTAGCTGTTGCTGTTGCTCCTCCTCCTCCTCCTCCTCCCATCGAAGATGTTGAGGTGGGATTTTGGCCACTTCCGACGACCCCATTGCCACCACTGCCACAGAGGCCCAGCAGATCGTTCAGTGTGATTGGATCTGGGGAGAGAAGAGAGCGAGGGTGAGTGCAATGTCAACAATTATCGTAAAGTTTGCCCAGCCCTCGATAAATCAAAACTATTGCCCCTCAAGCACTTTGCAAATATTCGAAAAACTGCTAATAAATTAGGCGTACTGCAGTTGCTGTTTGTGTTGTCCATGTTGCTCGGGTTGCTGTTGCTGCTGCCGTTGCTGATACTTTCCCCATTGCCATTGCTGCTGCCATAGCCACCACTGCTGTCTTGGGCCAAATTCTGACCTACGTAGCCAGCAGCCGCCAGTCTGCCAAGGTCCTTGTCAGTGTTGTTGCAACTGCTGCTGGTGCTCCTATCGTCGCTACTTTCGCCGTTGGTCTCAAATTCAAAGGATTTTTGCGGCGTCTGTTTTCCAATGTAGACTGTCTCTAGGCCCAGCATAGGTGCTACAGCGGATCGTAGGCTACTGGCGCAATGGAACGCTTCTGCTTCAGCATTTTGTTTCTTCGAGCTGGTACACATTTTTGTTTTCCCTCAATGGTTATTGGACAGAAACAATTTCGAGCTTGTATTTAAAATTTGAGTGGTACTTAAAAATTTGATTCTAGCTTGTCGTTGTTGCAGTACTTATGGTGACAATTTAAAGACCAAACGTTAAGGGAAATTTTTTAAAGCCCACCACTCGAGTCTGCGGGTCCTCGAGGCCAGCTTAAAACAACGTGTCTAATGAAACTTAATAACAATGTGAAATTAGACTACGAATTGTGAATGTATGTGTGCCGACTTCTAAAAGTAAAAAAGTATTGAAATGATTTTTGTGTGTGACTGAGTCCAAACGGTGTTATGGCAGCAAAGTAAAGGTAATATTTATAACCTAAAAGGAAAGGGTATTTCGTTATCTATTCATGAAGCTTGTTAAAGTTAGCTTCCTATTGGTTTTAAAAAAGAGAAGGTTTATAGAAAGCTGCAAAGGACTCCTCGTAACAAAACTGCTGTACTCACCATTGATGAAGGATATCAGTCCATCGTCGGCATATCTACCCAATAGATCGTGCTGCTGCGGTTGTTGCTGTTGCTGTGGTTGCTGCTGCTGGTGGTGGTCGAGGAAGGAACTGATCGAGTGCTTCTGTAGCAGCTCCGTCGTGGTGGATCCACCGCTTAGGGCTCGCATATTGCCGCCAGTTCCAGGGCAATCGGGGGTGTCGTACTGGAAATTAAAAGGAGAACGTAGAATGATGACATCAAGCTGGAGATTTGCACTGAAGGTGCCATAAAATAGAAATAAAGAGAGGACGTAGAAGGATGACATCAAGCAAGAGATTTGCACTCAAGTTGCAATAAAAGCAGGCGGCAGTTGGTGAAACTTTTATTGTCTCTCAGCCTCCCCTTTTTTTTTGGTGTGTCAGGTGGCAAGGAAAGGAGTTTTCCCACTCCCCCAGGCAGCAACTAATGAATCGTTTATCTTTCACATTTCTTGCCACATGCCAGGCGGCGCCAAGGGGATGAGGATGCGGATGCAACCGCACGAGGACAGCCACAAGGAGACAGCATCACCACACCATGGTTTCCACCCATTTTCCGGCACCCTTGTCGCACTCGCACTGGCACTACCACCCGCACATCCGCCTTCCTCGTCCGCCTCCTTCACCTCGCACTTCTCTGAAGCACTCTCGAGCGCCTGGGCGCAATTAAAAGCGCATCAAGTGTCAGTGGAGCACACTTAAAAATGCCAAATTAGTGCAAATATTGTTATCAGGCACTCACCAAACAATTTAGAGCAAAATGGCGTACAACTCATTACGCCGGATTAATGCGGCCCGCGAAATGGAAAGGAACGTAACGAAAGCCAACAATTCGGTAAGGAGAGCGACGCCTGAAGAGAGAGAAAAGCAGCATGGTGACTGGGATAGATGACGAAAAGGAGGAAGACGAGGATGAGGCAAAGCTAAATGTGCCAAAGCCAAGGCAACAAGTCATTGTCGGTGGGCGACGTCGACGGTCAATGGTCAGATGATGATAAGTGGGTGCGAACGAAGGAGTTGCTCCAGTTACCCAAAAGGGATACGCTTCTTGATTGTCTATGTGAATCACTGGGTTAGCAGAAGGGAAAAGCAACATTATTGAGCAGGATTTTCAGTACATTTTAGCCGAAAGTGGCAACCAAATGCATAATTATATATAATCTGAGCTTGATAATGCTTATCCCAATATGTATCTTCATTTATATTACACATAAAATTAGGTTTTAAGAGAAAGTTATACATTTTTAAATCTATTCCTAGGTACTAAGATATTTTGACAATATTATATTATAAATAATAATTAAATTAAAGGCTTCCGATAAATAGACTAGTTTTAACAATGGCTGAGTCAAGCAGATCAGCAGTAACAATCGTTTATCATTTGATGTCTTCTAGTGAATGAATGGTTTGCATGCAAAACTTTAATTAACTTTCAGAAAACATTCATTTTGCGAGCATGCAGTGACTGGAAATGATGCGATTTTCCGGGCCCATCCCACAAAGAGATCTGGTAAACGGTTCGGGTACAAAAGTTAAAGATCTACCGCTACATAAGGGACTGACAAGTAGACGGGAATGAAAAGAACTTCCACTTGGTGGTGCCGGCAAGTTTTGAATGCCGGCAATGGAGCGACAGTCGACGGCTTCCTTAGTCTTTGTCAACTTGTCACAACTATGTTAAGTACAAAACTTGCTATGGATTTAAAAATTGAATGACAACTTGATGAAGGTACGTGCAAAGTCGGAAATGGCACGAGCATCCACACACGCACGGCAATCATCCGCCCGCCTACTCGGCTGAGTCAGGAAGTGGGTGAGATGTGGAGGATCCGACCAGTCTGTGTCTGTGTGTGGGTGTGTAGGCTACCGGACAACTCTCTGCTCAACTGAAGAGGCGGCGGCATTGTGGCCTGTTGACACACAACCAAGAGCACGGGGTGTGTTTGAGCTTCTGTGGGGGATTTCAGACTTTGTTTTTAGCGCTCATACGTCACACCACCACACCACCACCCACACATACACAGTTACAACTTGTGGCAGGCAGGCGATAAAAAAAAAGGCGGCGTCGATGAATGCAAATTACAAATAGTCTTCAAGCTATTTTGTAATGCCGAGGCCGCAGCCGCATCCGCATCCTTCTCAGGATTCGCCGTCCAAAATGCCAGTAAGACGCTAAAAGCTTTCGCTGTCGGAAATGGAAAAGGCGTCAAAGATACTAACGAGGCCGAAAGGCCATTGCCTTGAAAACGAATAGAAAATGCTCTTTCGGACACAACAATTCTACCTTAAAATCTGATTATGATGCAGAAAGTGTTCAAATCTATAAAATACTTAAAATTTTCAGATAAACTATAATTTTACCAAGTGATTTAACATTACTACAGCAACAGATAGTTCTAATTTTAGAATTCTAATAGCTCAATCAAGCACCAAGCCTAGTCAACTCTTCTCAACCTATTTTTTGGAAAAAAGAACCCATAAAAAACGAAATTGAATACGACAAAAAATCTTAACCACCCCATTGACGCATAGATAACACTCTGGCCTATTGACGGCTCTATTCCTGACACCCCAGGCAAAGCTTCTTCTGCAGGCCATCATCCACTATATCGATGCCTCTGTTTCAGCAGCTTTCTCTCCTGCTGCTCCTGCTACTCCTGCTGTTGCTGCTGCTTGCCTTTTGTCGTCGAGGATTTGCAAAATTTGATTCAATGGCGTTGTTGCTGCTGCTGCTGCTGCTGCTGTGACCGAGAGTTGCCCTTCGTCCGCACTGCCAGCCGATTGCTACATGAAGATATTCGGCATCTCTTTGCGTCCCAACCAAAGACGATGTCAGCCAAGGGGCTAAAGAGCCTGGCCACCCATAACTCAGTAGTTATTTATCCAATGTCCATTTGACTTGGCTTTTGTACATTCTCCTTCTCTCCTCCCCAGCTGGTTGGCCATTTTCTTCGGCTTCTCTTGAATTTTATTTTTGGCAAGCGATTTGCCTGGGCCACTGGCTCTGGGATTTCGTCCTGGGTCTGGCCTGCATTTTAACGGCGGACACACACTCACACATGGGGGATGCACAAGGGGATTGGATTGAGGGAGTGAGGAGAACGTTTCCGGGGCCAGGGCCTCTGCAAAATTACAAGTTTCTGCTTTCAGAAGTCATACAAATTATTATGTTTGCATCGCTTACAACACTTATTAGATGTTTTGCTGCCCCCTAGTACTGCTCCTGATTCTGCTTTCCTTGTTCCGCATCCGCATCCACATCCACATCCACATCGACATCCACATCCTTTTCCAATGCTTCTGGTGCCCAAAGGGTTTTCGGCATTAAAATTTGATGGCATGTAGTGATAAGCGTTCAATAACGATGTTGTCCTTGTCGTCGCCGCCACTCCAAGCTCCCGGCATCCTGTCCCTACACCCGGGGCCACTTCATTCGATTCGTTTCGTTTCGATTTCCCTCTGCCCCGCCATTCCGTTCCCCTACCGATGACCGCAGCCAGAGGTTAATGCACAGTTGTAATTTTTTATGGCCGATTACATGTTGCCAACTTGTGGGCGAAAAGGGAATCATAAAGGGGGCAGAGAAGTGGCGGGGCTGGCAAGTCCATAAAGGATAAGAGTTATGGCCGAATGCATTTGAATTTGCCAGCGGTAATAGAGTGTTTGCATATTACGTGGCGAGTGTTTAAGTTCCCTCGAAGGCAGCCCCATCCGGTGAGTAGATTCAGGATGCACAATTTATGGAACTTTGATCTACAAATTGAGGGATTTTATTGATGTGCGAGAAGGGATGTGCATCAAGCTAACAACAATATACTGACGTAAAGTTAAGTCGTTAGGTTAAGGGATTTAATTCAATTTCGGAACTTAGTTCTGTCTGAAGACCTGATATAAGAATTCCTGTAAAAACGTCTACAAGAAAATAAGTTTAATCCGATACACGTAGCTCAACTAAGTGGATTTTCTTGGGCGAAGACGGGAAGCGTTTAATGTTTGCAAATTAAAAACCATTCACCGGAAGCGAATCACCTTGGGCAGAACTTTGTCCGCAGGCCAAAGGATTCGATAAGATGCAAATGCCTGCAGGACAGCAGGCATTGCCTCCTCCTGCCCACCTTGGGATGGGTTCGCTGGCTCCTAATGCAGTGGCACGTAATTGCTGCGCCTACGAGAATGCAACGACAGTTGAGTCACAGCTCTCCTGCTGTCGTGTATCCTCCTGTCTGCTTCCTCCTGCTTCGGCTTTTGCTCCTTTTGCCAGCAGCTGCTGCCGTGCATTTCATTAAATGCCAATGTCTGGGCAAATTAAATTGAGTCTGAGCATGTCGAGAGCCATTTCATCAGGCTCAAAAGTCGATTTCAGCTTTGACGCGATGTGTCGCATTCATATTTACATAACTGCTGCATGCTCCTCGGGCGCTCCAATGCGTTGTTGTTTTGTGTTTGTGTTTGCGTTGAGTGCAATATGAAAACAAGACATTAAATGCCTTTCTGGATCAAAACTCAACTATCAAAGCGAAAGCAGACATCTTCCCTGACGACTTCAGAGGCCAAGTCCCTGTATAAAACAACCAGAATAGGAAGAAATAGCTAAGGGCTTCGACAGAAGGATACCCAGCTTGTAAAATAAATTTTAGATAATTGTAAAGCTAAGAAGAAAATCTTGTTTAAACCAAGAATAAACGTAGACAGCTCTGCCGGCTTGGTAAACCTTCTACAATTATTCTTTAAAAATTGTTATTATTATTATGCAGATCATAAAACAATTAAAGAATCACCGTACGGCGAGGGTACCTAAACTTCGAATTGCCAAAGGTCGCCTCCTTTTGCGTCTTCAGTGTGATCCCTCCTTCTCCCCTGTCAGTTTCCTTCTTGTTCTCCTTATAGCGGAGTCAGTCGCAGTTGCAGCTTCCTTTCGCATGCAGCCCATCCATTTAATAATAACAATATCGTAATTCAGGCAAGTCTCTGACAGCAGCAGCCTTTACATGGGCGTAGCCATGCCCTCCTTGGACCCCCTTCCTAGCCTGGTCTTTACAACGACAAACAAACGAGAGAAGCGTAGCGACATTTCAGTTTCAACGGCAACATTTCCGATTCTCGGCGCTTTGTTGCCGTTGTTATTGTTTCTCTCGTGGGAAAGGAGGGCGGTGTGGCTCCAAAAGTGGGAGGGAGGGGCCAAGCAGCCGTCAACAGGCATTCAATACAAGCACGTTTTACTACGTATGTGTGTGTGAGTGAGTGCTAAGTGGAAATAAAACACGCGCTTTTTCCGCACTGTATTATCTGCTGCCTGGATCTGCGGATCTCTTTTTTCTGCCTATCCTGAGCCACCATACCGCTCTTGGGGATGCTTCTACTGCTCCTACTTTTGGGTGGCAACCACCACAGGATGCATGCTGCGCATTTTTTAGGCAGCCCACGAGGAGAAAAGGCACCATTTTCCATTTTGCAGGGCCTGGTTGAAACCCGAAGCCCATCCAACTTTTAAAAGCCTAGCGAACAGGCTCGAATATGAAATATTATATACTTCTTAATGAAAATAAATCGAAATTAATAGAGGACTTTGGAATTTTCTAAAAGGGTAAACATAATAATGAACGTGGGCGCTATTTTCATGACGTTCCCAAAAAAGTATGCTATAGTTGAAAGCAGTGGCAAGTTGCTGGAAGAAAGACTTGTAGTTTGTTTATAAATTTAAATCACAGGCTGATCTCTGCTGGTCTAATAGTGCCAGATAGTCTCTGCATTACTTTATATTTTCACTAAAGGTAGCATGCTCTGGATTTTATATAAAATGTGTAACAAGTAATTTAAGCCTTCTTTATAGAGTCGAAGTTGAAATACACTTTTAGGTATAAAAACAAATTACATCATAACCATTAAGCATATCTTTAATGTCAAGATCCTAACATTCGAGCTGTTAATCCTGACTGAATAATGTGCATACATATTTCTTGAAATTTAGAAATAAAAAGGAGCTTAGAATTATTGCTTCTTGGGGCAAACAATGTCCATTTTATGACAAGTTGTAATGAAAACGCTGTGTGGATCCTGTAAGGACAAAATGCCTCCTTGTGGGCGTTCTAAAAGTCACAACAGAGTTGCAGGAACCTCTGCGAGAGTATGGAAAACAAGAGGCGACTCCAGCTGGGTGCTGGCCTTTTGTGGTTGCCTTTTGTTGTTGTTGTTGTTGCTGTTGTGGGCAATGTTGTTGATGTTGCTGCCTTTGCTCATTGCTGTTTGCTTCTATTTTCTTTTGCCGCATTTTTGTTCGCTTTTAATGATAACGCAACAGCATTGTCTATATGCCGCCGCACCGTCACTGCTCCCCGCCGAAAGCCAGATACCCTCGGCCACCTTTCGTCATCCGCTCAACCACAAAGTTGCCAAGGAGGGGAGAGGAGAGGAGAGGCAAGGATGAGGATGAGGCGGCCAGTTCAGCGGGTCAGGGGTGATGGGGAGAGGTGGAGCTGAAGCGGGTGCACCACAACGCATGCCGTACTGCCAATGCATTAAATGCTAGTTGAGCCGAGTATTGTGCGACGTCTGGCGGAGTAAATTCAATTGAATTTTGCACTCGTTTTCTGTTTTTTAGTTATTTTCTTTTTTCATTTTTCTCCCATTTGCTGCTGTTTTTCCCTCCCTCCCCTTTCATTTCTTTTTTATATATTTTTTTTTCTCATTTTTGTTAAATGCCAGAGGCTCATATTGCACTGGGCTACGCCCTAATACGCCACCGCCAACTCCACCCACAGCAGTGCAACAAACGCACCCTGGTTGATATTTTCCCATTGTTGTTGTTGCTGCTGCTGCTCCTGCAGTTGTTATCCTTCTCGCTGGCGGCGGGCGTGTGATTTGCTTGGTATCGACATTTTAATGATGTGCCCTGGGGCTGCCGGCTGCCACCGCATTGTTGGAAGACGCCTTGGTCGCCTTGTACTTTTGGCATTTGCGCGAAATGTCGAGACATTCCAATAGTCTGGGCAGGAGCAGTGGTAGGACTGGGATTGGGATTGGAATTGGGACTGGGACGGAGAGGCCGAGGTGGACATCCCTGGTTGGCGTAGACAGCCTGCGGCATATACTTAAGTATACATAACCAACTGTTAATGCCGCCCAGCTCAATGATTTGCTTGAAATGATTCTTCTTTCCTCTACTTCACAGCCTCTAGTAATTCCCCCGAGTTTGGGTTTGAATAATAATCCCAATGATTTTCCATCTCAAAATCAAACTTGAAGCAGCTAATAACTTGCAATTGCAGCCGGGCACTTTGTGGCCGTTTAGGCAGGGTGAAACTGTATTTAATGGGTCCTTGATTTCTGCAACAGGACAATTGAGAGGTTTAGAAGTGAATGTTTCTCATTATTATTACTGTCTTGGTTTAAATTCTTAATAAATAGTTACTTTCCTCTTTACTTTTGTAAGAAACTCAAAATTAATAAAACTTTCAACGACTTTTTACATATCAAATACTCAATTGAAGAACCAAACCGATGCTGAACTCCACTTGGACTACCCAACAATAAAAGAAAATGATGCCACAGCAGGATATGAATATGCTTGGATGCAGAGCAGAACGCTAGAGCGAAAAAACACATATCAAACACCACATCCCACGGCTTAAAATGGCACATAAAATGTTCAGCATTTCTTATGACCGACAAATTTTCCGTTTTTGGACCCCCCACATTATTTATAGGTTTAAACAGCGGGCAATGGCGCAATGGAAATGAATGCAAAAATAAAAATACTACAAATATATATTGTAGAAATAGCAAGGGAGATGGCGATGGGAGAAGGACATTAAGTACACGCCACGTTGCCATGAAGTAGACGCATTTTAGACATAACCAGCAAATAAATATGAATATACAGCCATAGATCCCCTCCCTCCCAACCAAGGAAGGGGGGATGGACTCTGCTTACACGACGAAATTGACATTTTGCATTTAGTTATTCAGTTGGGTCTATTTTGATCTTTTTTTTCCCCCATTTTGCTGCAGCCACAATAAAATGAGAAGAAAAATTGCATAATAACCCCTTTGAAATCGTCGGATTATCCTTAAATATTTGTGTAAACATTGTAACAAATGCGCAGCTCCATTGTCAGCCAACTCGGGCCATGGATGCATCTCCCTCAGCCTCCTCGAGGTTCTCCTGCCCCTCCTCCTTCCTCCTGTGCTACCATCCCCAATCCATTGACGTAGTCAAGGCAGCTTTTCCTCAACCCCTGTGTGCCTCCTCGTCTGTCGTCAAATGCCTGAATGATGAGCAATAGACGGGGCCCGGGTCTCCTGTCACAGTCGACAATGAGCAACTTTTTCAGAAGTAGGAAGACGTGGCAAAGATATAAACGGGAGGCAAAGACGCAGCCAACAATGGGACCAAGTGCTCCAAAAAGGCGAAGCATCTTAAAAAACCTGTCACACATATTGACAGTCGCTTCAGGACCGTTTAAATCTAGTCGAGGGTCGGGACATGGGCTTAGTGGCGATGGCTTGGTTAGCATGTGCGTATCACAGCATAAAATACATTGTTGTAATCATTATATTCATATATGTGGGCTGAAGGGCAATTGCCACAACTGACATCATTTTGATGTGTATTGATATCCATCCTGGATATTGTCAGGCAGAACAATTAATTCAAAATGGGATAAAGAGGATGTCACGATGGAACAAGTAATCATTTGGAATAAGGGTAAAACGAACTTCTAGGATGTCAGATTTCTGTTTACTGAGGGGATATCAATTCAAATTACATTTGTAAGCCTAATTGCTTAAGGATATTTTTGGGACAAGGCTTTAAATGCGAATATAATTTAATATACATTTAAGGTTGTATGTAATTTGAAAATTTCGACTTATCTTAATCTAGATCCCTATTTCCGCCAGTACAAAATAATTTTGGCAGTGTAATAACCACTTTCTCAGCATTTTCTCAATTTATTTTGCCACTCGCTCAGCGTGTCCTAATCGAATCATTTCACATTAAGTGAATTAAAAACATATAAAGGCGAGCGAAATTAAATCACGCAACTATTTTGCGCAACAAAGAGTACAATTACACAGCTACGCCCAGGAAATTACCCGCCCCCGTGCCACAAAGGACTGCCGACAAGGACTCCTGAGAGGCGCTGCAGTGTCTGGCGGAAAAAACGCCGCAAGTTTAATCGAATTTAACTACTCATAATGTGCAGCAGACGGCAGGACGAACGAACAAGGTGGCAAAACTCTCAGAAGTGAGGCGTAAAGTTGGGCACTAATCCTATTAGGATCATATCCTAGCCAGCCCGCCAGCCACTTGCGAGTTGCGACTCCCGAATTGGATAGGTGAGCCAAAGGCCGGGACAGCTGATGTGCTCTCTCCGTAATCCACGTAAGCCCTCTCTCAGGCGCCCTGCCTCGCTTCGTCTCGTTGCGCGACTTTAGTCGAACTCGTACGTGAGCGTTTCAATTACCGCTCTGGAGTGCGAATGGGTTTTATTATTATTTACATACCTGTTGCAGCAGGGGCATTGTTTTGAATAAAAATTCCAATTTCCACACTTGTTCGTTCACGTTGCGCTCCTGCTCGTTGGTGTTGGTGTTGGTGCTCTCGGTTCGTTTGCTCGTCCGCCTTCGTGTTGGGTGTTCGGCAGCATCCGCAACTGACAAAGCGCCAAAACAGATGTCACCACTTCCGCGTCGTGCCGGCTCACTCCCTCTGCCCGCAGAGAGTCCTTGCGCGCACTTCTTGTCTCTCTGGCAAGCTCCCACTCGCTCTCTTCCCTTATATCCTGCGCAGGTTCGAGTTCGTTGCGGTTTGAGTTCGAGTTGGACTCCGTGTTAAGCCTGGGGCCCCGTTGCCGTTATAGTTGTTGGGGAATTTCGGTTGACTTTTTTTTTTTTTGGCTTCACAGGATATGCGAGTGAGCGACTGAGTGGGTGAGTGAGGGGAGAGGCCCAAAGACAGCTGGCAGATGTGGCCGTATCAGCAGTAAATAGTCATCGATTCATTATTCCGCCTCGTCAACGATGCAAATTTCCAAAGACCTGAAAGGCAGACACATACAATTAGCATAAGCTCGAATAAATAATGGATAATGGATGATAGTACGCCTCGCCGGCCCTTTGTAGTTTCCCCTTCCCTATCCCCCGAAAACTGTCCTCCTCCTTTTTTGATCCAAATCAGTGGAGCGAGCGCAAGGAGCCCAGAAAACACACGCGTACCCATTTGAGCGTTAAGTGCCGTAAATCGATCAAGGCGTAGCCCTCTCACTCTCACCAATTGTAATTAACAGTAATCCATTGGCGTTTACTTTGGAGCCGTCGTTTTGCGGCTCCAAGCGCACCACCAACTATGCATTATCCTCCTCCGGGTGGTAATCCTTTCGCCTTTCGGATAGCGGAAGCTGTGTGTTGAGCGAACCTATTATTAGAGCCATAAATCAGCGTGAAATGAGTTGGAGTTGGAAAATGGCTCCATCGCAGCTCTTCGAGATGGATGCCAAGCCCTGTCTCGTGCTCCTTCTCTCTCGCGCTCGCTCCCACTCTGTCCGTCCCTCTCTATGCGTATAATAATGGGTAGTAAGAATAAGTGTGTAGTTGAGGCGGCGATTGGTTGTTCTTGTTGTTGCCGTCGTCGACGTTGTCGTTGTCGTTGTTCCTACCACAGAGATGACGTGAGCCGAAAACCAAAAAATCGTGTGAGGAGGAACAACGGCAAGTGCTAGTACTAGGACGTAGTGCAGGTTGTAAAATACGCACTGTTAGAACGAGATGGAATGACAATGAGCCGCGGCCCCACTTCTACGCCGATTTTCAGTCAACAAATTGTTGTGCCGGCTCCCCAATACACACACACACACTCACAGACACAGCACACACCCATGACATACCCAGGACTCTGCCGAAACCACGCGCCTCGCGCATAAATTCGTGTGAATTTAATTTTAATTCTGCATCCGCAATCGCATCCCGTTCCGTGTGTCGTCCGCCAAGCACATTTTTACTATTGCTTCTCACACACACTCGAACACTCCGCCGTCCCAGGAACTGTTACTTCTGCCTTGCACGCCTTTCGCCGTTCTTCGGTCGCTCCTTCTGGTTCCCCTGCTTCTTCGTCAAAACTCCGTCTCACGGATGCATTGCTTTTTTGTTTGTTAATAAACTATTTTTCTGAATTGTCCGCTTTAAGTTTCCTTAAACTCATTTATTGTAATTTTATTTGTCAGCGAGCAATGTTTAATAATAATTTATAGAAGAAACTAAATTCCGTGATATTTGTTGTCGAAGCGGGAAATCTGGCGTGGCAAGAACGAAAAATTATTTAATAAGTCGAACGATTTTTCGTTTCACTGCAACCGGCGAATGTTCAGTATGCAGTAGTGTTTATTTGTTTATTTTTTATTTTTGAAAATAAAATACCTACTCCCGCAACTGTTTTTAAAATTACTGTTTAAATTTTGCGAATGGGCAGTTGCACTTGTATTTATAGGTTTCTCCGCGGACCGAACTTAGCCGAGGGCTGCCGAACAGTGCCGCCTTCCGGTTCGTAAAAAGCCCCTTTTAAAAAAAAGCTAGAACAAGCCAAAAAATCGTATCTATGAGAAGGGCCATTTCAGACTACAGCTGATTTATCGGCGTTGCCAGATCAATTAACTTGCTCAACGGCTGCAAATTGCAATAAAATTGTTTAATACTGAAAAAAAAAAATTAAAATTAAATTAAAATGCCGGGGGACACGGAAAACACCAGCACCGACACCAGCAATGACCACATCGACCTCTGCATGTACAGGAAACTGGTCAAACAGTTCATAGACATGGCAAGTAGCAGTGAAACCAAAAAGCCGGCAATAATTAATGATTTTCAAACTGCACTTTTAGCGTCGCTATTCCACGGCGCTTTTCTGGGCAGAGAAGGTGGCGGTGCTGAGTGGCCAGGAGCCCAGGGATATCTACTACCAGGCACAGTGCATGTTCCTGCTGGGCGAATTCCACCGAGCAGCCTACACCATTCAGCACAACAAGCTGGAGAAGAGCTCGCTGCCGTGCTTTAATCTGCTGCTGGAGAGCCTTTACGCGGCCAAGGAGTTTGCGGAGGCGGCCAACGTCATTCAGAACGTGGAGGTGGAGATGATGACCACCTCCCTGATCAACCAGCCCGTGGACGCGGGCAGTGGCTGCTACCTGGAGAGCAACAGTGTCTTTGGCGGCGAGGAGAACAATCGGAACGAGCTGCTGGCCTCCATTTACCTGATGAAGGGCAAGGTGTACGAGGCGCTCGACAATCGCGGCACAGCCATGGACTTTTATGTACAGGCCCTGCACAAGTCCATCTACTGTTTCGAGGCTCTGGAGGCGCTGGTGCAGCACGAGATGCTAATGGCCTGGGAGGGTAATTAGTGAGCTTCTCCTTATTAAGTTCCTAAATATAATCAAACTTTCCGCAGAATTCGAGCTGATGCACCATCTGCCGCTCGCCCAGCAATCCAGCGAAACGGACGCCAAGTTCATCTTGAAACTCTACGAATCTCGCTTGAAGAAGTACTACGAGCTTATATCCGCTCGCAATGCTGAACGCAATGCAGAAGAAATCTCACCCATCGTCAATCCAGATGTGCTTAAGTTCATCAAGGAGTTCACGGCGCGAGTGCAGCAGACCTGCTCTTCGGAGTCCCAAATGCCCAAGGTGAGCGCCCTAAAGGTGCCGCTCACTCCCAGCCAGTTTATGTCGCCCGCCCAGAAGTAAGTCCTGTTGAGAAGTTCTTTGTAGTTGCACTAACTAACTTTATTATATCTTTTGTTTAAGAGTTCTAGAGGATCTCAAGGCTCCCACGTTTTCTCTGCAAACGAGCCTGTCGCGTGCTTCCTCCCTCATCGATGCCTCTCATCGGTCTATGTTCGATTCGTCGAGTCGCAGGCGCTCCCGGGATCATGACGCGGACACCTTAATTCCCCTCGTAGATTGTCTGAATCGTGTGCAACGCAGCACGGATCTCATGGCTGCCGAGGCGGAAAAGTGTTTCTACGACTGCGACTACAAAATGTGCCTGAAAATACTGAATGAGTGAGTAAAAGTGACTAGGATATCAATTCATTTAGTGTAAACTGCGTGATTTTACAGACTACTCAAGGTGGATCCATTCCATAACAACGCTCTGACCATTCAGATCGCCTGCTTGGTGGAGAACGGCGACTTTAATCGGCTCTTTTACGTGGCCCACAAACTGGTGGATCGTTATCCCGACAAGGCCATCTCTTGGTATGCCGTCGGCTGCTACTACGACATGATTGGGAAAAGCGATCCCGCACGGCGTTACCTATCCAAAGCCACTGCTTTGGATCGATTGTACGGCCCCGCTTGGCTGGCCTACGGGCATAGCTTTGCCAATGAAAACGAACACGAGCAGGCGATGGCGGCGTACTTTAAGGCCACCCAACTGATGCGTGGCTGCCACCTGCCTCTACTCTACATCGGCGTGGAGTGCGGGCTGACCAAGAATCTGGAGCTTGCGGAGAAATTCTTCCTGCAGGCTATGAACATTGCTCCCCTGGACGTCTATGTGCTGCACGAGCTCGGTGTGATCAAGTATGAGTACGAGTTCTTTGACGGCGCTGCCACCATTTTCCAGTGCACCGTTGACATCGTCAAGCAGCGTGCCAAAACCAATAACGAAGAGATTTCTGCCCGCTGGGAGCCGCTCTTCATCAATCTGGGTCATTCGCTGCGCAAGGTGCACAAGTACGAGGAGGCCCTTTATAACTTTCAAAATGTACGAACTTTAGAAGTTTAATTTACACAGTTATGCATAATTTTCAACCGTTTCATAGGCCCTTCTGCTAAAGCCACAGAATGCCACGACCTACACCTCCATTGGATTCATTCATGCCCTGCTGGGTAACTTGGACAGCGCCATCGAGTCGTTCCATAAAAGTTTAGCCCTAAACAGAGACTGCATTGTGACCTCAACGATCCTGAAGAGCTGCATAGAGGACCTCATGGACGATGCCAGCACCATCGATGAGATCTGCAGTGCCGCACTGCGGGATGTGGCCAAGAATATTTCGGCCAACAGTCGTCGCGTCATCAACTCGGACAAGCTGAAGCTGCAGCTGAGGTTTGACGAGGAGGAGGAGAACGCTGCCTCAGATTCCAATATGGTGGTGGAAATGAGCTTCGATACCTAGGAATAACTAACATCTATCATCAGCTATCATCAATGCTAGCTCCGTTCGTTAGCCGGGCAAACATGTGCCATGTGCACTTGAACTTAATTCGTGGCCAGAGCAAACACAGATGTGTTCTTTTCTGTTCTGGCTAATGAGCGGAGTGTTTGGGATTTTTCTCGGCTCTCTGTTTTTCCCCAAAGCATCCATTGAAGTCGCCGCCGCCATGTGAATAATATTTAGTATTTAAGAATGCGCAAAAGTCTCATTTCAATCATATTTTGTGAGGGTCCTAGCCAAGCTCTCTCCATCACTCTACTAGTTGTAATCATTTTGTCATTAGTTGTAATTAAAGTTTGTGCCAGGAATTGAAGTTGTTTCCGAAAAGGTAAACGAGGAACCTAAACCCAGTTTGCTTCCTTAAATTAAAGCACGTATTCCCAAAAATTGTGAGTGAACCTTTTCAATGCCATTTTCGTTTCGTATGCCTCAAAATAAGACAATTCCACATGAATTATTTAAAAGTTCCGCGTGTGCTGTTTCCACTCCAAATCCCCGGCCAATTATTCCGGAATATCTCAGCACAGTGAGCGGTATAAATCCATAAAGCGAAGAGGTCGCCGGCGCGATAGTGCTTATCGGTTATCGCTTTGGGGGCGAAAAATTACGAATTAAGTGTCGTTAAACTTTGGATATGCAAACAAACTACTGATACACTTTATGGCAATAGCCGAGCAGAGCTACCCACCCACCACACCGCCACAGCACACAGTCCACAGCTCCATGAATAAGCGCTGGCCAAATATTTACTCCTGGCCATAAAGCGTGTGACAATCCACAAGCCCAAGAAGCCGGCAGCGATGACGACTGCAGATCCGGCGAAGGTTTCCGCGTGGAAAACTTCTTTATGCATATGAAAGCCACCGCCACCGGCGTTGGCAGAAGGGCGATAAAGACGTCGGCGAGATTATGCTGGGGAATATATAAATCCCAGCCAGACCAGAACCCAGCACAGTCCAACTCTAGCTATTCAGTCAAGCTAACCAATTCCAAGTCCAGCAATGAATCCAAAGGTATTCCTAGTCCTAGCTCTGGCCCTAACCACCTGCCAGGCGCTTCCTTTTGTGTCCTACGATGATGCGGACGACACGGAGGTAATTGAGTTGCCAGGAATCGAGGAGACGCCTCCAAAACTGGGCCAGGACATAATTGATCTCACGCCGCTGGGAACAGCTCTCTTTGGCAAGCCTGATGAGGAGATAACAGCCGCACTGGTGGGCAATTTTAGTGCCGACACGGATGAGATGAATCCCGAGGAGCTGGGCAGCTACCTGGAGGGCGATATGCTGGTGCCCCAAACGGATCTGATCATGAAGAATGGCCTGCCCACTCAGTCTTCCCGTTGGCCCAATGGTGTTGTCCCTTACGAGATTCGTGGCAGCTTCAATGCCCGCGACATGGCCACCATTGAGAATGCAATTGCCGAGTATCATCGTCGCACCTGCATCCGCTTTGTGCGTCGCAGCTCGGAGCGGGACTACATCTCCATACGGGGCGACAACTCCGGCTGCTGGTCCTCTGTGGGCCGTGTGGGTGGCAAGCAGGATGTGAATCTGCAGTCTCCTGGCTGCCTGAGCCGTCCCGGTACCGCCATGCACGAGCTGATGCACGCCCTGGGCTTCCTGCATGAACAGAATCGCATGGAGCGCGACGGCTATGTGGCCATCCAGTACAACAACGTCCAGTCTTCGGCTATGAACAACTTCGAGAAGGCCGCCCGCACCGAGGCCTTTGGAGTGCCCTACGATTATGCCAGCGTGATGCACTACTCCAAGAATGCCTTCTCCATCAATGGACAGCCTACTATTGTGGCCATGGTGAGTTATTTGGTGGCCAGTTCTTCCTTAATCCTTATTATAATTTATAATTGTTAATTCACTTGCAGCAAGCCAACGGAGCCGATAAGATGGGTCAGAGGAACGGCTTCTCGGAATCTGATATCCAGAAACTCAACCGCATGTACGATTGCGGCACTGCTAATGCTGTTTCCGCTCCGGCTCCTGTCCCTGGAGTCGCTCCTGGTGCTGGTGCTGCTGCTGGCAGTGGCAATCCCATTGTGGACAGCTTCCTTGGCGGTCTGATTAGCGGCTTGGGCTTAGGCGAAGAGGAGGATAAGAACAGCTCCTAAAAAAAAATAACTTGGCCGCTGAAGAATCTACTAGCTACGTACGATCACCCTCGCCCCGAAAATATTTAATGCATTCCACATACCAAACATCTAGCACCAGTATATGAATCTTTAGTCTTTATGTTTAGATTTAATTAATAAAAACACTAGCATGAATTGAATATATATAATTGATTTGATTTACAATAATTGGGAATAATTTAAAACCATTAATAACCAATAATTTGAAGTATTTCATGATTATTTTCTATTATATTCAAAACTGGCATGAATAGTTCCCATATTAATCACTCATACGCAGTGTTGGCTTCTTTTAAAGTAATGTTTTCTAATGTTTAAATTTTAATTTTATCCAGAAGAAGTTTTCAATTTATTATAACTGAGAATGTTTAGAATTTTAATGAATACCAGGACATATGAGGGATCATTCTTGGTTAAAATAGAAACCGAAACGTGTGATGATCCCTTGTGCCGAATTAAAAGCTTCTATAGAAGCTATACACAGCAAGTTTCATCCATTTTGTGTAGCTTAGATCCCCCAGGAAGAATCTACATATTACGCTTGGCGGCCAGGAGACGGGAACGTGGCAATCGGCACTGACTGATGCTGTGCAGACGGTACTGCATCTCCGGCTGTGTGACCTTCTCGTACAACTTCCTCTTGGCCTCGGTCACAGTGTGGACCAAAACGCCATCGCCGCCTTCATCCATGTTGAAGGCCTCGCCCTCGGCGCACTCGGGACACTGCTGGGTGAGCACGATGTCGTTGAGATCAGTGGGCAACTCGCAGACCTTCTCAATCTGCTTGACCACATATTCAAAGCGACCCGCTTCTTGGCGCTGCGTCACATACACGCTGGCCGTCAGCTCCTGGACTCTCACCTCGAGAATCCTGAGGAAGCGGCCCACGTTAACCAAGTTGACGTGAGTGTGATCGCCCAGCAATTTTGTCAGCGGAGTGGCATCGATGGAGCACATTTCGCAGACTGTCTCCACGCCCTGTAAGAGGTTCTCGAGCCGGGCATCGTTGCTTTCCCTGGCCTTGTGCAGTTCCATGTTTGACTCCTCCTTGTCACGCACCTTGGCCTCCAGACTGGCGATCTCATCCAGCTGGTCCTGCAGGGTGTTCGAGTTCTCCTTCTTCAAGGCAACAATATCCTCGAAGAGGCGATTCACAGAGTTGTTCAGCAGCGTGATGTGGTAGCTCATCTCGTTGGCATAGTTGAAGAAGGAGTAGTAGAGGCTCTCCTGCTGCTGGAACTTCTCGATGACTTCGTCAACGTTGTTGGATTCAGTGTATGCGAGGATCTTCTGCAGCACCGAGTTGTATAGATTGATTTTCTTGTTGTGGAGGCGTCGGAACTCATCGCGTCGCTTGTATTCTTTAGGCTGCAGATCGGCCAACTCCCTGGCCCTGGACTTGCACTGCAGGAAGGCGCTGTTGTCTCCATCAGCGGCCACCTTACGCATGATGCCCTGCATCTCCACACGCCTCAGCTCCCGCTCCTTGGCCTCCCGCTTGGCCAGAATGTCGATCTTCTCGTAGACCTCAATGCAGCCATCGAAGGTGTTGACGGCGTACTCAATGAGATCTAAAAGATATTTCTTTTCGCTGTTGAGCTTCTGCACCATCTTGGTGTACGATTCGTTGAAGAAAGTGCGATGGTTGAGAATGCGGATGAGCTGCTCCCGCAACTCGGCATTGGCCGCAGTGAAGCCGCATTCCTGCCGAATGCCCACCTCCAGCGAGTTCTCCAAAATGTTTAATCGTTTGCGGGCCTTCATCACATAAGCCTGATGCTGCTGGTCGGGAATTGTCAGCCGGTTCAGGTTGTAGATTTGCTTGGCCATGCGGCTCGTCTCACGCTCCATGTTTAAGATGGAGGTTTTCAGCGAGTTGATGTCCTGCGATAGGTTCTCTTGGCACTCGACATGGCAGCGGATCAACTCTAGATATCGTTCGTTGTTCTTCTTGTGCGTGGTACCGCTGGCCACCCAGATCTGAGCCCTCAGGTCGTTCTTCTCCTCCACCAGCTGATCGTTGGCCGTCTCGTAGCTGGCCTCAATGATGGTTTCCTTGCGCGACTTGAGCTTGCTGGACAGGATTTTCTTGTATTCGCGCTGGCGCTTGCCCAGCTCCTTGTGCTTTAGCAGATAGCTCTCCAAGAAGCCAGACTTGTCGAAAGGCGCGATTTCTTCCATGGCGAATGTCTTTTATCGATGTTAAATTTGTGGAACAAAAACAGATATTTGTGGATTGTTTTTCTAAGGAACGGAACGAGTAAAGGGTGTCGTGTCCGCTCTCTGTCTTCAATGAATTTCAGAAGCTTTGTGATGTGATTTCAAATTCAAGGCACAATGGACAGAGAATCGGGGGGAAATTCCCAAAAGATGCTTAAAGGTAACCAACTAAGTACCCTGCTTAAAAGCCTTCCAACTTAAACCAGAACCAATGTCTCAAATTTCCATACAGTCAGTTTATAATTTACTTTATTCGCTGTGATATATTTTTTTGAATTGTAATATGCTTCGTTTTGTTGGAGGGCTCCTGCGCAAGCCCAGAAGCGGGGTTACCATGTGCGTGAGCCCACGCTTCGAACATAAAATGCCCGAGCACCTGAAGAAGGTCGATTCGGACAAGGATCCCGAGTTCTCGGCTATGGTGCTTTATTACTATCACAGGGCGGCGCAGACAATGGAGCCGGAGCTGCTTAAGGATATGGAGAAGTACCCGCATATGAAGCCCGAGGAGCGTCAGGCACGCGTCAGTGCGATCCTCAATCTGATTGGAATTGTGTCTACCACGGTGGAGGTTAACTTTCCCATCGTTCGCAAGAACGGAAACTACGAGATCATCACTGGCTATCGCTCACACCATGTGCGCCACAGACTGCCCCTAAAGGGTGGTAAGTATCTAAAGTCTGTATGACTTTTCCAATTCTCCAGCCTCTTTGGGATGAAATCGAGAGTTCTGAGAGTCCTGTCTAATTTTCTTCGGCACTTCCCTTAGGCATTCGATATGCCATGGACGTGGATGAGAACGAGGTAAAGGCCCTTGCTGCGATAATGACGTTTAAGTGCGCCTGCGTCAACCTGCCGTATGGTGGATCCAAAGGTGGAGTGCGTATCGATCCCAAGAAGTACACCGTGGACGAGCTGCAGACAATTACGCGTCGATATACAATGGAGCTGCTTAAGCGCAACATGATTGGACCAGGGCTAGATGTGCCGGCGCCGGATGTGAATACTGGTCCGCGGGAGATGGCTTGGATCGTGGACCAGTACCAGAAGACATTCGGTTACAAGGACATCAATGCAGCGGCCATTACCACGGGCAAACCCGTCCACATCGGCGGCATTAACGGTCGAAATTCGGCCACGGGCAGGGGAGTGTGGAAGGCGGGCGATCTCTTTCTGAAGGACAAGGAATGGATGGACCTGATCAAGTATAAAACAGGGTGGGCGGACAAGAGAGTCATTGTTCAGGGCTTTGGTAACGTTGGATCCAATGCCTCCAAATTCGTACACGAAGCTGGCGCGAAAATAATCGGAATCAAGGAGTTCAATGTGTCGATTGTTAACGATCAGGGCATAGATATAAACGTGAGTATCGGTTTAATTCTAAGGTCTGGAGGTAACCGTTTGGATTTTTAGGATCTCTTGGAGTATGTGGCTGAAAAGAAGACTGTCAAGGGATATCCCAAAGCCCAAGAGACCTCGGAGGATTTGCTGACAGCCGATTGTGATATCCTCATGCCCTGTGCCACTCAGAAGGTGATCACTAACGAAAACGCCGCGGATATCAAGGCCAAGCTGATTTTAGAGGGTGCGAATGGACCCACTACTCCCGCTGGCGAGAAGATCCTGCTGAAGAAGGGCGTGCTCCTGGTGCCCGATCTTTATTGCAATGCGGGCGGAGTAACTGTCTCCTACTTTGAGTATTTGAAAAACATCAACCACGTGTCCTATGGAAAAATGAACTCTAAGAAGACCTCAGAGCTGATCCATGAGATGATCAATTCCATTAACGAGTCCCTTCAGAATTGCTCGGACAGTGACATTGTAAGTTAATCCTTCAAATACTTTGAAAATGTATGAATTACCTTTGCCTTCTCTTCGTTTCAGCCAGAAGTAGAGGCCAACAAGAAGCTAAAGAGGATACGCGAGTGCACCACGGAGGCGGACATTGTGGACTCAGCTCTTCAGACGGTCATGGAGTCGGCAGCCACTGGGATCAAGCAGATGGCCCACAAGTTTGAGCTCTGCAACGACCTGCGTCGGGCGGCTTACGTCTATTCGTCCTACAAGGTCTTTGAAGCCATTGAGAGCTCTGGTATTTCCCAGCAGTGATGCGGGGTTCAGGTATTTTTATTTTGAATTGATATTGACTAAATGATGAATTAAATAGTTAAAAGTAAGAATTTACTTTTCAAATTGAAATTAAAACAAATTTATGTTGTATTTTCATATCGGTTTTTCATTTTATTGTTTTTATCATTAGCAATGTTAATGGTAGCTTTAATATTACAATTTACGCCTGTATAAATACAATATTTTAGAATTGCTCTACAACGTAAGTATGTGTTTCTATGTATTAATATAACTTTACGTTTATGCGTGTAGTACGTGGCTAAGCATCTACGAGCTAGACTTATATATTTAATAGCTATACACACACAGCATACATCATACATCATACATCATCTATCAGACATCAGACATCATACAGTATAATCAACACTTCTCGAACTGTCGAATAACTTAGCGTAGAAGACTACGGCTAGGGCTAGGGGTAAGGTAACATAACCTACAAGTACACATAGACTAACAAGAGTTCATCGGCCGCACACGGTCGTCCATATCGATATGGTTCGACTGCTGTGCTCCGTTTTACGTTTAAAACTTTTGGGATCGCACGGAAGCGCACAAGATGTGGATAGGTGTGTTGGGAAAGTGGAAAACTTAGTTGTAGCACAGATTACAGGTTATTTTTTTCTATGCATATAAATACTAGAGACCTACTGATACGCCACAGACATCATAGTCATCGCTATATACACGCATGATATTGAAATGTTATGTTTCTCTGGTGCCCCGTGCGGGTAAAATGATTATGTACGTACATATAACAAAATGTTGCGCTCTAATATCACTTTGGGGACACAATGCTTTATGGCCTCTATCAACGTTGCAGCACACTTGCAGCAGAGCAGACCTCTCTCTTCTATGTGAGAACGAGGAAATCATCACATTGCACACAGAATTCCAAATTTCATTCATATCTTCCTAACGTTCTTATAAATTTTAACTGGTTCTCTTGCTGTGCTCCTATTTGATTCACGACTTACGATGCTAGTTCGGCTTAGGACTAACGCTCAAGTATTTTAAATTAATTTCAAATTAATTTAAAAGTCTAATTTTTACACGATAATTACAAGCAAATTGGTGTGGTGACATTTGGGTGGGATTGAGGGGGGCTAGGCTGGTGGTGGTTGGAGTTGGGAACACTTTAATCTCGTAGCAAGATCGCAGATCAGGGCTGCTGCTTAAAGGCTAACATCACGCTTGGTAAACAATAACGCTCGAAAGTATTTTGCGGTTGGTTGAGTACAATCCGTGGCTGGGAGGCAGAGGCAGGTCTCCTGGAACGGCTCCCTATTCAGGCAGCTTCCTCGCTGCCCCGGCGCTAGTCCACATCCTTCTTCTCAATCTTAAGATCGTACTTGGCCACCAGCTCCTCGGGGGTGTGTCTGTTATATTAAGATAATAATTCGATTAGCATTTTGAAAGCGATGGTCACAGAGTTCTCAACTTACCCAACTAGATTCTGGAGATCACAGACAAAGCGGTAGACATAGCGCTTGCCAGCCGTCTTGTGGATGATGTTCTTGTCGTAGTAATAACGCAGACCTCGGCTCAGCTTCTCGTAGTTCATCTTGGGCTTGTTTTTGCGAATGCCCCAGCGACGAGCCACCTGAAGAGAAAATTAAAAAAATGTAAGTCAAGAGGCCGCATATAAAAATCGGAATATAAAACCCACCTCATCTGGATCAGTAAGCTTAAACTCCCAACCATCGCCCGTCCACGAGATGAAGCTCTGGCACGTCTTGTCCAGCAGCAGTTCCAGCAGGAACTGCCAGAGCTGGATGGGTCCGGAGCCCGTGAAGCAAGGCACTCCACCCTGCGTCGTGTAGCCGCCCAGCAGGCCCTTGTCCAGTCCCAGGGTCGACATGTACGCTGCCGGATGCTGATGATGCGCTGCTCCCCACTGATCCATGGCCGATGACTGTGCGCTCATCGACTGGAAGGCCTGGGCATCGTAGGGCTGGAACTCTGACCCGTAGCCGTCGTGGAATCGTCCTCGGCCATAGGCATAGAACTCGGAGCTGCTGTCCATGTAGCCGTTACTGTTGCCCGTGCTTCCGTTGCCACTACCGCCACTGCCGGCCCCACTGCCATTGGCTCCGCTGGAGGCCTGGCTATGATGCTCCTGTGTGCTGTGGTAATCACTATCATCACCACCGCCGCCCGAGCTGCCGCCACCTGTCGGTCTGCTGCCACTGCTGTAGGCCAGGTGAGCAGGGAGGCCGTAGCTGCTGAGATCCGTGGGATCGTTCTGGCTATTGCTGCCGCCATAGCCGCTGCTCCCGTTACCATTGCTGCTCTGGGTGCCCGGCTCCTCTTTGAGCTGGTGTTGCTGGTAGATGGCCGCCATTGCAGCCATGTAGTCAATGTTGTTATTGTTGTTATTGTTATTATTGTTATTGTTATTGTTGCTGCCCGCATTGGCATTGTTGCTGCTGGTGTTGCTTTCGTTGTTATTGCTTTGCTGGACAGCGGGCGGCAGCATGGAGTTATTATTATTACTGCTGCTACCCCCACCGCCACTGCCATTGACAGTGGGTTCCTGCTGCTGCTGCTGTTGCTGTTGCGTTTGCTGCGGAGGCGGGCTGTTGTTTCTGCGATCGTGGGCATTGCTGCTGTAGCCTGAAATAAAGACGAACATTTCGATTAGATTTGATATTCATACAAAACGAGGGATGTAATGGATATAATGGTTACAGAGGGGACATGGGAAATCTGTGTATATTATTGAGTGGAATTTTACAATTTAATAAGGGACAAAAGGTTGTGTTTTGTGAATTACTTCCAATTTATGTATTTTTTAAAAGGGGATTTATAAGAGGCAGGACTTATTGTAGCTTGTTATTATTATTTAGGGCATAACTGACAACTAAATAGTTAATAAATAAGCTAATTAATGCAGTAAAATATCTGGTTTTCTCTTGAAATCATTAATCGCTGGAGAAACTATCTCAGTAGTTTAAATTTAAATTTAGGTTACTAAAAAGTAGCTTAGTAGACATGAGTTTTTATTATTAGATACCAATTTATTTAATTTAATTATTTTTAAAGTTATACTTTTGCCTACTCAATTAAATTATTTTAACAGTCTAACAAAAAATAAAGTAATTTATTGAAAAATAAAAAAAGGGCTACCGAGTGCCTTGAGTCATTCCTATAATTTTTTTAAGAGCAACTTTTAATGATTTAAAAGCCCAAGAAAAATACTATTTAAATTTATTTATATTCTCCAATTAAGCCGAAAATAAGTAAGTAATAAGTCCTATCATATTAGCAAATAAGCCATAAAATATGTGATCTAATTTGCGAATATTTAACCTATTTGCAACTAAATATGACAACCAATAGCAAAAAATAAATCGTGGGAAATTTTACGGGTAAATTAAAAAAGGAAAATGCCTCATGATTCGATATTTCACACGCCAACACACTTCGATTACGGATTATTTAGCAATTGAAATGAAAATGGGGCGGCCCTCAATCGAGCGTAAGAGGGAGAGAGTTCGAAAACCAATCAAAATCACGGCGCACACAATCTTATTTCAAGCACACAGATACGCACGCACACTTGGCCACATCTAATGTTTTGTGTGAGAGTGTGAGTGCGCATTAATTGCGAACACAGCGAAATTTAACACATTTCGAACAAGTATCTGTGGGATACGAAATAAAAGCGAACAACGAAAACCTGTTGGCGCTCACACGCACACACACACACAGGCAGCTCCCCCATGTGGCTATCTTGCTCTGGCACAGCGAAGAAATGGTAAGCTTTCGTTACGCTTCCCATTCGCCTGTACTGCGCAGATACAGAGATACAGATACAGCTGCAGATACAGCTACAGCTACAGATACAGATACAGCTAAGCTGGCTGGCCAAAGAGTTGGCAGCGCCTCTTTAGGTGCCGCCTCCAAAGAGACAGAAAGAGAGGGATATAGGGAGAGCGAGAAAGATAACCCTGAGATACAGATACAATTCTGTATTTGTATCTGCAGCCAAAGCATCTTTTGGATGCCCCGCAACCCCAAGCGCAAACAAGCCACTTAATTGCCAGGCACTTATCACTACTACCAGGTCAATCTGCGTACCCAAACCCCAGCTCGAATCCAAACCCAAACCCGTAGCCCATTCCCATTCCCAACCCCCTTTTCTGCCCCACTTGTTGCTTGTTTGCTGCCGCTGTCGCTCAAACACTTAAAAACGAATTACGAACGAATTTAATTATGCTTAGCGCTTCTTCTGGTTTGCTGCTCTTCACACCCCAGCAGAGCCTGGCGTAATTAAAAAGTCCTCCATTTGATGTCGGTAAATATTTGCTGACCTGTGCTAAAGAAGTTGACATCCGAGTCCGTGTAGTAGGCACTGCCGTCGCCCCCGAAGGGTGCCATGTCATTGAAGTAGCCCAGGCCCAGAGATGCAGCTGTGGAGCTGCTCAAGGCTCCAACCAGATTGCTGGTGCTGCTCCCCGCGAATCCCTGCGATGAGGCGCTGGACGTTGAGCCACTCGAACTGGAGCCGGAGGAGGTGGTGGTGCTGCCTGTACTGCCGCCGGACAGTCGATGGTGATCCGCGGATCCATAGTGCGCCTGCTGCTGGTGATGCAGTGGCTGCTGCTGCTGCTGCTGGGGAAGATGTGGTTGCTGCTGCTGCTGCTGCGGCCCCTGCTGTGACTGCTGCTGTTGCAGTTGATGGTGATGCTGCAGTGGCTGCTGCTGACCCAATTGCTGGTGCGGATGCAGGTGATGATGCGAATGGTGGTGATGGTGTTGCGCCAGGTGATAGCTGGGATAGTTTTCATAGCTTTGCAGGACCATGTTGCCCTGTTTGTAATTGTAGTTGCTGCTGCTGCTGCTGCTGCTGGTGCTAGTGCTGGTAAAGTGTTGCTGCTGCAGTTGCTGATGCTGCTCCTGCAGTTGCTCCTTGTCGCTGTCCAAGGCGTTGGCGGCACTGATTATGGTGGCATTCACTAAAAACGCAGAGGGCGGCATTTCTTTGCTTCAAGTTGATCGGTTCTCAAAAACGGAAACTCCACCTCGCTGGTCAAAGGTCGCGTCATTGACGCTGCTCAATGGAATCTGCGGGATCGGCCTCTGTGTGCGTATGTTTGTGTCAACTCTGGACAGGGATCAGGGATCAGATTATGCTGGTGGTACTTGCAGTCGTATTAAAATTGATTTCACTTCACTTTTGCTTCGAGGGGGCAAACGCAAGTATAAATATATTTTAATTTTTGCACTGTCAGCCACAGATTTTCGGCTGTTTTTGTGGTTTATGCGGGCCCTAATCAATTGGACGATTGATAAGTCCTCGTTTGCCAAGTGAGAGCTATCAGGGGGACTTATGGGGGCGTAATACCAAGTACTATATTCCACTTTAGAGCTCTCCGCCTCAGTCTCGATCGTTAATTGTGGTTTATTTTTTGCGGGAATTCACTGCTAGCACAATTCACACTTCGTTTGTTCGCCAGCGAATATTCTCTGCCACACCGTCGCGAATTCTTAGCACTTTTTGCGAATTAATGGCAATTAATTGTGGATACACTCGAACACTCGCGACGCTGGCGATAAATTAATGCGCATATCGTAGTGTGGATGCTGACATTGTTTTCATTCCATGCGATAATCACTGAGTTTTAAATGTTGTTCTCCGTTTCCACTGGCAGTTTCTTTTATCGTAATTTTTCGCGTCTTTTCCTTGAGGCGATAACACGGACGAAAGACGGCTCTGGACCAGGCGGCGTATGAGCGATTTGCACTACTGGTGTGGCACGTACTATATATAGCAAGATCTTTCAGTTATTGTGAACGAGCGAGCGACGTTAGCTCCGCCACCTTCGGCATTCGTTGAAGAAATGAAGTTGCTCTGAAGTTGCACTCGGATTGTTGCCTGCCTCGGCCGCCGCTCGTTCGCTCGCTTATCTCCATCTCGCTTGCGTTCGGGTCGTGTGTGTGTGGGAGAAACGGCGCTCGGGTTGCCTTCGGTTCGACTTCGTTGCGCATTCCGAGATACGACGACGAGTGCCAATGGCAAATAATAATAATCATCATCGGGAATACTTTCACAGGGTGTTTCTCACACTCGCACTCATGAGTGTTTCGCTCTCGCTCAATCGGACATCGACTGCTCTCTTTAGCTAAGTTAGTCAGTTAGTCAGTCGGTGTTAGTTAGTGGCAGCGTCTAAAAAAGCAACACAAATTAAATGCCCCGGCCGCTGCGCATTTAAGGCAAAGTTGGGTTTGTTTAAAGAGATCGAGATACGCTGCAAACGTGTTGATTTTAAATAATTATAATTTGCCTCAAAAAACTGCCAGTTAAATGTGTAAATTATAATTTTACATGTGTACCAACTTTTTAAATATATGGTATTAGAGTAAGAAATATAATTAAAGATCTGAAAAGCTCAATGTACTTGTATTTTCTGCTTATTATTTCATTTCCATTTCAAAAACCTTAAATTTAAGCTCAAAAGTTTTTGTAATTCTCAGAAACAACCGTATTTTTTATAAATTGTGTAGATTTTCTTGCTAATCTTTGCTAAAGCTTTAACATACCGTCAGATATCTAAGACCCCAGCTATATAGTCCGATTGTTAATTTCCCCTTTGCAATCGTACAGTTTCTGATGGAAATTGGCTTTTCTGATCATTAACAACGCCGACTCACACGGGACCCATCAAAATGGCCCTCGCCAACGAAAAGACACAGAGGAAAGACATTAACAAATACAAGATACAAGACAATAGCGGTGGGGAGTGGGACACAAATAAAAAGATACAAAAGTATCTGCTCGGCCCACTGGCCAGTTGGCTGAGATTGCTGGAGCTCTTGGCGATCATCATTACCATGATGATCGAGTGGGCAGCAGGCAGCGGCACATCATCATCGGAGACCGCTATGTATCTCACAGATACTTGCGTATTGAGGCAAAGTGGGATTGGTTGCCGTCACTAACACATAAAAGCAATCATGAGATCATGCCAAAAATAATACGAAACAAAAAATTTCAGAGCAAGAAAAGCATAAAAAAACGAAATTAAAAATTAGTTAACCATTCCAAGCTGTAGGCGTACGTGTCTTCGCCATAGCTACACATAAGTATATTTGAATTATATAAGTTTCAGTTTGGTTTTTTATAAATTAAAAAAAAAAATGGTGGCCCGCAGCTCTGGAAACGTGTTTTGGGGCATTTTTTCTCGCCATCCGCCAGCCAATGACAATTTACTGTGGATTTTTCGGGCTAAACGAACGCAAAACGTGAAATCCGAAATGGCACGTTCCCCCTGCCAAAAGATAGATCCACGGCTAAGTGGATAAACTGCAACTGGTTCCCCTGCCATGGCGAATATTTGCCTTATCAGAACAGAAGGGCAACCACCACTAAGAACTCCCTTATCGCCCCACTGATAGCCGCTGGCAAGAGCTTCCCAACTGCAATGGCCTCAGGTGGCTGGCGTTTCCTGGAAAACTCGGTTGCACCTCCAGCTGATAAAGCACAAAAGCAGTGCAGAGTAAAAAATTCCTTTGTTTTTTAGCTAATTTATTGAGTTTACAGATTTTATTCTTTAATTGGTACATTATTTTTCAGCTTTTAAGCATTGAAATTTTGATGGTTTTTAAGGGAAAATTTTAAATTAATTTTAATAGTTCTTTAGAGTAAGATAATATATATTTTTAATTCCATTTTTCATACTTAAAATGAATTAAGGACAACATTTATTTTTTCTTGCAAAAACCAGTTTCAAAATCATCAAAATATTTCCATTTAAGTTGATTTTAAAACTTTTCTGATTTAATTTCTTTTAAATTAATTAGATAATCTAAGTAAATCTATTTTTCTCAGTCTATGAAGGGGGTTTACCTAAAACCGCGTGGCCAATTTAACGGCATACATAATAAATTCGTATAAGGAAGCCCCAAAAACAAACAGCTGTTGACCTTATACGGCTCTGGCCACAAAAGGATCGCTTAGTTGGGTCTCTTCAGAACTGTTTTTTTCTTAAGGTTTATTTTGGGGCACTTAATAATTCTTGGCAGCACACGCCAGTGAAGGAATAATCATATAATGTAAAATAAATATTGAAAATATGATGTCTTTCGTGAGCTTCATTGAGTTGGTTTGTTTTCGCCTTTGATTTGCTGCGTAAAGTGCCGGAGAACAATAGAAAAAACAAGCGGAAATACAAAAAACTAAAAAACAAAAAACTCTGAAAGAAGAGGAGCTACCTGAGAGAAAGAGAGAGAGGGATCCCGTGAAAGAGACAGCAGATGCGCCTCGCTTACGACCATTTCCGGTTGAAGCACGTGCGCACTTTTCGAAGAGGAGCGCAGCTCAGCTCAGTTCAGCTCAGCTCGGCTCGGCTCCTCCTCCTCCTCCTGCTTAACCCGCCGAAAAGCCACCACCAAAGCGGAAAACCAATCACAATCTCATAAAACCGGCGACACTTCCACCCAAAAAAAAAAAAATAAAAGAAAATAAGAATATACACACAAAACCCGACGAGGAGTAGATCCTACTTGCCCAAAACGCACACGTTCGCCGCCAAGGGTTAACACAACAATTATCATTGCCTCGAATGAATACCAAATGAGATGATGCGATGATGTTGAAGATGGTGTGTGCCAAAAAAAAAAGGAACCGAAAAAGGAGCAAGCTGGAGGGAGAGTACTTTCAGTTGAATTTCAATTAAAACTCGTTTCTCGCGCACACAAAGGGATTACACGCTTAATGCAATAAGGACGAGCCGGAGGGAGGGAGAGCGGAGGAGGAGTTGCAGGAAGCGCCTACAGAGCGAACAAAGGATATAGGCGATGAAATAGTCCTGGATTCCTCCTCTCAAGCCCTGCCAACAGCTGTCGGCTGACACTCGAGATCGGCCATTCACAATTGATATCAAATTAAAGGAATCCAAAGGGAATGTAATCCTCGAATGAAGTCCCCGAATCCCTGTCTGCTGCACGTGTGCAAATTGCACTCGTTGCACTCCGCTGCCGCTGCTACTGCTGCTGCTGCTGCTGCTAGCACTTCCGGCCCCATCATCTTCTCCCCGTCCCTGTCCCGCTAATGTAAATCGGATGTCAATGGATTGCGCGTGAGGCATATCAATTAGAGGCGGGAAAGAGACGGCTTACTAGCCCCGGGGAGAACCTGTTGGATAGCTATGCCACAAAACATAACATAAATAAATAAACTGTTAGGCTGCAGCAGCAGCAGCAGCAGTAGCAGCAAAACGGAAGGAAATCGTAAACACAGGCCAGCATGCAAGTACGTAAGTGTGTAGTAGTTGCACGCATACAATCATAATTACGGTCTAGCTTTTCAGCTTTCCAGCTTTTTTCCCTACCGGAATCTCAAATCGAAGTCTTGGCCCACTGCGCCGGCTCACCTGTTCTGGAGCTGGATACGAGGCTGTAGCCTGAAGCAGCCTGAAGCTGCTGCTTCCGTGCAGGGGCCAAGAATAATATCAATTTCCTATGTAAACTGCGCTGTTTCTGCCGTAGAAATACCTGCGTTTTGACAACAAAATAAACAGATGCAACATCAGCATCGCTGAAGAGCTGCCTTGATTGTTGGGAGCTGTAAACAAGACACACACACTAAATACAAACAACAATAATCATAATAGTAGCGCTCTGCATGCGTTTCACAGCTCCTTGCGAGGAGCGGAAATGAAACCAGATACTTTGATAGCAACGCATGTGTGGAACTGGAGCTGGGAACTCGCAACTGGCAACTGGGAACTGGAGATCTCTGGAGATCTGTGGACCTGCAGATGATACACATGTATTTGCCATTGCACTTATCGATCTTGATTAAGCAAAACGCTGCCAAGTGCTCTTGATCCGATGCAGATTGCTGAAGTAGGATATGATCCTGCAGTTGCTAAATGCCGGAGATGTCATTGATCTGATCTTGAGGCACACATCTATCTATCTATCTATCTATGTATCAGCCTGAAAGCTGAGAACTTCTCCACTCTCAATGACTTTTGTGCGAGAAATGAGACACTAACTGCTGCTGCCTGGGAAATGATTGAGGAAATCGGAGCTCTGAGACAGGTGAATCTTGATTACGGATCGAGTTTTCTAAATTGGCTGATCCATGGTGCTAGAGAGATTTGGCAAAGAGATTTTGCCAACCAAACTGATGATATCTGTTGGAGTTTTCTGATTTTGGGATAAGGATTAGCTAATGGAACTTTGTGGGAAAAATAATATATTTTCTTGTGTTTCATGATGATTTGTATATTTTAATAAATGCAAAAGTTCTTTGAACAAATTAGCAATCGGTAATGATTTGATACTTAATTTATGAGCCGGAAGTGAAGTAAAACACTTCTTATATAAATTATTATCTTATCTTTTGGGATTATAACACCAACTGCTCATGCTTAACCTATAGATCATGTCAGCCTGTGAAATTTCCTCATTAATTAGGTGTATCTAACCCACAGCAAACACTTTCTGACAAACCGGAAATGCTCATGATCGAATGATCTTCAATCACAACTCCTTGCAGTCAGGATCTTCTGCTACTTATTCGGTGTGTGTGTGTGTGTGTGTTGGCCAGGAACCTGGTCAGATGTACTGCTTGAGGAAACAGTTGGCCAAAAGACAGAGAGAGAAAGATAAAGAGAGTGACTCGCTAAATGGCTCATTTATGGCCGTTTCCCACTGAGCGGCAACAACAACGTCGCAGCCGGGCAGTGTGGCATGCGGTCACCTCCGGCCAAAGGCAAGAGTACCGCAAAAAGCAGAATCGAATGAACCTGAACCTAAACTCGAAAACCTAAAACCCAAAACCCGAATCCAGAACGGAGGGTGGGAGGCAGTTCAACTCAAGCGGCTGACTAAATGTCAGAGAATTCACCTGCGCACCTGTCCGACTATCACCATGCCAACAACAAGAATAACAGCAGCAGCAGCAGCAGCAGCAGCGAGGGAGAGAAGTGTTCGGTATATGTTTCGTATATGTAGAAAAAACTGCGTGCGTCGACAGAATTTCGAACAGCGACAACATGTGTTGCTACTAAACTCGATTAAAAAAAAAAAGAACAGAACTGCAGAGGCAGAGACAGAGGAGGAGGTCAGGGCCAAAAGGGGATAGAGGGACAACAACTGTTGTGCACTGCTGGTCTTTTTTGTTTTTGTATTTTATAGGGTTCGATGCAGATACAAAATACTACCCATACTAAAGGTATATTATCTAATTTTGTATCTTTAATAAGTTATTCATAAATTAGTAGAGGTTAACATACTTACAAACCTCTTGAAAATGAATTTATATTATTTAGAGGAGATTTGCATTATTTCTACAATAAAAAATCTCCATTAAACCCTCAAAACCCTTGTCAAATTTCCTATAAGTAAATATGTATACTTTCTGCCAGTGCATTCTCTGTCAGGGTCAGATTGTCTGATCACAGATACACACAGCACAAACACACTCACATCGCCCACACAATAACCGAGTGTGAGAAACTGCAGGCAGCCAGTCTCCTTCCAACTTCCTCCTTCCTCATTTCTCATTCCTTTTTCCTGGTTCCTCATGCTCTCCTTGTGTTTACCCCCGGGTGAACAAGATGCAGTCAAGCGATATTGGGATATTAGAATGAGAAGGATCTATGGAGGATCTCGGGGAATCTACCTGCCGGGCCACTTTGGGCTTGCCTAATTTACTTGTGCCCCAGGATCATTGTTGTTGTGCCTCATTCATTCATAAAAAAAATACTGAACTGAAAACTGAAATCTCTACCCTGGCGAGGCATTGAACTGCTGCTTCGGCTGCTGCTGCTGCTGCTGCTGCTCTTAGGGATTCTCAAGGTGCATCGGTACGGAACTAAAGGAAGTAAATTACCGGATGTTGTCTACTCATTCGCCTGTTGTTCTTTTGCTCGCCCTCGCCCCTACTCAGACCATTCATTTCGTATTCCTTTGCTTTGATTCATCGAAATGTCCTGCGGCTCCTTCGCCTTTGTCGAACGACCTTGCCTGCTGGCTGCTCACTTTTCGCATGAAACCGAAACCGAGGCAAACAAAACGAGATGAATGCAAGCTAATAAAACATTTTGCCAAATCCCCAGGGATACACCTTTCGAGCAGAGCTCCCTGGCTATCCTGGCATCACTTTAATTACTCACCTCATATGCAATGCGTTTGTAATTGCCATCAACTATTGGCCAAGTCTCGATAGTTGAGGCTTTCCCACGCCCGTTGCAGGGGTGGTCGTAAGCAAAACCCACTAACTTGTTTATAGTTTTGTACTTTGTACTGTTTTTTTCCCTTTTGATAAATTACTCAACAAATGTCGAGGGAGAGAGAGGGAGTTGCAGGCAGGACCCGCGTTCCAGCTCATTGCGCGGTAATGTCTCGTTAAAGGACACGAACAAAGTTGCGAGGGTGGAGCGTGGGAGCGATATTTACTTTTTATGGGACATAACTTTTTAAACTGCAGACAAATTAGGAAAAATAATGAGTATTTAAGCGATTTCCCTGATAAGGTTAAATGCTTAGTAATTAACTTGGTGATTTTTTAAAAAGAAAACACAAATAAAACTATTTCCAAGGGCAAGCTGAAGTTCTTACAAATTTATAAAAATTGTTGTAATCTTATAGATTGTAAAACTTTATCTGTATTTTATTATTTATTGTCCAGGGATGGCGTGAAATGTTTTTTGCACTCTAAAACGTAACCCAAAGGTGGCACTTTCCATCTCTTATCTTCGAGAATTGACTAGAGATACTTTGTCAGATACTTACTTGGAGACTAAGTAAATAGCGTAAAAACCTCTCGAGCAAACATATAGAGCTAAGACAGGCTATAGGCCCGGCTACAAAGATGGCAAATAGCAGCGAATGAAACAATACTTGGCGGGACAACAACATCAGCAGAAACAACACAAGAAACAGGGAAAATATCAACAAATCAGCTGCGCAAGCGCACAGATCAAACGACGAAAGGCCGACAGCTCAAAAAAATACAAATTTAAAGGCAAGAGGCGGCGGCTCGACACTTTTAAAAAACTGCCCGTGGAGGTGGGGCCCACAAAAACAAAAAATTAAAGCTAAAGCAAGCTGAAAATTCAAATTTATTTACACTTTGACGCATTTAAAACAAAGAGAGCGTTGGATACAACAAAAAAAACCACAACTCGGGGGGAAAACATAAAATAACGAAAAGAGAGAATACAGCCAAAATGTAGACAAATAAATGACACAAAACAGAAGGCAACAACAAAAACAATGGCTATAACGATGTGAAAATTAAATGAAAATGAATAAAAAAAAAAGGGAGAGAGGGGAGCGAAGGAGATGGTGGAGCCACTAAGCAGGGCAGGCAGGTCTCAAACTGATAAAGATCAGAAAATAGCAATAGCAACCCAGAGTCCAAAGAGTCGAAAGAAACATTAACGGGGCCCGGACTGAGAAATGTTCAAGTTTTGCACAGAATTTACGAGTCGTCTCTGCTCTGCTCTGAGCCAGGCCAAATTGCATTAGCCCTGGTCTCCGGCGAGGGAAATGAGAATTTTCCCACGATTCGACTCCGTTCGCTCAGGTGTTTGAGTTGGACAAATTATCGCCACAAACGGACCGACCAACCAGCAGAAGGAGCTGCCCTGCACACCCGAAGGACCTACACACAGAGGTCCTTTTGCACGGTGGTTGCATCCACGATAGCCATCACATTGCAACGAACCACCACCAGCACACTTGCACCACTTGCAGCCCCTAAATCATCAGAGCCTTTAACCTGCAACCTCTGACGGAATTTCGTCCTCATCAACCCTCTCTAGCGACCGGCACTTTTACACAGAGAATAATGCAAGACCCTCTCATAGATCCTTACAGAAGTTCCCAAGGAGAAATAAGTTTCTTAATTGTTTTAATAACATTTAAATAGCTTCAATTTTTTAATTTCTTAATTTTCTAGAATTATTCCAAAACTTGGATACCCTTTTTAGATCTTTCTTATAATTATAATGCAACTAAAAATCTATTCCCATATTTATTTCCCTGTGTAAAGCACCCCCTATGGCCACATTTGTTGCATTTCCCATATTCCAATTGCATTTCTATATAATTTTGATATTTGCCTGCGGAGAGACAAGTGGTGTTACACCAATGTTTATATGTTGTTGCTATTATTTTTGTACATTTCTTTATTTTGGGTTGACAAGTTCCCAAGGTTTTGGGTCAGTAGAGCTGCTATACTCCACCAATGAGAGGGTGGTTTTCCTGCATCGGATTTATCTTGGTTTTTAAGTGTTTGTTTGTTGATTTTAGCATCGTAATTTCGTGTGTTGTGTTGAGGTTTCTCAAGTGGGGAGAGAGATATAACCGGAAGTTAAAAGAAGTGGTAGGTTAGGCTATAGTATTTGATTTTAAGGGCTGAAAATATAGTTCTCATAAATATATGATTTAAGAGCAAATAAAACTTACTCCCTTGTTTTAACGTGAAAGTGATTTAACAGTCATTATCTACTTGTAAAGCCTTACAATTTCTTTATATTTCTTTCTATTTTTTTCCCTAATCATTTCACAACTCAATCCCCTTGACTTTTTCCCATCAATCTCGCGTGAATCCCCCCATCGATTCACCAAGAGAAAACAAATTTTCAACACAATTCAATTAGCGCACACACACGCGGCCGCAAAAATCAAAAACCGAAATTGTTAATGAAAATTGCAAAGTGACCCCTCTCTCTCTCTCTCCCAGCAGCCTCACTCTCGACACGGAAAGTAAATAAACACGAAATGCATTTGGTGAGGAGGAAAACACGAGAAAGAAAAGCTGATGGAAAACGCCTTAAAGCGGAAATATGCAAGGAAATTGCCAAGGCGCTGACAGCGAATTATTCGAGTGGCGGCTATAACGTCTACGGAATCCAAGAAATCAATGGATAGCAATGGTATCTAGAGACTCCTGAGGTCGAAGGTTAGGCAGCGGATATTTTGACGCAAATGCAGCGGAAATTGCGGCCACAAAAGGTCCCCAAAAAAAGGCACTGAAGACTGAAAAACTCCTCCGAAAAATTCAAAAAAAAAGGTAGTTAAAAGATGAAAAACCAGAGCAGCAACCGCAGACCCAGACATAATTTCATCAGTGTTATTAATTTTAGCGTTGAAATTTGCTTTAATAATATAATTAATGTCTGCCAGAGGGAGACAGGAGTATTGGGAGCGCAAAGACTGGCAGATACAGCGACTCCGAGGGAGAGAAAAAAACGCAGCCTCACATCCGGTCAACATTTTGTCGCCGCTCGCCGTCTCTCTCTCATGTGAACTCTTTTCAAAAGGCAAACAAAATAAATAAGGAAAAAAAAGACAAAATAAAACGGAAAAAGAGGTAAACCAAATTACAGCCCAGGGGGCGGGCGAGGGCCAAGAGGGAGCCCAGTCTTGGCGGATTTGTCTGCAAATCCAAAACGAGTTACAGTTCATTCATTCCCAGCCTGGGCACACACTCATTCATTGATTCACTCGGCCATTCATTCGGTTCGTCGAGTCGAGTCGAGTCGAGTCGATCGCCAACCGGCTTTGGCCTAAGCTTTTCGATCTATGCAGCTATATAGACAACATATAGCTCCCCATTCATCGGCTCTCGGCCAACGGATGTCGGGGTTCGGTTCTTTTCCTCTGAGATCTGATATTCGAGTCGATTTTATTTGTATTTATCTGTTTCGTTTGTCTGCCGTTTGTTGCGAGTTAATAATTATAAATTGGCGTTCGCTCGTTGGGCAACGAGATACATTTGTATCTCTGCATCTGTATTTGTATCTGTATCTGTAGCTGTGCCAAGATGTATTTCTCCATTTTGTCGCTTGGCTTTTTGTTTGCCTAATTCTTAATGATGCATAAAGTGGTTGCCTGGCACTTGGAGTTTTGAAAGTTGATTGCAAATTAATTGCCAACACCCGCCACAGCCTCTGGCCTAAGTTTATTCTCTTAGATATTATTACCTTTTAATTAGTTTTTTTACTGTGATTTGTTTTTAGAGCTTTAAAAGGTTTAACAAAGAACAGTATTTCGACAAACTGTAGTCAAGGTTTAAACATTGTTATCTTAGATTTATAAAATTAAAATTCTCTATTAAAAAAGACACTTTTTTGACTCTCAATCTAATCTAAACTCACCCTCCTCCACATCGTATTGATATTTCTATTCTACGACTACCCAGTAAATGGGTTACCTTTATCCCCAGAATTCCAGTTCAAGGTAGTACGTACCATCCCTATACATAGCTATACCTCTGCATATATAAAGGCATATATCACTTTATATGGCCTGCATTTGCATCTGAAATCAAATGCAATTCGTCTCTTTCAGTTTCACGTTTCGTTCATTGCCTTTTCGGGCCTCCAATCGTATAACACATACACAATCTCCCTTCAACCTCCTTCACTATTAGCGGCTTTTGCATTATACAAATTTAATGTTTAATTTTTTCTCTCCCCCTATGTTTGTTGTTCTTTTTAACGTTCTTTGTTTTAGATGAACTCGACCGTAACGCTTTTCTATGGCGTAAATTTACATCTACATACGTAACGAAATAAAACGAAAAAACAAAAAAAAAAAATATATGTATATACAACAGAGGTAAAAAATAAAACGTAAAAAATTAAAGTTCGAGGAGACGACGATGCCGCCGTCGACAGGCAGCAGCAACTATAACAATAACAATAGTGTGGCTGTTGATGTGCCGGCAGCAACATCAGTTCCACAATTCCAATCTCCAGGTTGTCGGAATCCCATTCGGATTCCAAAGGGGGAGGGTGGAACGGGAACCCCAGCCTAGTGCCGTAGTATTAGAACCAATGTCGGTTGGCTGCGCGTCGGATTCAGCTGAATATGGTAATAAATTAAGCGAAATCCGCGTAACTCTGCCCCAGAGCGTTGAGACAGATAAGTGTGTATATGCCCCCGTGCTGCTGCCAGCCAGGTGATACGGTGGCTATAGCTTTTACTATATATCTTTTATATGTAGTGTGTGCTGTTATGCAAGCCACTCGGCAGACCAACCGCAGAATGCAGCCAACTCACACTGGTGGAGTGGAAACAATGCCAAGGAATGCAGATTGCAGGGAGAATTTGAGTGAGAAAACGGGTTACGACTGAAGAAATGCCTATTCTTAATTTAATATTTGCCTAAAAATTATATAGAAAATATATCTTTTAACAAATCAAACACTAAAGAACCTCACAAGTATTTTAAGCCGGGGAACTATTAATAAATAAGGCATCTTTAACAACTTGTCAAACCTTAAGTCCAAGTTCCTTTTCTTAAGTAACATTTTCAGAAATATTTCTTCAAATATTTCCCATAAAACAGGGTATTTAAATATTTAACTATAATCCTAAATTCTTAATTTCCAAACCCCTAGAAAACCCAAAGACCTTCGCTTGTGAAAAATGGCAGAAAACCGAAAACGTTGACTTGACTTTTCACAGCTCTCTGCGCTCTGGCACCCACCCCTCCTAAGCCACATCATTCTCCTCCTCCTCCTCCTCCTCTCCCCCTTAGCACACACCACACCCATAAAAGACCCCCAGATCGGAGCTGTAATACTTATATGCTTGAGGTATACTAAAGCCATGGAGGAGACTCTGCCAAAGTAGAGCTCTTCGGTAGCAGTTGCTCTGATCAGCGAAGCGCGCAGGCGCGTAGTCCGAAAACTCCCAACGGCGTCGACTATGTTAATTAGTGACAATGTGATTTCTGGCCCTGAAGGCGCTGCTGCGCCCCCGCCCTCGGGCACGCCTCCACCTCCACCTCCACCTCGACTCTCCACTCTCTGGGCAGCCAGCAGGGCGAATGATTAATTTGCTGGCACTGAAAGCGGACTTCAGCCTGAAGTGGGTTGCCTTAAATTCCGCTAAATGCCATAATAATATGCTTCTTTTTTCCAACTGGTTTTCTTCTTTTGCGCCTTTTCTGGTTCTTCGACGATTCTTCTGCGATTCTTCCTTTGCATTCGCAAAACAATGGCGTTGAAATTAAAAATGAAATTCAACTTTATGACCTTAACAAATTTGCAATCAACATAATTCCCCATGTTATGACTCTTTAAGCTTTATGTTGCGTATCGAAAAAGATTTCTTTTCCTCTACTTTAAAAATAAAAAAAAAGAGGCTAACTTCTATGATTTTTTTTTTGGGCTTTTCTTTTTTTTGAGTGGTTCTGCTCGGCGGCCTTAACAATTTGTGGGAGGTGAAAACTATCTTGCGTTAATGGCTGAATTTAGCGTAATTAATACTCAGAGGCAGTAAATGAAGTAGAAGTTGAAGCCATCGTCCGAGGTGATCATGTTACCCATTTCGGCCTCATATTGTATGGTAATGGGACAGGGTTTGGGTGGGTTCTTTTTCTTGGTCGGTATTTAATTTCATACGAACTGGATTCCCGATAATTCCGCTGGGATTATTACACACGTTTTATTCATATTTTTCTGCTAATGTATAATTATGTGCTTTTCGAATTCCAAGGAACTGTAAAATTGCCTCGTTTTGTGGTCTAATTTTTTTATTTGATATTTATGCGGAAAATACATAAGTCGAGGAAATTATGGGTTTAAAAATAATAAAACAAAGTATAGGTGTTGAAAAATAAAAGCATAAATGGGTTAAAATGAGGAAGAAGTGTATTATTTAGGGGAATATAAATGGGATCTTTAAGGAACTGAATTAATGAGAGATTGAGACTTGGACAGACTTTTAAGAAAGCCTTTAAATATTATATACTTTACTCTACCTTCTTCCAACACTATCCTTTCGTTTTAGATACCTTTTAAACCTCATAGATATTAACAAAGATACACATTCTTCTTCTAGAATCTTCAGTTTACCCATGCAAATCAAATCAATGCCCTGACAAATGAAAGTGAAAACGCTGAGCACACTTTTCCGCCATTCACGATGACTGTCTGCCTGTCTGCCACATGTCTGTTGTCTTGGCGAGAACGGCAAGATTGTCATTCCATTGTCATTTTCAAAACCAACAAACTGTAGCTGTAACAAGTGAGGTGGAGGCGAAGTTGCCGAAGCACCCGAGAATTTACAAACTGTCACATGCAAGGAGAACCTCCAAAGACATGTGACTGAAGATGGAGATCGAGTTGGGGGTTGGGGATAGGGATTGGAGGTGCTCAGTCAGATGGATCTACAAGTCAAATGTGCATTAAATGTGTCATTCTGCGAAGCAACCAACTAAACAGAGAGCCAGAGTGGGAGCTTGGAGTTCTATGGTCGGTTGATCGGTCGGTTGCCTGGGCTGAGGTTATATGGAGCCTTGCCTCAGCTGCGATGATGATGATGATGAATCAACAGCCGGCAAGGGGCAACAATGGCAACTCTTCAAGCTTGGACAAACATTTCACGCATCAGGCACTTTATTATGTAGAAATAAAAAAAAAACACTCACACAACATACAAACATCAGCAGCCGTCAGAGGAATAAAGGCAAATGCGAATACCAAAAACTTCATGAATGGGGAAAAATAGCAAATGGCAAATCATAGAATAGGAACAGCTACAGGGCTTTAGAGCGATTTTCGCAAATCTAAATTTAGTGAACAATGGCGAGAGACTGGAAATGATTTTCACCGCAGCTTTGGAGGTAAATAAACTTGATTTCTCTCTCTTTAGCTTCTTCGAGTTGGGTTTCATTAAGGGTCGGTCGGTCGGTCGGTCGGTCGGTCGGTCGGTCGGCCGGCATAATGACATCATGCGAGTATAAAACAAAAAACAAATCAAAAATTTGAAAAGAGATATATGGCGAGAGAGCAGAACAATGACTGAAGAAGCAGCACAACAAAAAATTAAAACAACCAAAAAAAGGCAGCGGCAATTTTGCGTGCAAATATCTAAGATACACTAGCCTAGATACGCTCTCAACCAAAACATCGAAAGACCCTGGTCATGATGGGGTCTGTGTAGTCTGTAGTCCGTCGAACAATCATGCAGCTCACATATGTAGTTGTATCTGTTTCTGTATCTGTATCTGTATCTGCGGCTATTGTATCTGTGATTCAGTTTCGACCGCTGACTAAGCGTTAGATTCGCGTACCGAAAGCCGATCGAAATATAGTACACAATTTTCGGTATGAATGCGGGGTTGAGTGCCGCCGAATAACAACAACACCCGGACTTGTGCATAAATTCCAGCTGTGTTAAAGTGCAGCACCGTAAATCATTCAACTACTGTAGTAAACCCTCTCCTTCCTACCTCACTCCCTCTCTTTGGGGGCATCTTGGCTGGCGATGATGAAACTTTGAAGCATTTTCAGCTTTTTTGCGCTTCGCTGATTTCGCTTGTAGGTGTTGCACAGTGGCAGGAGGTATCCGGGGGTGCCTAGGCTAGTGGGAGGGTCAAATTAAATGAAGAATATAAAGGGAAAAATGAGAAAAGACGCAGTTCGTTGGCCATAGCAAAAGTGAAGCGTGTTCATGACACTGTTTTCATTATTATTCGGCTGTTTGAAGATTTGGAAACTCGTTTGCCAAAGGCATGAACTCGATTCTTAATGTGTGTAATTAATCATAATTTGTTTTTTAGTTTTAATGAGTGACTTTTAAGGCCTCTCCGTGAAGGTTTTTAATCGCTGGCACACCTGGATGCCATAAACCAAAAGGCACTCATCTGCATAATTGCCATCGAAAGAAGTTGAGTGCTAGGACTTGGGTTAAGAGTGTCAACAAGTCACGCACTCGGCAACCTTTAATCCTCAATCATCCTCATTCCCAGATCCCGGCATATACATACCATAGAGGCTACCCGTCGGGTCAATCCATTTTTCACACAGTCGTCCGATACTTCGTATGCAAATACCATGGATCGGCCAGGGGAAAATCATCAATAATATGCAAATGCAGCAAATTAATGACTGACAAAAAGACAATCGAAACGAATTAAGAAAGCCAGCCTACAAACCAGGGGGAACCGCAACACAAACGATCCCAACTGATCCGATCCGAGTCGCATAATTTGCGTAGATGCGGGCCTTGCCCAGGAACAACGACTAGGCGAGACGAGACGAGAGGAGACGAGACTCTCTGGTGGAGGGGGCCCCCAGCCGGTGGCTTTATCCACAAGATTGGAATAATAATAACAACGATGACAACAGGGGCTGCTGCCTCTGCAGCCAACAACACAAATGATTGAATCAAATTGATGACCAGAACCTAGCCACCGAAGCGATGGTTATGAGCTGCTTTACATGTGTCCAGCCACACTCTGACATTGATGGGGATTTGGATTTTCTGAGGATTTTTGAGATGTATTTAAAGATGTTTATTAATGATTAGGAATAAATGTTGAAATAAATGAAGAATCAATATAAAAAGTATAAAACCTTCTTATAAAATCGCTCACATTTCGGAGACATTTCTGCTTTTTGAAACCTTCATGAAATCTTGCCATTTTTAAATAAAATATGATAAAGTAATATAAATATTAAATCTCTACACTTCCCCCAAAAAGAAAGCGTATACAGAACTCCTCAAAAAATGTAAATAAACATTTATCTTTGACTTGACCAGCGAATTGATTGTTTCATTAGCCGCGCACACGTCTGCAGCTGGGGATATGTAAATGTTTAAACATTTTATGGTCATAATGTGTCAAAGACCATAAATTCAATTAATTTATTATAATGGCAGGAGTGGGCCTTGGTTGCCGGCAAGTGCAGACGGCACCGTGCTGGGGGTCAGTTTTGATTAATCATACGAAGGCAGAGAGCTCACTGCATCATCTTGACACTGCAGCTTCGGCGTAGAGACTCCGACTGGCTGCTGTGTTCCAATTTGTACGGCGACGCATTAAACAAATGTATCTCAATCTCAAGCTGTGCCCCGCACGCATTCCCCATGTCCCCCCTGCCTAAAATGTAAACAATTTAAATAGATATTTAGATGTGCTGCCTACGCTGGCGCCAGGCTCACGCAGACGAGCGCTCACGAGCTGTCTAGCTATTTGTTTTAAATTTTAATTTCCGTTTCAATTTCACATAAATAAATTAAAATCACAAAATATAACTCAGATAAGATCGCTCTCCATGGATGGGATGGGAGGATGCATGCCAACAGAATGTATTTGTATCTGTATCTGTAGCTGTGTTTCTGTGTGCAAATGAATTGTTTAAATTGGCTCTCGATTTGGATTTGAATTTGGTTATGGCTCCGCGATCTCCGATCTGCGATCTGCGATCTACGATCTGCTCTTGATTTAGCTTCTTCTACCGGATGCACTACACACAACACATGCCAAATAACTGTTCATCATTTAGCCAAATCGGTGCGGAGGATGCGGCCGTAAATAAAACTGATAGCTTAATGAGCCCCAATATCCCCATATCCATCTCAGATCGATTGCCGTTTATCACTCTCCATTATCGAGGTGTAATTTTTGGTTAGATTTCGTTCAGGAATGCTGAATGATTTCGTTCATTCATTGAGGCTTTTATGCCGCAAAACAAGTGAATTAAGTCTTTTTCTTATAGTTTATGAGAGGCTTTATAGTCTTTATCATTTTAAGAGTTGCCTTATCAGGTTCGAAAACCCCATTTTTCGCACAAGAACTATGCTTTAAAGATAAGATTTGCAGTTAATACAAAGTATAGTAAATGAATTCCTAGAATTTTAAAGAATTAATGATTGTTTAGCCAAACCAGTGAGAGAACTTTAAAAATTATAAACATTTTATGAGCGTTCAATCTTTTTTAAACTGATAAGTAAGAACTTGAAAGCAGAGCCTACAATAAACCTAAGGAAGTTTTTTCTATAGTTAGTTAGTGACCTGTATTTTTATAAAGGTTGGTGTACACTCAAGGTTACAATAATTTGTTATAGGATTATAATAATTCCAAAAAGGTTTGATCTAAAGGAGTACAGCTACATTTTATACACAATAAATTGCATTAGATAAACCTAAGGTCAATACTCACATTTTAAATATAAAACCCAATAAAAAAGGGTTCAAAAAAGAAACCCTTTTTGAGTCAAAGGATTTACCCTTTACAGTACCAAAAATAATTCAATAAATATGGAAAATAAATCATTTAAATTTCTCTTACCATTGTGCGTGGTTGGGTGGAAGTGGCTCTTATCACTGCTCGCTGAGGATGTCACATAATCCATGGACAGGCGGCTGTTTACGCTGCTGTTATTGCTGCTTGAAAGCGGCGGCGCTGCTTGGGCGGATGACTCGGGCGGGAAAGAGGTGCCCACCTGGTGGTCCGATCCACAGACCGAGGCGGTGGTGGCCGACTCAAAGGAATGGCCATGCACAATATCCTCATTTGGTTTTTCGCATTCTACAAAAAAAAAATCATAAAGGTTGATGGAAATAATGGAATTAGTTGCCTGAAATTACTAATCAGGTTTCCTTGCAAACTAAGAGCATGGCAAATTCAATAAATTGTAAAGAATATTTTTTTGTATATTCTTTTGAATGCATTAAGTTTATTTTTTTTTATATTTTCTTTATAATTTATTAAGTTTGCCAAGCTCAAATGCATTTATTGTAAATGTATTTATTTTTATTGGCTGCCTTTCCTCCTATACCTTTTCCGTTACACAGAGATTACTGTATTTACCAGGCAATATTTCAATAAAGAAAAGAAAGAGGCATTTATATAGAAGTAGAGTTAATATTATTCTGGAATTATAAGATAAGTAAGCTGGCAACAGAAGATTGTGTAACTTTTGGGTACTTAAAAGGCCGACGGACTTTAGTATTATTATATTAGGTTTAATTTTACATTTCCAAGGCAAAACCTTTTCTTTTTCAAGTGTAGCTACCACTTTCCACCTCGACGACAAATCAAATTTAACCCCTGGCCGGGCAGGACTAAAAAAAGGAGCCAAGGCAAAGCTCAACAGGTCAGAAAACCCTTTCCCAATGCCACCCCAAGCCCCCGCTAATAATATTTAATATAGCAGCGCCTTTCCCTAGACTCCCTTGCCCCCCCACCTGACTTTGTTAGACAGGCTTCCGTTTTGGGCTTGCTTTGGGACAGGTAAATTTGGTTACTGGCGCCACTGGAGTTATTGCTCACCCTCTCTCTCTCTCTCTCTGCCATTATGCAGCTCACGTACTCACCTTTCTGCAGGATGTCCAGGTGCTCCCACAGAATGTCGCCGGTAAAGGGCGGCGTGATGGCCAGGAACTTCTCCTTGCCCAGATCGACCATGGCACGTCCCTTCATCTTGTAGAAGGGATCCAGGTTCATGGAGACCAGTGAGAACTCGTTTTTGGCCCAATTGAACCAGTAGATGACGTGCTCCTCCGTCCATTCACGGGGATCTGCATGGGAATCAGTATTTAGGGGGTGTGTGTTAAGTGCAAGTGACAATTGAAATACAAAAATATATACATATAAATATAAATAGACATGGAAATTAATCGTTTTCTAATGCCTCTTGCCTCTGAGGCGACTTAATTAGGCGTGGGAGCGTGAGAGAGCGCCTTGTTATTGCTGTGGGAAACTATTAATATTCATTATTGGTCTCAGGCCGGAACTCCAATTGATAGTTCACGGTTAGTTAGGATATTTATTATCGCGATGGTATTGTTAGGGAGAAGAAAGCTTTGAAAACGAGAAACTATAAAGTTCAAAAGTCATTATTCTGCCGAAAGTTCTTTTAAATGTTATATAATAAGCCGCCATAATGAATTACTGATCAAAAATCAAAGGAATTCTTCGGGGTTTATGGTTTAAAATTAGTTCTTAATCATGGATTATATTTGAGTGCTATAAATGCCATTGTTTTAAACAGATTTTCCCTTTTAAATACCTTTGGTTATGTTGTACTTTTGCACCTCCTTTTCCCAGGAGGCAAAGGAGGCCTTGAGCACCTCGTTGACCTTGCGATTGGTGCCGGGCGTGAGGGGTGGCAAGGCGGTGGGTACATCTGAAAGACACAAAACAATATAAAAGATCATTAAAAATCAAGCTAAAAATATAATATATGTAAACAAATAATAAGATTCTTGTGCGGATTGGTTAATTACAAAAAAAAGAAACTATATCGCTGCACCTTTGAGCTTGCTGTGATTGGTGGATAGCTGCTGTAGCTTCTGGGCCTTCAGATGAAACTTGCTGGTGAAGCACTGATAGTTGCTGTTGTGCAGATAGTTCTGGTGGTTGTAGTTGGCCGATCGCAGCGGCGGCAGCATGCGGCTGTCGCTCCAATCGATCCACTCATTGGTCATAATTGAGGGGTTTTCCCAACGAACTCGTTCGGGGGTTCAAAAGGTCGTTCACAACACACACACACACAAGGGGTGGGATCAATTGATTCTAATTGATTGGTGCGGCACAATCTTGACCCAAAGTGTCAGCGAAAGTCGCGAGATACAAGTGTGTATTTACCGCACTGCAACAACAACAACAACAAGAAATGGGTGCAATTGTCGCGCCTTAATTGTGGTAATTAAATGTTAATTGCACATATCACAGCGCCACTTGGCCACTTTAGCGTTTCTGAACTGGTTTTGAACTTCTTGGATTTAAATTTTAAATTTAATTCTTTTGTTTTTTCGTTTCAAAACACAAAACATTCGCGGAACGGAAAGTAAATTTACGAAATTCGTTCGTCGTTCGTTCTGTGTATCTATCGGATTGCTGGATTTGTGAAGCCAAACTGAAACGAAACGAAACGATCGTATCCGCAGCCGCGCAGCTCCGTTCGCTGCATATCCTAAGCAGAGAGAGCGACAGAGAGAGATATGGAGTGCGGAGAGCGCAACAAGTGGGAATGGAACTCGTAAATCTCCGGCAGGCAGGCGAAACAAACTGGAATTCATTCATAAAACGAAACGCGAGCGTGACCAAATTGTGCGTGTGTGTGAGTGTCCTCTCTCTCTCTCTGTGCATCTGTGAATCCGTGTGTTTGGAACGGAAACGGCCATCATCAGAGCAGCGGCGGCAGCAGCAACAACAACAAAGCCTACAGCTAGTAAAACAACAACGACGCAGCCAGGTTGTTTGTTTAGCCGAGAGAAGGCAAAAGGCAGAGGAAAAAAAACAAAGCATACACGCAAGCAAACACACGACACACGAAAAAATTAAAGCAAAAAAAGAGCAAACACAAATAAGAGCAAACACTTCTTTTTTTTTAAGTTTTGGGGAACATTGGCAACAGGTGACCAAATGCAGTCAATATACAGGGTGCAACAGGTGCAAAGAAATAAAATATTAACAAAAAAAGGAATACAGATTTGAAAACTTTGCCTGCGTATAATAAAATATACTAACATTTTATCAAAATTAATTATTAATTTATTTCTTTCACATAATATCATATTTATATTTATATAGTACAAGTATTTCTTTGTGATTAAATTATCTCTTGAATTTTTAAAATATTATCTTCTCTGCACTTTTAGATTCCTTCTTGGTTTGTATAATTTTTTAGCCAGATTGTTGTTGTGCACATATGGCAAATCTACTCAAGTTTCTTCCCCCCACACACACACATTCTCATACACACAGGCACTCAAGGAAAAAAAAGAAGAAGAAAACAGGCAGACAAGCAATTTATGAATGAATTTCTTATGTTGCCTCACACGCGCATTCGCCTGAAAAGAAACTCCAGACAAATTGACAAACAACAACAAAAGCAGCGGCACCGAGAGTGATAAAGAAGAAGACACCGATATTTTGTTGTAAGGGAACACAACAATACACTCAAGGCAACACGACAACAACAATGATCAGTGAAGACGATGCGACGTCGACGTCGGCAGCGGCTGCTTCCGCTGCTTCCGTTCGATGTATCGAACAGCGAGTGCAAGCGATAAGGAGAAAGGGAGATGGGGAGACATGGTAAACGAAAGAAGACATAGCCCAAGGGTAAAGTAGAGAGAAGAAGCAGCAACACAAGAATAAGAGGAAGCAGGAGAGGATAAGATAAAGCTATTATTATGATGACTACGCGACCAGGTAAATTTATGAATGGAAACGAAACGCAACGTAACGCAACGCAACGAAATGGGAAGCGAAACTATGAATGAATTGGAATTACGTGCAACGGCGACAGCGACGCCGGCAGAGAGATCATTTGGTCATTATCACAAAACCGCATAATTGGCGACAAATGCAGGGGAAACCCTTTGGGCTTCAGCTTTATCTCTCTTCGCCACTCTGCCAGGCAGCAAACACTCTGGGTGCCTTTTCTACCTGTGCACTAGCACCGGAAAAAATAGCCGGAAGAATTTAATCTACATTTTTGAGATATAAATACTTGAGTGCCCGAATTTATTAACTAATAACTGTAATTACGATCGTATCACTATAGTTGTTGTCGAGATTCTATAGCTGTTACTTCCAGAACTTGAAAGAGTAAGAGTATACTTCCTCTTTATTTTGGCAGCATATAGTTTTAGAACTAATAATCTATAATTAATTTATAATATAATTTCGTTTTAATTAATACTGATAATGTTGTCGGTTGTATCTTCATAGCTTAACCTTTGATTACGAATATTAAAAATTAAGTACGCATACGCCTTCTCTGTGAAAATAAATACCTTAAATACCGTGCATTTTTTTTTTTGTTTTAACGTCCTGATAAAATGTCCCTGACATTAAAAGTAATAAAAAAGTAATCATAAATAAATTCCAGGAATAATAATATCTGCTACAAAATTCACAAAGAATTTTTCAATTGAATTGATTGGAATTCAATAAACTTTCTCATATACAACAATAAATAAAATGTATAATTTTAAAGTGAATTAACACAACAAATAAATAAACCTTTAACCACTCAAGCCAAAGATTCTCTCTAAAATATTCCCCACAGTGTAGCTACTGGTCCCAAGGTGGGCTGCGTGTTAAAGAAATTACTTCTCATAGCCATGGCTATGGGACTATATGACTATGATTATGACTATATACCTGTAAGAGCCCTGTACGTACATATTTGGCATTGCATACATATGTATTATAACAATTATTATGACTTGTAGTCGTAGAAGAAAAAGTCGACGCGAAGCACTTCAAAGCGCAGCACTTACAACTCGAAATTACAAAACGTCTGTGCGTGTTCGAAATTCATTATGCGATCGGGACTGGGGAGCACCTTGGCGGACCTGCTGGGCCACACACATTGGTTAGTAGCCGATCCTCTATAGGAGCCACTCCAACCTAAGCGATCCGATGCGGTTGGTAATCATATGAGGTGTTCATTGTTCGCTCCTAGTCACTAGTCACTCTGCTTTTTTTGCAGCTCCACTTGGAAATGGGTCAATCACCACCACCACCACTACTGTATGTCTTCTCTGCTCACGAGATGGTTTGGTTATGAGATGGATTCTAAGCCAGACCCAAGTCATGCTGGCTGGGATTCCTGGGAGGGCTTCTTTAATTTATTCCAGTTATGATTAATGCATTTTTAGTTGTTATTTCATTTATTCCAACAGAGTGGGTGGCATTTAATTAAAGAATACTTGCACGATTATCTTGGCGTTACGAAGATAAATCAATTTCATATGCAGAAATTACAGTTTTAAATGTAAATTTGCAATTATTACATAGGAAACTAACTCATTATAATATCAGTTATAGATTTTACTACAGTTTACGCAATTAAAATATTATAGAAATACCCAAACTTCAGTGTTCTTTGTATTTCACAAAAAAAATTCAATGAAAAGCATTTCTAATCAAAATCAATTAAAACTTGGAACTTCCCAAGTATTCCTTAAATGGCTAAAAATAAAAATGTATTATATATTTTTGTCGCTATTTTCAAAGAAAAAACCCGCTTATTAAAAGCAAATTTCCAATTCACGTATTTAGTTTACTGAACATGTATCCCTGGGGATTCCGCAGTCAAAGTTATGCCGGTTTGAAACGACCTTTTATGCGAAAATAACTTTTCCGATATGGACCAAATTACTCAGAAGGAACTGCATATTCCCGAGAGGTCACGTAGACCACAACAATACCGGAAAGGAAGCGGGACCCTACAATCTGGGTACTAGCCCCACGCTCCGCTCGGGTTTTATCGGAATCTGCGTCAATAAGTCCCGCCGGGAGATCTTCGAATCGTGGACGTAGTACGTAGGATAGTCTCAAAGAAAACTTGACTTGTGCCAATTACGCGAAGTGAGTAATTGGCGTAATTAGTACACGGCTATCAGACGCACTGGCGAAATCTTATCGCAGTTCCAAGAAATCAGGCGAGCAAGGCAAAGACTCGCAGAAATTTATTAGTGCAGGTTATTTTTGAACTAATTACGTCTTATCAGGTATGGCGAAGGAGACCTGCCTCCCGATAGGTGAACATTGAACGTTGAATGGTGGAGAACCCATATTCATTCATAAAAATACAAAAATATGGAGACTTACGGTGATCGACGTAAGCGTGAACAACAATGAAATTCTATTTCCGTTTCCTGTTGTGCTCAGATCGTTATCAAGCGATAACCGGAGAAATTGCAATTTGAATGGAGTGTCTAAGTGTCTGGAGTGTCTGATTGTCGAATCGAATCAAAGGCAATTGAAGCGCAATTTCACTGCCACCTATCCATCCCCCCACCTTCGGTGTTCACCTGGAAGCGCAACAAGCTGCACGCAATTTTCAAGGGAGAGAAATTGCACCGAGGAAAATGGAATTTTTAATATCATTTTAATAATTTAAAATAGGATAAGGTAGTGCTCATAAATATTGGAACATATATTTACGAAGCTAATTACAGAAAATTCAAAGAATAAAAATTTATTGAAACTTTTTTCAAGTCAGTAAAGTTTAATAAAATTCGTAGCATCTTTAATATTATTTTGAAATCGCATTTTAATATTATTTTCCAAGTTTTAATCTCAGTTTTTCTTGCGTGTATTTAAAGCCAAAAGGCAAACACTGAAACTCTGCTGGCAAACTGGCAACCACAAAGGCAGCGAACAACATTATTAAGTATTTGCCATTAACTTCCGGTCGTTAGATATTTCATTACCAACTTCGGCTTCAAGTTTGAGTTGCTGGTAGTTGGGGGCCAGCACCAACAATTCTATTAAATTGTATAATATTCTGACTTGCCTGGGCGGTCTCTGGATGGGCTGGAGCTTGAGCTGGAGTCGGGAATCGGGAGTTGGGAGTTGAGAACCAGAAAAGATATAATATGCAATCGAGAACAGATGGGAGGAAGGCAGATCCGATGATGTTGGGGTAATTATGTCTAAATACACGTTGCAACCGATAGCTGTACCTTCGTACATATAATGAAAACGTTTCTCTAAGTAGATCTTTGCGACTCCTTTGTTTTTCTCAGTTCCCAGTTCTGGCCTTTGCAAGTCCTTTGACATTGGGCATTGGTCTATAAACGATTCGCGCCTCGGGCCAGACAAGGCAGCTAATTTGATTGAAGTTCCAACTCTAGTTGGACGGTCAGACATCTGTCTATATGTATATAGTTATATACTTCGACTCGATAAACGCCGCTCATTTAGTGCTTGAATCGTAAATAAAGTCAATAAAAGGGGCGTCGTAAGAGGAATTAAATAAATACATATCCAAACAGAGGCAAAATGTGACAAGTTCCTGGAAAACACTAATGGGGACATAAGGAAAATCACACTGGGGATGAATAAAGACCATGATATACCCTAAGTAGAAAAATCATTTAATAAATTATATTTTTTCTCTGGTTTTTAACCTAATAAAAATGAGTCATATATTAAAAAAATTAAAGCTGATGTTTTGGGTACTCTCTGTTAAGGGAAAAGGATTAAAAAATATGCCAAATTCTTCAGTAACAATAAAAAAATACCTGTTTGCAGTTAGAACTAGTTCTGAATTTTAGTGCAACATAATCTTAAGTTCTCCCATGCCGAAGGTATTCCTTGGAAATTGTTTCTATCCCCAATTAAAAGCTAACCTTTAAGTATTTTAAATTTAAACGCCTCGAAATTCTTAAATAATTTCCCAAAAATATATAGTCACTCGATTTATTCCCAAGAGATTTTAAAATTAAATCATTTTCACTATAAAACCAACATGAATCTTTTGATATCTCAGTTCTTTAACATCACAACATTTCCTCGGAATCCATATATGCACTTTAGGTTTCCTTAATATCGTGAAAAAAACAACCCAGGAAACCAATCTGAAATTCCCGATAAAAAATAAAAAAGAGAATGGAAGACGGACACAGACTAAAACTGAAAATTATATTGGAAGCAAATAAATCAAATAATGTGCAGTCAAATTACGACAAAATACACATTCGAGTATAAATAAATATGTATGCATGACAGGAGGCTAAGCGGGAGTTGGGGGGAGAGTTGGGAGCCCGTGGAGTTGGGGTCCAAACTTGGGCGGGAAAAGGGGAAGGTGGTGTATGTGTGTGTGGGGAGTTTTCGATATAAAAATAATTGCAGGAATTGTGTGAGTTGTGTGCTGTTGACGTCGTTAAAAAAAAAAAGAAAAGACAGAAGCAGAAAAAACAGTAAAGAAAATGGTAAGAAAAAAACGATCGCTTCTTCTTGTTGCACATTTGCAGCTGAAACAGCAAAAGTAGAAAGAGGGAGAAGAGGGCGAAAGCAGGTGTAAAAGAGAAGTGCGCTGGCTAACAAGAAGAATCTGAAGAAAAGAAGGGGGATGCGACCCTGGCAGAGTCTATAAAAAAAGAAGAAAAAATGCAGAAAAGGGAAGTTAAGTTTTAAAAGTCGACAAAGATATACTCCTATATCATATTTTAATAAAAAGTTAAAGAATTAAATTTCTCAGTATTACCTAACAACAAATGCAATCCTTTTTTACTATTTATTAATCAGACCCTAACTGATAATATTATTTAAATATTTAATCTAAAAAGGTCCAAACTTGCTGCCTTTATTAAAGTATAATTTATTTATATTACCTAATAATTTGTTATAAATATTCTCTTTTATATATTTACAAAACCGGTAACTTAAACGAAAAAGTATTAGAAAAATAAAGTCCTTAAATTTAATCTTAACTTTCTTAATTAGGGTTTAACAAATGTATAATCTTTACACCTTTAAAAATCTCTTTTTAACTGTACCACAAACCTTATAACATAATCAAAATACCCTATCCATAAGAGGACACAAAAAAAAAGAACCGAGGAGTTGTCGTACGAAACTTACTACACCGGAAATATAAAATTACACACTCAACACTTAAATGCCGCGCTCTTGTGTATGTATGTGTGTGTGTGTATGATGTGAGTTGTGTGCGTTGCATGCTGCAGCTGAGATTCGTGGTTCCAGCACCACGAGATGTGTTGCACGTTGCACGTAGCAGCAGCCACTTGCTGCAAAACAGGGTGCAAAGCGATCGAACCCAATTCCAGGAGGCGGGGGCCAGGCCAAAAGTAAATTAATTGCCCAATTTTGGACGTAGGTAGCCCCTCATTCGACAATCAATGGACATGAAAAGTGTTGCACCTCAGGTGTGTTCAATAATTATGGGAATATTTATTTAGCCAACTGCACGAGAGGATCATGTCTGGATCAATGGATATCAAGGGGATTATATTTATGGTATTTTGAAGGGGATTAAGGGAGCAAATTAGGGAAAGAGAGTCCTTGAATTGAAAAAAAGAAAGTGTCTTAAAGAAGCAATATTTTCATAGATATCGTACGCATTTCCTATTATCTTTTAAATTAATCTTAAAATTATATTGTTAAATCATGTTCTCTTAATTTAAATACAGCTTTTTCTATTCTCCTTAATTTATATCCAAATCATTTTTATCTTAGCCTTCCCAGCAGTTTGTGAAATTCGCAGAAAATAAAGTTCCCACGCACTTGAACTTGAATTGTTCGTTCGGCTGTGTTATTTTGACAGATTCCAATACAGGTTTGCTTGCAAATATATATATATATATATATTATAAGCGAGTATTAAATGGGATGTTAAAAAGACTCAAATTACACAGACACATACCCTGAAAGGAGGAGGACTGCCTCTTGGAGGTTTAACAACACACAAAGAGTTGTCTGCGTCCTGCAGCTTTTACCTGCTAATGATCCTCGAAAAGGATTGCATACCCTCTCTGCTGGAGCCATGTCCGACTTGGGGACTCCTTTGGCGGCTTCGCTCCCCCCATGGTTTGGCTGTATATCGCAGATCAAGGACTCCTCCACTCGCTTGGCGTCTGTGGCGTGGGAAAAATCATTCCCAAAAATCTCTCCTCCTCGAAACTCCTTCTGTTCGGTTTCTCTTTTTAAAATTTATTTCATTTTCTTACTTAATTTTTTTTTTTGCAAACATATTTCTTAAGCCGCGACGAGATCTTGTCTCCCCCTTCAATAATTCCAGCGCTGATTTTACTTTCGAAAAGGGGACTGCAACTGGGGCTGGGGTTTTCGGCTTTTGGTCAGGACTGAGTCACCGACAGGTAGTGAACTCCGCCGGCTGATAACAAAGGCAACCCGCTGTCTGGCGGCCTTCGAAGAACCCAGACAGCTTGACCGATCAATAGATATACACTTAGTAGCGTTTGCTATAGCTTTAGATATGTTTGGTTTGGCAAACACAAATCGGGTGACTCACAACAGATAAAACCTGATTCTAGGAACCTTTGGCTCCCCTCCTTATTTAGTGGAAGGGTCGTGTCTTCTGTCGCCAAGTGCTGCTGCCTTAATTTGGTTCTTTCAATTTTAATTCCATTCAATTAGCCCATGGAAATCTTACACAAAAAAAAACCAATTCACCAGAGGCTGCTCTGCGAGATCTTTGGCTTAATTGTTCCCGCTTCTCTCTCTCTAAATTGATGGTGGGCGGACACGGACAGACACTCTGTCTAATTGCATTTATTCATAATGATAAATCAGCATTCATAGTTCACTGCGTTCCAACTAAATTGAGCGACCCGAGCAGCTTTTGTGTGTTTTCTTTGCTTTTTTTCGGATTTTGATCGAGTTAAAGTTACTTTAGGGAATCTTACACTGTAAATTGAAGAAATATGCTGATTATATTTTACACAATATTCTAAGAAATCTCAATAGCATAAAATGCATTTCCAGGAACGTGAAAATTTCCGACATAACTTTTATTGCCGCAATTATTTGACTCGAAAGTGAGAAACGTTTTCCAGCTTTTTGTTGCTGTTTCTATCAACAACAACAGCAGCAACAACAATAACATTGAGCAAGTAAAAATGTTTATTTAGCAAACGATCAACAGGAGAACATGAAATTTATATGGACAGGCCAAAGTCAATCGGTGGAAATCCCCAATAACAATTGCGAGCCATAAAATTGATGATCAAACGAAAACTCTCACAGGCGGCGATATACGTATGTACGTAGTGCCAAACGGAACTGAGATCAATCGTGTCTGTCCCAAATAACCAAAAATTGGTGGTTCACCTACCCGAAACTTCTGGCTAAAAGCAAATAAATTCATTTTTAATATGCTCCCAAGGAAGCCCGAAATTCAAGGCAGTCAAAACAGAAAGCCAAAGGCAACACACACAACAACATTGCATTGGTGTTTTTCAAATTTTTATGGGTATTTTGTTTCAACAAGAAAAACAACGAGTTGAGACATTAAAGAACACAAACAGCAGATACAGATAAAGATAGAGATACAAATATATTCACAGATACAGATACAGCTATAGCTATAGATACAAGCCAAGCAGACAGCGCGGCATTTTCCAATTACGAATTTCCATTTTCGATTTTTTCCATTTCAACTGCAATCGCAACTTCAGCGGAACTTGTCAATGTTTACAAACAAACAAAACATAATCCCCCAAAAATATATATACTGGAAGCTTGGCCATATCTAAACCTATTTATATGTATTTGTACTTTTTTTGGCATAATAAATTCTCATTGCAAACATTGTTTATTTTCCGTTTTTGGGGAAAAACATCAAACGACAAAAGAGAGAAGGAAAAAAAAACCCTAATGAAATTTTGAAAAAATATCCCACAATTTTTATGATCTAACCAACGATCTGCTGGGGTTATCCACTATATATTCCATATATATATATGGTTCGATTGTTCTTCCTGCGCGCTCTTCCAGTAATTATGAGTTGGTGGGGTGTTCCTAGCTCTTCGATAGATCAAAGAACTCGCGCCCTCCTCGTGTTTGTTGCCATTGCACTCGGCTGTTGTGGTTGGACTTGGAGGGGGTGTGGGATAATGCCCCAAAGGTGTGAAATAACTAAAGGAGGAGGCAGGAGGAACGTGCCACTGACTGCAGCGGAAGGCAACGCCGAATGTCTGATATCAAACAGACACTTTGGCAACTGTTTGAAGTGCAATCAGCTTGTTCACGATCGAAATTCTATATATACTACATACAGCATATCGTAGAGAACTCATATGTGAGTGTTTTATGAAAGGAAATGTTTAGGCAAGTGATTGCAGATCTGAGCGGGTAATTATTTTTTAGGATAGGGGAGAGAGGAAGACGTAGGCACTATGACGTAGAAATTGTTTGAACTTCCTCTTTTTCTTCCTCTAAATATTATTAAAAACATAATTTATTAGGGTAATTTTACTTAAAAATAGTTTGTTAATAAACTTCAGGGTTTACAACAGCTTTTATGATTTAAAGGGGTTAAAAAATGTTGAAGGTTTTGAATTTATGAATTATTTTTAAGGAAAATTAAAAAGAAGTCGAAAAATATATAATTTTAAAGAAATTCTTTAACTGTTAGTCAATATAGAATTATTTTCTTTGTGCAAATATTACCAATCCTTGTACTTTATTTATAAAGCTAATAATTCATTCCCCAAAAATTACCCCTAATAATTCCCACACACATGTCCCACGTCTATCAAACAGGTGTAATGTGTAAGTCTATTGGTCGATCGATTGATTGATTGATTAATTGACTGACCAAGTGATCAGGTCTTTCCATAACGAACTCCCATCGAATCTCAACCGAAACTAAACAACGGCTAAAACTATCAATTGACAGCAAAAGGAAATCACAAATAAATCTGTGCATATCCAGTGGCAATATATATAAATCTTTATATGCTTTTGGCCATAAATCTCCCGGCCAGATCATTGGGCAACAACAACAACAAATTTTTAATCAACACTCATTAAGTCTGCAAAGATCGCTGGCAATATAATTAAGAGAAATTAGATTTCCATCGGCGCTACATCGTTGACGTCGACTCCGATTGATGATTATGATGATTACAATGATGATCGTCATTGGGAGATCACCAAGACTTGATGATCAATACACGATGAGATGGACGACCTGTTGGATCAATGGCAAACTCAGAGCATCAACAAATAGCCGCTGCCGTCAAGATTGGAAGATTTTTTTTCGTTGTTTAACGATTTTGCAATTCAGCTGTCGATCATTTCATTCATAAAATCTTGGCACGCTCACACAACCACCCGGTGCCTCCATTCACACAGAGAGGCAGGCAGATCCGTTGATCTGGAAAACTCGCACATCCACATCGACATCCGCACATGCTGGGTTAATGCCAGTCGGGCAGCAAGTCCACCCGCCTGCTCTCGGATCTCCCCACACGGGTCCACTACAAACGAAGTGATTAATTCATGTAGTGGCCAGTGGTGTACCCCCGATCCCTGCCAGCTTCCAGCTCCCAGCTCCCAGCTGCTCCATCCTCCCGCCCCCTTGGGCGCTTTGCCGTTTTCTCAATGGGAACTGGTTTCGTCAGTTTTGGTCCATTCGCTCGCCTGCTCGCCGATCGATCGGCCGTCGCTGCCGTTGTTGATATTGGGGTTTATGTTATTATATTCATCCTCACCTGATCCCCAGCAGCTGCTCATCCGGTCAATGTGAGAAGAAACTAAAAACAAACTCGGCAAATTTTTATACTTAAAGAGAATGTAACGAATGAGGAATACCCTTTTTGATGAAGGAGTTAGTTTTAGGAGTTATTTGGGATTAATTAAACAGAGAAGTCTTTTGAATTAATTCAAAATTTAATATTCCAAGTATCTTTTCTGTTTATAATCACAAGAATAATTTTTTTCTTTATCCTCTTAAAAGGTAATTTAAAGAATCCTTTTTAAGAGTATTCTAGGACTACAAAAGCATCCTTTGCTGCAATAGTTACGGCAAAAACGCATGCAACTTTTTCTTTTCGGCTTTTGGGGGCTCAATTGAAGCTGCACTCGCACAGTTGGGGCTGGAGTGAAGCTGGGAGCTAGGAGCTATGAGCTGGGAGCTGGGGGAGCAGATCAACTGACCAGATATTGAGCAGAGCGAAGCCAAGCCAAGCCAAGTGAATGATGTGGTGGGGAGCAACAACAACTTCAACTCCAACTCCAGCTACAACTCCGTGCCAAATGAAATGCGAAAGTTGCTGCCTCACATCGACTAGTATCTGGCATTCAAATCAGCTTAGAAAACTGCAGCATCGAGTGGTCCGCTGGTCAAGTGGGGCCAAGACAGGCGAGGCCCAGGTCCAACCTATTTGCAGCATCCGCAGCAGCCACTACAACGCAGCAAAGGAAGCGAAGCGGGTTGGGAAAACTAAAGCAAAATCTTTTTTCCCACTGCGGAAGTTTGTCAAGCACGTAAAACAGTTAATGGACACAGGATATGTTTCCGGGCCAAACAAGTTTCGCCATCTTGGTTGGCCGTTGTAGTTTTTTTGTCGTGTTTCTTCTTATACCTGTCTGCACCCATCCAAGTTATTAATTATCAATTTGTTTTAATCAATGAATGTGTAAAAAAGCTGGTTCAGGCACACACAGAAAATAATACAGCCCGAACTAGTCCATTCTATATGTATGTACAATATATATCGTCTTAATTGCCTTTTAATTGCTATGGGAAGTTCGGTTTAATATTTTCACAAGTTCCTCCTCATCAAATCAGTAGTTTACGCATAAATTAGATATGGAGATATCAATGGGAAGCAGCGGCACTTTCAATACGATCGGTGGGTCACTAACCTGATCCGAATTAATTAGGTAGTAAAAAATACAGTAAATGATCGGAAATACACATTGATTGGCAAGTTGTAAATTCTAATGAGAAAAATTTGTATAAATTTGGCAAAAATAAACGGAACTTGGTTGAGTTATGAATGAAACTAGAGTTAGAAATCGTAACGGGAATATATATTCATAGTTCTGATTACAATTCAGGGCAAACGGAAGTAAGATTTGGGATGGGAAATGAACCTAAATCTCAAATACCGCAAGAAAGAGTTTTTTTAAATTTTTATATATTTAAAGTGAAAAACATTTTCAAGGGGATAATTATAATATAAGCTTTCACAACTGTCATTTGAGATAACTAAAGCAGCATTATTTTTTGTACTATCCAAAAACTTCTAAGAAAACTCAGAACTAAACAACTATCTTGCATATAAAAAATATGAGCACATTGAAGAATATAAATTAGTTAGATTATTAAACTAATTTCAATCAGCTTCAGCTTACTTCTTATATATTATCTTACCCAAGGATCTTCTGCAGTTTAAACCAGTCTTAAATCGTTCAGCTCCAATTTAATTTAATTTAATTTACCAATATGAATATCAATAATTGAGCGCAGCCAAAGTGGAAAAATCCCCCTCAAAGCTCTTAATGAAGCACCGAAAGGAAGTCGGAGTTGGGAAACCAGAGGAGTAGAAGGAGAAAAATCAAGAGAAGGCTTCACATTTTAAAGCGCAAGATAAACACGAACGATCGGATGCCGATCGGATCAGTTGGGGCCTCCGAAAGAGCAAAGAGGCCCGAAGAGAAGACGTCGATTGTCGCGGCTTACAACAAACAAAGAGCCCCTCTTCCCCCCATACCCCGTGCCCTCGTGATCGTGTGGAGATGTTCAGGCCGCTGTGGAGCTGCTCTTGGAGGCTTGGAAGATGGAAAATACAGTAGCCGCGCGCAGTAGCCAGCAAACAAATTACACACAATTCAAACTCCAAACAGAAGATTTCACAGCCTCCGAGAGCAAGGCAGGCAACGAGAACAACATTATTATCCGCTTTATGTCCAGAACTGAGAGGCTGAAGAGGTTGGACCTCGACGAATGGCGCTTCCAGTGTCCAGCAGCGGCACCCCACACTCAGCACACTCAACACAACACACACACACAAAACACATATCGTACGAGCTCCAAGCTGCAAGATCCAAGATTTAAGATCCAGTGCTCAACATCTCAGCCTCAACGGTTGAAAAAGACGATGATGAAGATGATTTCGCCTTTGTTCATGATGACCATGTCGTAGACACAAACTCGTAAGAACGAATCAAGTTGAATGGGACGAGTGTCGTTTGCTGTTGTCGCAGCGCACTGGGAAAAATATTTGAGATTTAAATAAAACACCTTTGGATATTAATTAAGAATGTAGTTTACTGTGAAGTTCATTTAATTTATTGGAATTTATTGTAGGAATTCATAAATGGCTAGTTTTTTATTTAAAGCTTAAATGTAGCTTTGATTTAGAGTTTTTAATTGTGAATATTGTAGGTGGTTTATAAAATGTAACTACTCTTAGTTTTCATGAGAAATCTAGGAATAGTTTTTATGTTTTAATAATGGTTCCAAATTACTTAGTTTAAGTGTTATTTATTTGCCAGAATAATAGATATTTCAACTAATACAAGAGTTTCCTTTAAATAAGAATAAATAAATCATTTATAATCTCATCGATCATGGAAGAAAGTCCTTTTAAAACAGAAAGGTTCCTAAATGTTATAAAATTTAAATATTTCTCTTAAGACCTTCTTTAAAATAAATAATTCAAATTAAAGGCGTTCCCTTATTTCAATTCAAGGACCACAAATACCTTTAAGACATATTAATGTAAAGAAAACAAATTTTTCCCTCAGTGTTGGCTACTGTTCAATGGGTATGGGATGCCTGGACTGGCCCGGGTTGGGATTCGTTGGCTCCGTTGATTCGTTTGCTCGCCCGTTCGGTTGGTTTTTCGGTTAGTAAACCGGATGTTCCTAATCATTGCTAGTTTGCCTCAAATTAAATATGCTCGATGTGTGTGCGAGTGTATCTTTTGTTTGTGTGCCCATGCCCGCTGCCATGCAGATAGATTATAGTTTATATGAGTCGCACAACAACAGCAGCACACTCGCAAATGCGAAGCCTTCGCCGGCCTATCTGGAATCATGAATGAAATTTGTTTTCGCTCTTTATCGGGCTCGGTCGGCGACTTGGACTCGGGACTGGATACTGGCAGTTCAGTGACGCATCTCGGTACACAAATATCGTATATTAAAATAAGCAGAGAGGAGTTGGTTGGCCTGGCTTAGCTTTTAGATAAAAATGGCAAACTTCTTGCCCGTTGGCAACGCAACTAATTCCCATGGCCATGTGTGTCCATCATATCCACCTATTTGATCTGTTAGTCATTTTACCCATTCGTGGCTGATAACTGGATGGAGGAACAGGTCCCAGGCGAACCAATTTAATTGATAGAAGAGTGACCGCAACGGCGACAGAAACACATTCATAAATTCATTTTTTATCAGCATCAATTAGCAATAATTATTCATTACGGACCGCGGATGGAATGATAAAAAGCTAAAGCTAAGCTGCATTTGAGGGGAAAGAGTGTACATTGGATATTTTTTTTCTGTATAATTTAAATTAAAGCCTGAAGACTCTCTTCTAAATAAAATCAATATATATTTGTTTATGTTCGTGACTTCCAATTAAATAAAAATCTCCATTAACCGAAGCTTCAGCATCAATTTTAATAGCTTTCACACACTCCAGGGGCCAGGTAGCAAAACTAACTAAAACCTCAAACTCAAGAGATCCCAAGAAGAACTCCCGTACGACTTTAGACATTATAGACATTATCTCAATCATGCGGTGGCCTTAAGTATTAATTTGGTAACGGCTTTGAATAAATTAAGAGCCACCGAAATGAATTGAAATTAAATGTATCTGAAGCTGTAAAAACATTTTGTCTCGCTTTATTTATGGCTGAGACGTTTTCGGTTCCGACTGATGATGGTTGTTTTTTTTATTTGAACAAATATATTTGGCCATTAATTGATAACCGAATTTCGAATATGTGTGACGGAAGGCACTTTTAGCCATCCCGCTGAGTGGCGGATGATAAAAAACCGATTTAAAAGACCCAAAAGAGGCAAAATATTAATTGTTTTTTAAATAAGATATCAAGACTGGCGCCACTAGCTAAACCCACACGGCATTAACTTAATTTTTCGACATATAATTGGTCTTAAAGAGAAGTGGAAAAAGGGGGGGCCTCTGGCAGGGGTCATGGTGATAACTTCTTTTCCTGATTGCAGCTCGAAATGAAGATGCCTTACTGCCGTAGCTGGGTTGCAGGTTGATGGTGCCTGGTTGCTTGGTAATAAGCCCACGCCGGTGGAACAACTGGATTGACTTCCCGCTCTGCATATTCCCCCAAACGGATTCTCCTTCCTTTCTCGTGGTCTGAGTTAGCACCTGGCCTCTGGTGGCCCTAGAACCACAATGCTCATCGCGAGGATGCTCAAACTGGACCCTAGACTTGCCTTCCTCTGCAACGTCTAGTCCTCCCTCCTACATTTGCATATTTACACTGGGAGAGGATTTTTAACGCTGTACAAGTTTTATATATTTATATTGTTTATTTTTAAAATTTCAGCTTTTTAGATGATATTTTTAACAACAAATATTTTTTGTTTATAAAGATTTAAATTTATGAAACAGGTTTAAATTTATTTTTGGGAGTTTTTGTAAGTAAAACTTAACTAAACTTACGTGAAACGTAGCTCTCTCTACTAATATATTCTTCGTCTTTTATAAATAGCCTAATGCTTTCTGGTTTTTTATCCCAACAATTGAAAATATTTATCTTTTAATTTCCTTAAAAATTCGGACTAGCATCCATTTATTTTTTACTTTAAGGCTTTGGAACTTCTGAAACTCTAGTCTCAGTGTATCACTAAGGTCTGTGGCACTGATCATTAGACTATTTTTAATAGAGAGATACCAGTGTATAGGGGGGAGGGCAGGGATTGGACCCCAACTGCAAGCAGGATCCATAAGACCCAGAGTCAACCAGTTTTATGCTTTAATGCCGCACCACAAAAGTGGTTTGGTCAGCTGTTCAAACTGCTACCAACCCAACAACCGCCTGTCCACTCCCCCAAAAGTCCCCCCGGAGTCTTCTCCCCTCTCCCTAGGCAGCGCCTCTGCCTGGACAAAAGTTTCACCTGCTCGCAAATGCAGCTTGCGTGTGCTGCTATCGAGGCGAGTGTTTGTTGGCATTAGCCATGGCTAAGAAAAGCGGTCCAAGTACAGGCTGATATTTTCCCCCTCGACTCGATATAAAAAAAATTGTGCTGCAGTCTCTGAATTTTCACACTCCTCGGTGCGATGCTGCGGCTACCTAAACAAATGTACGGAACGCAATTAAAAAATAAAACTAAATGGATTTCAACAGCCAAGAAAGAATGGATTGGAGATGGTGGAGATGGCGGGGGAGTTCGGCCCAAGAAGAGAAAGGTGCATTGACAAACAAATTTATGTGGAGAGCCACAAATCTTGCGGGTTTCAAATAAACAAAACTAAATGCTTAACCCTAGCATAAATTAACTTCCGATCTCAGGCATACCGTACACACAAATTCCACTACAGTGCGTAACAAGATTGTAGGTGTCTTTAAGTATACACAAATGTTTTGGGGAACAAAATACGGGGGAATTTTAATAGATTTATACACAATTTTAAGGTATTAATAAAAAAATAATAAGTGAAATAATACCTTAAAAAGCTACTTATTACATTAATATTTCGTTTAATAAAAAGATGGAAAAATTTTAGAAAACTAATTGTATATAAAAATAAAAGGTTTTAGGACCTATTTCAAGGCATTAATACAAGTTAAATAAAACGTAGAAAACATAAAATAAAGACCCAATCGAATTTTGATATAAAACTCAGGAAATACCTAAAATAATACATAAAATTTTTCCCAACCTTTTTAGTTAATTTTCTTATAACATGACTTCCCTATAATCACAAGCCGCACTGTAAAAAGATATACTTATATAAATATATTTTCCCTTGTATATACAATCGGAATTTTGGAGAGTCACACAGACTTCCTCTACCACAACAGATCCCCCTTAGTATCCCCAAGCAATCGAAATCGAATTCATTTGTGGGTGTTATGGTCAGCGTCAGGCGGCGAGGATTTCAAATGCAGGCGAGCTACGAAAACACTCAATAAAATGCGTTGATAAATTGCGCCCGGCATCAAAGGTAACCCACTGTGCGAATGGCGCTATCCTCGGCCACTTGCAGCAATCTTCTATGGAAATTTATCGATTGTTTTTGTTTAGAGAATTTTTGGTTCGAATAGACACAAAAGCGCCAGTGCCGACACGGAATAAATGTATAGAGAGAGAGAGACCCCTTGAGCTAAAGATCATCTCCCATGATCTTCAAGATGTTACTTATGGCCAGACTTTGATTAGCTTGGAGAATATCTCTTTCTGTGAAAGTTATGGAACGATATTAGAAATAAATCTGTTCATAAATTCATTTTACAAATAATTCAACTTAAGTTATGCCAAGCGATTTACTTGATTCACAGGGAAATAAATTGTTTCACTTGATTAATGGCTCATGTAATAAATAAAAAAGAAACATTTGGCTGCCCATAAAAACCAATTACATAAATTTAGTGGCAAATAATTTAGGCAACTTGATTTAAAATTAATAAAGTAAGATTCAGCTAGTGATCGTTAGAGAAAGAAAAGATTAATATAAACACAAACGGAATATGTTATTAAATTGAATTTGAGTTCACTTAATAAACTCCAACATCACACTATTTGGTTTCACTTAACATGATCACTTTCGCCTCTAAAAAACTCAATTTAAAACCGTTCCAATTGATATACTTTACTATATACACTTAAGGGTATAAGATCCGCCGATCGACTTAGTTAAAACTTCCACCATTAAAGCCAAAAGTAGCGCAACGAATAGGCTCTTAATTCAAATGACAATTGCAGAAAAGACATTAAGACACACAAAAGCCATTAGGCATTACACGAGGCAAACACGGAAAAAGTTTAATTTAAAATGCTGAACAAATTATGACAAGGCAAAAAATATAATAATAATAAAGAGCCGAAAGGCAATGGCCCAGAGAGCCATATAGGCTCGCCCGCCTGCCTTTGTTTTAGACAACATTTTGGGCCAATTGAAGCGTTAAATTATCAATTGGCCAAAGGGGTACTGGCAGTGGCGGCAGCGTTAAATTGGCCAAGAGAGCGAAATAGAACCAGACCAGGTGGACACGCTTCGACTGCCGATCGAAGATCGATAGAACCTCGCCGAGGAGGACTCCTGGAACACTTTGGGTAGACTTCGGGACTAGAGGCAGGCAACTGGAAAATTGTGCAGACACAATCATTATGACATGGCAGGTGTTCTTCTCATATTCCCACTCCCCGAAAGATATTTATATGGATCGGTTTGGTTCGGATCGAGAGATCCTGTGCGATTCAATTTTTCATCGATTGCATTATCAATTGGCCGACTGCTGGCCGCTGGCTGCGGGTTGGTAAATCATAAAATGCAATTGAAGCTGTCCCAAGAACGGGTTTCCACTGCTGCAATTTGTTGCCCCACAACATCCACCACACACACACACACTTACACACGGAGATCTAATTTTTCTGTTTTTCTTTTTATTAACTCTATTTTTTCTTGGACAGGTTGCCTTTTGTTGCATTAATTGATTCATATTTGTTCGTCTTGTCTTGCAGCATTTCCTAATGGCATTTCGGTTTCCTTTTCTCCGCCAATATATGTATTTTCGATCCATATTTGGCATTTATGATTAATTGAATTTGTCCCGGAATGGCCATAAGTGGCACTCAGAAATTCGGTTTTTATTCATTTGGCCAAATTATCAAATAATTAGTTTGTGGCACGCGTTGAAGTTTCTTTTTAATACGTTTTACTTTTAAGGCTTGGCAAAAAATAAAAATAAACAAAGTTTTTCGCTTTTGGTCAGTAAATCCGATGCATATTTTATACATTTTATGAGTTTTGAAGGTTAAATAATGTCCGGAGTCAAGAAAAGATCTATGACGATATGAGGATTAATAGAAAGTCTTTTAGATTGCTTTATTAACTGAAACTTTTTATAAAGTTACTATGCTATAAATTTTGTTGCTATAATTAAATAATTAAAAATGTATTTATATTTAGAAGCAAATTTTCATTGGCTCTTTCTATTAGCCTGGGGGTATGCAATAACTTTTTAATTCTTCATTTTCCCAACTGCCCCCTTATGTAGGCAATATTTTGTATATACCACCAAGTAACGGTTTGCCAACAGATGGCGCTACTTTTACATGTAGAAAACATGTTCAGAATAAATGAAAAAATACCAAATAAAACCTTAAAAAATAGGTTACAGAAAACTTAAACTTTTAAAAATAAATAAAGTCATATATAAAAACATAAAAGTAAAAAATACTATAGTGTTCGGAGAAAGCATAAACTTTTAAAAAGAAGAAATAATTATTTTAAGAAAATGTTTTCTTAATTTTATTAAATTAAATTGATAAGCAAAAAACTATTCATCGGAATAAATAACAAAGAAAATCAAATTAATAGACAAGAAACTATAACACTAGAAAAAAGAAAAAATCGTTTAACAATTAGAAAAGAAACTCAAGTTATTTAAAATTTCTTTAGGAATATTTTTACAGAAAAACGAAAAGTATGTTTTTGTTTTTAGCCTTGGCAACAGTCTTCATGCCACTGCGGTCGAATATTTCAAGGTGTAGGCTAAGTGCATTATAATTTTTGGAGTGCTCCAACTAGTTTCCTCCGGCTCCCCCTGAGAGCCCCCTGAGTACCGCCCGGCGATAAGGAACGCTCTTATCGGCCAGCAAATATTTGTGTTCGCTCTTTCTGGTTAACTCAATTCTGAAGTTTTTCGATTTTTGGGGCGAGTGTTCTTCGATTTGTTAAAGTTCAAAAATTAGTGAAGGTCGCACGCGCACGAGGGTCGCCCCAAAAGTTTTGTCGGCGATCTTGTAAGCATTTCACCCTGACTTTACTGCCGAGTCAGTTGTTTACATTGACGGCTTTATCTTGGCTCGACTGCCAGACGACGTTTATATATATATTTCGGATCTTGTAACTCGTCATTACAGCATTCGGGGCGTGCTGATTAGCCATGCGCCGGGCTCTATCCGACTGGAAGACTGGAAGATCCGGAGAAACAACAGAGAAACTGTTACAATAAACGCTGCTAATTTGTCCATGGGGATGCACTCAATTTAGACACATCCGTTGGAAAAGCGGTTTGCTTTTGGGTAACATTTTTGATAACATTGTTTTTGTTTTTTTTTTGGGGTATGGATGAATGGAAATGGAAATAGAAACGGCGAGGGAACGTGATTAGATAAAGTCTATTTGACTTTTGTAAGCGATTTACATTTGAATTTGAATATCTACACAGAAAAAAGGGAAAACTTAAAAAAAAAACTAATTAAAAAATATTTAATGCTTTAATTAAATATATTTTGTATTCGAAAATTGTAAGATGTAAAAAAATTCTTTATAATTATTTATATAAAATTTAAAGATTCAGAATTAACAAATAAACAATACTCTGTGAAATAAATAAACAAATATTTGGTTTAACAAAACAGATCTGGTCATAATTTCCCTTCATCCAATAATAAATTTAATAATGCACCGAATTATCCCTCATAAAAACCTCAAATGCAAATTCAATCAAAAACTTTGCAAGCAATTAATTTCGAGCGAAACAACAACACAAATCAACGTTGGGGCTGTAAAAATTTATGAATGAATAAAGCAGAATCAGGCGAAACACAGATACGCACACACACACACTCGCCACGAGAAGCCGCGAAAAAGGCAAGGCGAGAAAAAAAAAGAGCAAGCACAACGAAACGAAAAATCACAAATAGTAAGTGAAGTGAGTACAAAGTGGCGTGCATATGAAATATAAAACAGGCGATATATTCCACAAACGCACACACAAATCTACATTCAAGCACACACCTCAGTACGGCACGGGTGTGTGTGCGTCTGCATGAATGAATGAAAATTTGTAGAAGCAGCAAAACAACAACAATAACACCAACCAAAAAAAGTTGTTAACGCAGCACTTCCACGAACCAAAAAAAAAACCAAAACCAAAAAAACCTAAAACCAACGACAACCGCAAAAGAGGAAAAAAGATCTGTGAACAAGAAATTTGAAAGGTAACAAAAACTGAAATTAAAACAAAAAACTTGGAATCAGAAACACGAGCAACTGTGTGTGTGTGTATGTTTGTTGTTTGCTGGCAACTCGTTTTCCAGTTTTCCATACATATTTCCATACTTCCACTTTTCCATTTGCAGCAGCAACAGCAGCAGCTGCCCACAAATTGTGCGTGGAGTCAGGGGCGGCTGCAGATGGGGGACCTGCACAGGGGGGCGGTCTAAAAGGGGGAGTTCAAATTATGAATAAATAAGAAGTTGGTTCCAGAGCGAACAGCTAAAAATCAAAATAAAAACACAACAAGCTATAAAAACAAATGAAGAGGGAAAACAAAGTTTTTCAAGACGCAGATTACCATACTCTTGCAGTTTGTTCTCTACTAATATTATTTATTTATTAAAAACCATGCTGCTCGTTTTCAAATTAAAGGATCTATACTTTCATAATTTATAAACTTTAGAAATTAAAACTAATCCAAGTTCGAGAACTCCTGAATCAAGAATCAAGATACCTCAATGAAAAGAGTATTTAAAAGATACAAAAACTGCAGTCCAAACTCAAGCCAAAGTCACCGACGCGCCCACGGGCAGCGACAGAGCTAGTGACAGCGGCAGCAGGAGAAAAAAGTATCAGAAGAAGTTGGAGCAGCGATTAAAGAGGGGCCCCAAAAGACAAAGCCAAAGAAGAAAAGGAAGAAGAAATCGAAGCCGGTTTGCAGGAACCAGCCTAGGAGAAGGACAAGGAGAGAGAAGGAGCGGAGCAGATCGGAAGAAAAAGAGGGGCGCAGCAGCAGCACACACGCAAAAAAGGAAGGAAACAAACGTCAAGCCCCAAATGACAGAGGAAGCATCAGCAGAAACCGAGTGGCAGAGCGAGATGGGCACAGACAGCTATCGAATTAAAAACAAAAACAAAAAAAGAAGAGAAGAGCCCAACAAACAAGATCCACTCGCCGCTGCCTTATATTCCCATTCTCATTCCCATTCCCATATTCCCCCCATTCATCAACTGCATTTCAAAGCCGCCACAGTTTTTATTTTCATTTTTTTTTTATTTCCATAGCTGCTTGCTTTTTTCAGAACCAGCTAGTAATTATTGTTGTTGTTGCCTGGCCGAGTATGAATGAAAACGAACGTGTTTCTTTGGGGCGAGAGCGCCAAGAGAGCCACGGAGCGAGACAGAGAGGGAGATCCAGGGAGCAGCGACGTCGGCTGCGGCGTCGACTGCGCGAGGATGAATGAAATGAGCGCCAAAATGAATGAAAGTTGTGGGGCTCACGACGCTGACGTCGCTGCTGACGCTAACGCCGACGCCCCACTCCCAGGAGCTCTCTACTGCTCTCTGCCTCTCTCTCTCTCTCTCCCTCTTTTCTGGTGGAGCCCATTCTCTCTGAGAATTTAATAATATTTTTTGAACAAATCATAGCGCATATTAAATAAGCAAAAATTTAATTTGCTTTATTTATTATTTCGTTTCGCTCATTTCGTTTTATTTCTTGTTATTTCCAAAGTTTATGATTAATGAGAGATGATTAATGACGTTGAAAGTGTGCGTGCATACAGAAAGCATTCCTAAGAATGGAATATTTGTTAGATTGTGTCAAAAAACAAATAAGATCTTAGCTCTAGCTTTGCTATCGAGGGTATTAGATATTATGAGTGAATATTTCCCTTAGTTGATAATATTAAAAACCATTACTGAGGAATATTCCTAATTATAAGAAAAGCATCCTTTAAGATATTTTGCTATCAGGATAAAACGATTACAATAAAGAAAATTCAAACGTACCCAGACTTTTCATTCGTCCTATATTCCTTATCCAATTTGTAATTTCTGGTAATATTTCTTTCAATACAGTCCAAAGTTTGGCAATCATTTCATTCCCTTTGCAAAAAGTTAATAAAACACAAGGTTCCCTTTTCAGAGAGATCACTGTACGCATATAATTAAAATAAGGGCAGCCTACGTATATCTCGCTACATAATGTAAACTAAATTTACGTGTTGCCCCCCCGATCTTTCGCTGTCGAGATGGATGTTCCCCCTTTTTATTTATTTTTTGTATCCCCATTTTCCATTCAGCATCTGCGCAGTTGTCGCCGTTTTTGCATGTTTTCTCTGCTTTTTGTTTTTATTCTCGTGATTTTATTTTATTTTTCCCTTTTTTTGTATTTTTGTTGCCATTTTTATGGCCGCGATCTTCTAGCGACGAGCGAAAAGTTCATGCTGCCAGCCGTTTTTAGTTTTCAGTAAGGGACTCTCGGGTCCCACATATGTATGTATGGATGTATAGATGTACATATGTATGTACATGTGTCTTAATACATACCACCGCATGTAGGATTGTACATACCTTTATATAGGCTCAGTAGGGTGGACCATTTGTAAAATTGAGAGTTTTTAAAAAATAAGATGGTTTTAAATCTTCGAAAATATAAAAACTTATAATTATGCATCTAAATTTAGCTTGCTTAGAAGATCTTTCGATTATTAAAGCAAAAATAAATCACAAAATTTTACAAGTAAACGAAAGCTCCAGGCAACGCTGCGTATGAGTAACAAATATTAATAATATTGTCACTCAATAAGTATAAATATATTTTTAAAAAACCATTTATGGGCTATGAACTAATACCGTAAACAATAATGAATATATGTACATATGTACATATGTTCTTTGTACATTCACAAAATCAGAGACAACACTACGTATAAGTAATTATCTTAAGAAGCATCTTTAAAGGAAATTAAAATTTAATTTTTGTGCTTTAACTTCTACGCAAAATCTTTCAGGTCCACCCCAGTGTACACTAGCCATTTGTATATTTAGTTGGGCACTGACTTTAGTCTTGGGTTTGCGTTGACATTGAAATTGTTTGCGCTTTGTTGATCTCTACGCAGCGATAAGACATAAATACATAAATACTTTTTACGTTTTTCGGGTTCTTTTTCATTCGGCAGCGACGGCGAAAAAAACTGAATCCCCAGCGAGAATTGTATTATTTGTTTTTATAAACATTAAACAGCTTTAAGATCGTTTTTCTGTGACTCGGACAGCTGGGGCAGTGCAATGGGTTCGATGTGTGCCACAGATACAGATACAAATGCAAAAGACAGAAATACAGAGATGCAAAGATATAGAGTCAGGACCAAATGTTTCCCTACTTCTTGATCAAATTTTTAGCCAAACAGAATTGTATGAATTCTTACATAGATTTAAAACACTTTTATATATATTGTTGTACTTTAATACCGATAAATTAGATAAACAAACAAGACTGTCATACAATAATTCCTCTGTGAATCATTTTATTGGTTTAATTTCGACATCAAGCCCCAACATACGATATCTGCATATTCAAATCCCAAGTGCTATCCACAAAAAACAAACGAAAATTTCCCATTATTAACACATTTTTCATACATTGTTCTCGGTTCGTGAACAACAGAGCAAAAGATGCATAACAAATTACCATAAAACGTTGTCCGATACAAAAACAAACGTACAAATGAAGCTGTTTTCAGAGTGTGCGTGTAATAATAGCTAAAGTGTACTAGAAATATGCTAGGAAAAAACAACAAGAACGGCAGCTATGTTTGTCACACACGTATACGTACAGTTGACAGAGTGAGTGAGTGATTGAGTGACTGACGTATTGCCTGATTGACAGCAGCAGCAGCAGCAACTGAAAGGGGGCGGCGTTTTAGGTAGCACTGCACATTTTCATATATTTATTTCGTGTATTTCCCATGCAAATGTATTCAGCAGCAAGATCTCGTTCGTTCTTTTCTTTTTTTTTTTTTTTTTGAGAAGAATCCAAAGAAGCCAATGAATGAATGAATGAATGAGTGGCTGAGTGAGTGAATGAATCTGTGTAAGTTCGCTTGGCACTTTGCCTTTGCCGAGGAGGAGCCTATAGCTCGGTGTCGGGGGCTGGGCCCACCGGAAGCAAACGACGTGACTTTTCCCTGAAATATGAATCCAACTATGCGAGGGAATTATGTATATTCCAATGGCTACATTATAATAAATGCACAAGATATATGCTGCTATTAACACACACCCATTCTTGGGGAACCAGGCAAAAATATCTTTCTTTGGCATTGTTCCTTTATTTTTTGCGTTATATTTGATTCTCTTTTTCAGCAACACGCTTTTTGTTGGCTTATCTTATCGCCAAATTATTTGGTTGGCTCCAGCCCCCTGCCTTTGACTATTTTTTGCCTTTTTATCGCCCAGTTCAAAAGGCAAAAAAATAATAATAATAGAGTCGCAAAAACAACTAGCCAAATTATGTTCGGTTGCGACGACAGAGATATGTCCTTCTGAATACATTTAACACTCTATTTAAAGTTAAGTAATTATTATTATCATAATAAATAAAATAAAATATTTCTGACATTTTCTTGAATTTTAGAGAGTACCTCAAAGATAAATTTCTAATAAACTTTTTACGCTATCTTATTTTCAAATCACAATACTTTACTTTAATTAAAAGCAAGTAAGTATCCATAAACTTAGCCAACTTCTAATCTACCCCGCAGGGGATCAAGCCTCGTTGGTGATGGATGCAGAACATACATACATATATATAAACAAAAGTAATCTTTCCTAGTATTGTGAATAGATATATAGCCACGTATTTATATATATATATACATATACTGAGCGATATATATATGAGTCAAGATAGGGCCACAACTATATAATGGTATGAACATTTGCTCTTCAACAACATTTTGCTCTTCAATTATTTCCATTTCTTGGAAATCCCTTATCAAAAGCCTCGCCAGACCTCGAAATGCCATTTAACCAACAACAAAAGTACAGTAAAAGTAAAATTGTATAAAAGAATACGAAACCGATATCGCAAATGGGTTAAGCACTTGGCCAAAGTAAACAATCCGCACAATGTATTGTCATGATTATGATAGGTTCTTTATTGTACACTCACCCAATGACGCCTCATGATCTGAAATATCCGATATACTGCAGATGGGCAGATCCTTGCAGCCGCTGATTGGCTCATCCTTGATAAAGATGTTTTTGGACTGTAAGGGAAATAAGTTATGCATATTAACTTAAAAAAATGTTTATCTTAGCCTGTAACGTAGTACAGCTATTTATTTGTATTTACTTAAGTATATAATGGTAAAATAGTAAAAGTTATACTTAGAGAATGCATTGTTTTTTTTTATATATATATTTCTTTATTTTATTACTCATTCTTGATAATAAAATCTGATTAAATGGTTGGTTATTACGCTGAAATTTCTTGATTCATTCTTCAAACATCTTCATTCAGAAGTACCGATCTCTAAACTGAAACCTAATAATAATAATAATAAATATTTTAAGCTAATCATGTTAATCTATCTAATACATTTAATATTGTAGAAAAATATACGTAATATATCTAAAATTTTGCATTTAATATTTACATTATATGCATTTTATTATATTCCACCTAGTCTCCCTATAAATCATTTGTTATTCCCCCTTTTCTGTGTGATTCTATGCCCCATCTTCACTATAATGATCGGCAGTCAACAAGGCATTCATGATTGTGTTTTGTACATATTTATAAACAAGCCACTTTTACCCAATTACAAAATACGATTTATATACATGTGTGCGCCCCTTGTCGGGAAAGTGTAACGTAAAACTGAAACTCGGGCATAATCAGAGCCCATAGCCAGCCGAGAGTCGTGGCATAGATTGCCGGCAATTGACAGTGGACTGCCCCAATGCGATGTGCTGGCGATGTCCCATCGTGCTGGAGGCGATCTAATAAATTGAATTGTACGTTTGACTTGCACACACACACAGACCAGAGGAGGCTGGCTGGCTGGTGTGTGTCGCTTAATAATGATAATGGAGGTCAGCGTAGTCAAACGAAATGCTCCGTAAATATCGTAATCAATTCGTGAGCGAAAACCCAGCCACAAGATTCAACTCAACTCGAGTCGAATTGGAACCCAATTTGGGCACCTCAAACTCGCTCTCTCCCTCAGCTTGAGCGATTCTCGTTCAGCTTCAGTTACGTGGCTGGAGTGGAAACCCAAGACCTGGCTCTGACCTGGCCAGACACTGGAGATCGGATTACCTGGCTGCATTTTCCAAGCGACTGAGCATGCGCATGTCCTTTTTGGGGATTTTGCGGGGGAAAGGATCAGCCTGTTGGCCGTTGGCCCCGGACCAACCGGATGAAAGTGGTCAACGGCTCGGCGGGCCAGCGGATATGCTTACCGCAGGCGATGTGTCAAATGCCATCACTCGGGACCGCTGACAGCCGATCTGGTCAAGTTCAGGTGGAACACACAAAAAAAATGCAGAGAGAGAGAGTGAAGGAATTAAGGAAGGAGTGATTTATAAGACGAAAATTAAATACTCTTGGTCTGGGGATTTTTTGTAAAAATGCTTTTAAAAGGATTTACTAAGAATGTTGAACATTTCAAGGTTTATTGTCTAAACGGGGTGCCCTTATGGAGACTTTTATGATTTGATTATTTAAAAATGTACAATTTGTAATATTTATTTTAAAGCCTAAAATTGTAAGGCTTTAAAAAACATTAAAGAGCATTCTTACCCTATTAAAAGAGAACATGAAAAGGAAAGGCAAGGAAGGTAACTACCTTGGGGTGAAGCCTTACGATCATTGGGTTCCTCCATTGTTGTCAGCCTGCATTTTTTTGGCTGTGTTACGCTGCAACGTGTTCCCCATTTCCCAAGACGTAACGACATATATATTCCAAATTTTGATCATGCCTTTTGTCTACTATCCAGAGATGCGTCATAAGCCAAGTGGCACGCTTATGGCCTTTATAGCAAATAAACAAAAGATTGTTTACACCAAAGATTCCCATGGAATGCCAACGAATGAGCTACACCCTCACTTTTAAAATCAATTTTAAATTTGCGAGTGACAGCTCGACGTCTGATGGTTGTAAATATTTTATAAATTCAAATTATTAAGTTCCCCTTCTGGTAGTGCAGTGCGTTGGAAATGGCGAATAAGTTGTATAGCCACAAAGCATAATACATAATAATTGCGTTTTGTTTCGTCTACCAAATTTAGAATTCGATTTACGTGCCCTGCATTCGCAAAAGAGGGAGAGAGATCAATCGGGCTGTCATTGAGGCACCAATAATCCAACTCTGCAGTGGCTGTCAAACTGGCATAGATACCGATGGACAGGCTATCGATCACTTGATCAGCAAATTCGCTTATTTGTAGTTATATATAGAAATTATAGATTTATGCAGCCGTCGATCAGCGACGTGCAGTCTTCGCTACCTAGTTTTGAAGGAGTTAAGTGTTGGGGATTTGTCGGAATTTATTTTTTATGGGAGATCATTAAGATCTAAGGGTAGGAGATTATATTAAAGCTTAGGTGACTTGAGATTCATTCTCAATTTTTTGGAAACTTTTAAAATTGTAAAATCTGAAGAAATATTTATAATTTTGACAACAAGATCAAGTATTTTAAGCTGGAAATCATTTGTAATATATCATGAATAGCTGTCAGATTCGCAGTCGCAAAGCTAGGTTCTTAGAATACTTTTTCTTTACATTAAATCCTCATAAAAATGAGGAATTTCCGTCCAACCAAAACTAAGCTTATTTCAAATTATAAAATTCCTTTACTCACCTCAACTAGGCTGGATAGAAATGTGACTTTGCGGTTCTTTTTCATCCTCATGTTGCAAACTTGGCCCGAGTTGTTACCGCTGTTACTGTTGGTATTACTATTGCTGTGATGGTGGCTCAGGCTCGAGGAATTGCTGGCCAAATTGTGATGATGATGATGTAGGTTGTGATGGCTGGGCGGCGATTTAAATAGATGCCCGTTAATGGCGTTCAGGAAGGAATCAAACTGAGCAACAGTTGAGGTGTCCGCCGATGAGGTTCCAATGGAGGCGGCTACGGGTAGGGCAGGAGGCAGCATAAATTTCGTAGAAGACAGATCCGTCTTACAAATCGCCAATTCCATATTGCGCAGGCATCTGGTCAGGAGGGGAAAAAACAGAGAAAAGATAAAGAAACAATTAGCGGGCTGCTCAATAAACAAATCAGTGCAATTATTACTGGGCAGAGAGTGTGTGAGGTGTTTTAATTATCGCTCAATTATTGGCTTGTTACCCCCGGCCAGGTTTATTGGACCTCGTTGGCACCTCCCACTCCAATACCAGTTCCTATACCGGCACACATTTCGCACCTCTTTCTTGGCCCAATCCGACTTTGTTGACTCGGGGAATTATGACACTTTTCCCCATCAGTGCAACATCAAACGTTGTCCGCCACCACCTTTAAAGCCAGCCACAACAAAAGGAGCCGACAAGGCGGTTTGCATACACGAGCACGCTTTTATTTTGTTTACTCAGCATCCAGTCCATCATACATATGCGGAGGATAGAGCCGAGTCAAAGGGTTTCAATTTTCTAAATATATTTCTAATGGGTTTCGTTCTTTTCGAGCTCTCTCAAATATTTGCCCTGGCCAAGCAGCGGTTGATCATCGTGGAGCGATGCTATGCCATGTGATGTGAGTCTCAAAGGAAACATGAAAAGTTACTTTGAAGTGTCGCCACAAAGAGATCGGATGTGAAGATCACACGGATTTTGTAAGGTTGCCCCCTCAGATTGCCCAATTTGTGGCTTTGCTTGGAAGGAAATGTTTTTTTCGAAATGCCCTTTGAGGTTATTTAACAAACAGATTTTGTCCTTGGAAAACTAACTTCATTTTAGAATTAACATGTAAAATTAATCTTAAAAAATGTCTTCAAAAGTAAAGCTCAAGAGGAATCCTTAATGAAAACCCCCATTATTTAGAGTTTGTATCTTAAAGATACATATTCCCAGTACTCTTGCACTCGGTTTGGCATACAATAAAATTCAAATTTGTTCAAAGCTCTTTAATGCCAGCAACCTCAAATCCATAACAATTACAACAATAAGTCTTAGGGAATTTTATCAACGGAAGTGGCCAAGATAAGGCTTTCCAGGGAAGTGAAGTGAAAGAGAGAAAGAAAGATCAGCTTAAGAAATCCCAAAGAATTCTACATGAGGGTTCAGTAGCTGTTACTGAAGCTGCCCCGATGCCACTATAAATACCACTGCCCAGCGATAAAGTCCAGAAATTACGCATTAAATATTATATTTACTTAAATTCAGTTAAAGCGATAAAAAGACATCCAGATAAAAAAAAAACTAAATAACTAGCGCACTAATAAGAAGTCTGAGCCCTAGAATCTAAGGTTACTTGAAATGTTCTTAAAATGTTTATATTTAAATAAGTTGTTTGGGTTATTTTTTATTTTAATTCAATTTTTACATGTATTTTTCGAGCTATAAATTTAAATGTAAATTTATAAACCACCAATACTGTTATGATTCATTATTTCTACCTGCCTTATCATTTCACAAGGTTAAACTCAAATATATTATTGGCAATTTTCGACTTAAGTCGTGGGTTATCATCAATATACATATATTCCTTGCGGTAAACGCCCCCGCATCTCGACCTTTATCGCCCCAAGCTGGTATACATACACATGTATCTGAGGGGAAATCTGTGGAGTATCTTTAAGCACTGGCCGCCTAATTAGATACGTTATGCAAATGTGTGGATACTGTCGTCGCATTGGTGACGATTCTGCTCGATTCTCTGTTTCTCTATGTCGCGCACTCTCTCTGGCACATGGCGAATGAGTAGCCAACAGTTATCTAGCCGCCTTATCAGTCGTGTACAGACACATATGTAAATCCACCCTAATATATATAAAGGAATAAGTATAGGTTGAAGAAATGCTGCCATATTCCCGCTGATCTAACTGAATCAAAATAAACTCTAAAGTAGAGAAAACAAAGAAGCAAAGGAACGATTATCTGAATACCCTTTTAGAGTTTGTCATTTGTTAAATCATAAATTCTGTACTTTAAAGATACTTTGATCATTTTCTTTAATTTAGCAGAGTTTGGTTAGGTTAAGATCTTACATCTTTTCATAAGAACTAATAAATTCTCTTCAAAATGATTCTTAAATTTTAGAGAGATTCTCCTAAATGGATCTTGAGATCAAAAAAGAATACCCCTTGTCACAGGGTAATAAAGCAATGAAAAAGCGTTGCATAAATTTAAGCTTTTGCTCTTGCGAAATCAATTTCGATTTGATTTGCTGATTTTTGTCCGTGGTCGTTTCGTTCATTGCTGGACCAACAGAAACGCCCCAGTCAAACAGCACAGTTATATATTCACGCTCGCTAACCGATATATATGTATATATATATATTTATATGTATATATAATGTTTGTGTGTGTGCGGATCAAGTGAGTGCACTAAAAACGAATTTAAGTTAATCAACATTTAAATGGATAATAAAATCAGCAACTGCAGCCGCCAAATGCTCCACAAATTCCACAAAAAGTTGATTTATTTCACTACTTTTAGTTTTCCGCCGCCCCAGTGCAATCAATTCAATGTAGAACAGCAACAACAGCGACCGCAAAAGAAAAAATATTACTAAATCTGCACACTATATGATATATATTTACATTTGTATGTAGTTTTGGTGACGGTTAAATATAGATCGCAAGACTGCATATAATTTTTGAATATGGTAAAAATACTAAATGCACTTTTCACACGAAAATAATTTATTGACGCATAAAAGTGGCCAAGATAATTGGCAACTTTTTGGCAAGTCTAATTGATTTCCTAGGTGGCTGAGGGAAGCCAAAATGTCGCCTATTCATAATTTGTCTTTGAAATGTTATTGCACCTAAGAACAGAAATTCAGAGCAAATACAAAAATGGTAACAAAATTGGCATATAAAAAGGAATATAGAGGTTCATTCATTAGTGAATGTTTAGAAAAAAACAAATATACATTTAAACACCTAAAGACTGTATATTTAATATTTAAAAACCAATTAATACTTAAATCAGCCTCAAAAATAATATAATCGTACTACCTAAACAATTTCAGATTAAATTGGAACCAGGGGAATTACCTTTTTTGCCACTATGTTCAAAGATTAAATGTTGATTTATTTACTTTTTTTTATCAATATACACATACTCCACGTTTGTTCTTATCGGTAAAAGGCGAATTCCACGATTTATTGTGAATTTTTAAACAAACCATTGTTATCGTTAGGCGAATTCCCCCCAGACCGATCGATGATGGGGAGGAAAGTTCACTTGTGTTTTGGGACAAGTCTCTTAAAAATGGAAAAAATGGAACCAGAGGAAAGTTATAAATGGGATCAAATGCCATTTGAAGAGCGTTTTGTTCGTTTTGCGATTTTTTTCAGAGCTGGCAGAGCACCAAAAACCATTCGGTCGTTAGCCAAAAAGAGTCGCAATCGCCAAACTATTGGAACGAACCTCCTTATCGCCCAGACACACGTAGATAACCAAAACGAAAAACAAAAAAAAAACAAAAATACAGGCGACAACAAAAAAAAACCACACGAATCGAAAAGCGGAGCATATGTTTTCCCTGGAAAAGAGCAATTTTTGGGAGGGCTGAGTAAGTGGACCAAGCGAGAGCAGAACGCACCTCCGTGAGGGTCTTAGTCGGAGGAGTCGGAGTCTGGGCACAGCAGATGCTCGAGGAACAGATTGTAAACGAATATGATCATCTTTCGATATGGTGCACACTCCTCTCGGCCAGACAGACACCACACCACACCGAATAGGGGTGCAATTTTTCGGTGTGTACGTAACGGTAGAATACACACATTTAGAGTCGCCCTTTTCTGGAAGAAGGGACCTTCGTCTTCGATCCCGACAACGATGATCCTCTCGGCCTGCCTGTGCACATGTGTTCTATCTGCATCTGTATGTATCTGTGCGAGTGCCTTGTGTATCTGTCTTGTCATGGGATCGATCTCGATCTCGATCTCGGCCTGTCTGCAGCAGGTTGATACTTTTAGCATCGGACGCGGCAGCGGCGCAGAATCCGAGTTTAACGTGGCATGGGGCAACGAACCAGCCCAAAGATTCACTGTACTGTAATTGTCTGTGGGTATTTATGGAAAAGGATCTTGAACTGGTCTTTGCTTTCAAGGGAGGCAGAAGGAAAGAGGGAAAGACAGAGAGAGAGGAAACAGAGGGAGGCTGAACGCGGCTCAATTATGATCCAACGATCGTCGCAGATCAAATTATCGATTATGGCAATAACTTCTTATCATTCCCTTGTGTATCTTTTATAGCTCGAAATTGATTGTTGTGGACATAAGGATTTTAAACGTCTTTGGAGAGCTAAGAAAAACCAGTAAGTCTTGAGTTTAATCGCGGTTCAGAGATCGTTACACAGCAAATTATCGATTTAGAAAAATTATGGGGGTAATTTTGTTCTGAAGTGATCTAAACTAACTATTGAATTAATAACAAAGCTAAGAAAATGTAATTTTAATAATAAAAGGTTGGTATAAAGAGAGGAGAAAATATTAGATTTTAACCTTTCATGCAAAAGTAATTAAGACTGTCTCTAAATTATTACTGTGCACTTTTGCTTAATTCTTCCAGTACCTATTCGATTTTTGAGTCTTCAATTTCCTTTTTATAGGTTCCCAAAGTTCTAAAAATAAGAATATCGTACAAAGATTATTAAATATACCTATTAGGGCTGATATTTATTTTGATATTCAGTTAATCCTTTGAAGCCATGTCAGGTAACCAAAGGTTCAGGCAGGAAAAACCCAATTATGTGCCTCCTATTGATCTCCACCGATTTTCCATGCTCGAAACACGAAAAAGAGTGGCACTTTGGTATCATTTTTATTGATACTTAATTATCTAATGCTGTTCGTTGGTCCACATTCTATTTTGTTCTAACCCAAATGCCGGTGTTCACACATTCTCGATTACAGAATTGGTAAGAAAATCTACGCATTCTCCCATCGGATTCCGATCAAAGGCCATTCAAGCTCATTTGTGGCAGCAGCACCGGAAGCTGTAAAAGGAACAGTAGTAATTTCCATTGCGTTCCCACAAGGGTTGTGGAAGTCCACAAATACACTGACACACACACTGAATGCTAGTTAACTTGGCCTGAGCAGAGAGGTAGAAAACCAATTCAAATTCTGTGTTGGCCAACAACGAGTTTATAGAGCCAGCGCAATCCTGAATCGAGGCGAGATCGCCGGATCGTTGGATCGCTCGGTAGCCAAACCAGTTTTTTTTCCTAGATTCATTCAAGAAAACAGGCAACACACATACTTGCGCGAGAAAAGGGTTTACATGGGGAAAAATAACAACAACAAAAAAAAAGATACTTGAACTACTGTTTTCAACACTTCAGCTCAGTTTACTCACCGGTGCGGGGCAATAAAGTAGCGCCCCTCGAATGAAACTGAAGGTGCGGGGGATTCTTGGTGTTCTTAGTCTTGATCTTTTTGGGTTTTCTGTTGGGTTTTTATTAGGGTATCCAAATTAATTACAGCTTCAAATTAGGCGCACAATCTCGATCGAGCCAGGAGTCCGCGGCGCGATGGCTATCTCCCTCGCACTCTCTTTACGTGTGTGTGCGTTTGTGTGCCTTAACCCTCCGGTGGGATCAGCAGGTTGATTAGGGCAAGGGAGGGAGAGATTACGTGCCGGAGACAAAGACGAAAGCAGCAACGAAAGGAGCAACTCCGTCCGACAGAACGGGATGGGGATGTCGGTTTAGCAGCTCGGCTTATAAGACGCGAAACGAAAGAGACCGAAAAAAGGCCGCCGGATCACAGACACAAACACAAACGTACACACCGCACCGACACACGCGATGTTTGAGGAGATTTTTGTGGTTTTATGATGGATTTTGGATATAGATTTCAAGGGTTTGGGTTTTTAGGCATTTTCAAAATGATATCTGGCAAAGTATCTCTCGGTTTTTGGGCGGTTTTCAACCGGATTCTAAAATATTTTTGCACTTGCAATTTGGATTCTCTTTTGATTTGCAATCAAATTCTCACAACGCGATCTATTGCATTCACAAATACACAGAGGCACTGAGCACTGGCACAATTATTTCATAGGTTTTTATATTTTGTTTTGCTCGCCAGTATTTAGTATTTGTTATTTATTATTTCATTCAATATTAACACTAACATTAACCGATATGTGTGCACGCTGCCCGAAAGAGAGTCGACAAACGAATGTCGAAAACAGAAGCGGCAACAGGCGGCAGCGACGCCGACGCAGCGCCAACGCCGACGCCAGTGTTGCAAGTTTTGTTTATTTCAGGCTGGATCTAGCGTATTTTGAAAATACTAAAGAAACTAAGATATAACTTTCAAAACAGCGTATATTTTAAAGTTTAAAACTTTATCAAAACCTGTTTATTGCTTTTGTCATAAATAAAATTTGCCAGAAATTAATAATACATATATTTCATTAATATATTTAGGAAAAATATTCTATTGTATTTAATTTTTTTTTGTATTTGATGATATTTTATTAATTCAGTGTGTAGCGGGAAAACAAGAATGTATCTTGTTGTGTATAACTTGCTTTTTAAAATTCTAGTTTCTAGTTTTAGTTTTATTTTGCTCAGAATCTATCTTTTATAAGCGAAAATCACTGACAGCACTGACCGACGCAAGCTGGCCTGTGAGCGGCCGAGAGAGCACGAGAGAGCGAAGAACGCAGCAAAGAGAGGGGCATCAGGTGGAAGAAGAAGCAGCGGCAGAGAATTCAACTGATAACAAACGCAAAATATCGCAAATTATTAAAATCGAGAGTTTTTCGCGCTATATAATTATTATGTATATTTTATTTTGTCACTGGCGATCCACTTGAGAGAGCAGCCAGCGTGGGCGCCGATTTTCCACTCTCCACACACCAAACACACACACCCACTATAGCGTGCATCATGAGCAAAAAAAAATATAAAAAAGAAAATCAGAATTACATATTTTGAGCAGCAAAAACAAAGTGTTGGCTGCGACAAAAAAATAGCAACAAATTAAAAAAAATCTGCTGTCTCAGAACTGAGTGTAGTAGTGCGATGTTGTGTGGGTGAGTGCGGGCGATCGTTTTTAGCAAGCATTTGCACAGTGTCAGAAAACGACAAAAATGAGTTGGGAAAAAATTAAGGCAAAAAATAACACCGAAATTCAGTACTTAGTTTATTATTTACACTAAGATTCTAGATTCCAATTCTATAATTAGATGCATAATTGTCTTTTTCCCATGGTAACCATGACATCCACTGTGCATTCGAAAGACTCTCCTTGCTGCAAACCAAAAACAAAAACAGGTTTATGTGTGCCGACCGAAAGAGAGAGAGAGAGAGAGAGAGAGAGAGAGAGAGAGGAGAGAGTGATGGTGTTTTAATATTCTTGCAACGCATTTCGCATAAATTACACACAGGCATAACATAAGCATAAGCATAAGTGCATATGTGCAGGGGCGGCAGCAACAACCAGCTGCACCCAGAAAAAAACACAGAAAAGGGGCAATAAGATTCGGGATACCGCCGCGATTCCTGATTTTCCTGGCGAGAGTCAGCCTTGCATAACGAAACACAGCGATACACGTGCAACAAATATGGCTGCTGATTGTCAATTTAATTGCTGCCACAAAGGTAGAATAAAAAAGGGGGCGACAAGTGCTCGGAGAGCGAAGTGGAAGTCAGCTTGAAGAGAGCGCATGCGCGCAGCTCCATTGATTATTCCACTGCATTTTTACAACTCGTGTAGGTGAGCCGGATTTTATGAATGAATGCGCTGGTATGCGAATGATCGAACGAGAGAGAGGGAGAGGGAAAAGTAGTGGAAAATGAGCATTCGGAAAAGCGCAGAGCGGCTCACACATGTTCCACAGGCAAAAATGAGTTTAAGTGGTCAAGCCACATGTGGAAATACTGGACAGTCAGAACAGCCCGGATCGAACCACTTTTCCTAAATCTGTCATAGAAACAATTGGGGAAAATATTAGAAAGAAATTATAGCTTCATTGTTTTTCAATTTATTTTTATATGTTCCGGGAGAAACCCATATTTTGCATTTTTCAAGTTACTCTAGTAGTCGGCACAATTATTTTGCCAAAACCTTGGCATTACTATTAAACGAGGGACAGCTTAAAATGAACAAATATCGACGCTAAAATTATGCAAAATCATAGATGTAGTTTTAGCATTATGCATACCAAATTTTATGTTGTTTGCCATTAGCATTCACTTGTATGTATCCGTCTTTAGCTTCGGTATCTTTTGGCACTGAATCCACCAAATTTTGAAGGATCTCCTGAGGGATCCCAAAGAGAAGAGACCTCAGATTGTCTTCTTTTCGGTTTCATTCAACGAAACTGTTATTTCATATGTTAAAAGAGCCAAGACAATCTTAATATTTTAGAATTATAACTTAACATGAACATTGGGCCAACCCCCATGAGCACTTCGGTAGGAAGTCCCACTGGGAAGGTATGATACATGAGTTCATTTTTTTCAAAGTTTCTAAATAATATATATATATACGAGAATTTTCCTTCGTTTATTGTCATTAAAGTAAAACAATTAAGTGCGTTTCAATTTTTATTTCCAAGGTTTCTAAGACCTACCATTGCTTCGTTACATTAGCAGATAATTTAATGAAATGAAGACCGTAATGCCGTATTTTCAATAACAAATAATATTTATTACTATTCTGATTCATTAGTTTAGCAGGAAATTAATATTTGCACGTCAAGTGACATCTGAATGTGTGCTTATATTATTTTTTCAAGGCCTTATTGTTAGTTAGTGTTCGGTCATATAAAACGGAAAATAGTATAGTAATTTAATTTAAGTTACAGACCTTTTCCCTCTTAAGTACACTTTCTCAAGGTCTTATCGATGACGTGGCAGAAATAGTGCTGCATACTGATTTTTGATGCAAATCGTTGCACTTTGGTGTAAACGACTATCTAATACTATCTTTAAATTAAATATTTAATTATTTATATTTTTCTTTATATTATATCGATAAGTCTGGTTATGTGAGCGTTTTATTTAAAATAATTACATATATTGGAATCAATAGGAAACCTATTTTTTTTTTATTTTCATTTTAACCCCGACCTGGCAAAAACACATTTCTTTTAATTTTTTTAAAATTATTTTATCTTACTAAAACAAAAACACTTTTTTTTTTAATTCTGCATATTTAAAATAGGAAACCATAAGATAATTGACCAGAATTAAGTTATGTTTTATCGGCACACATCAGCGCACTTCGTGTTAAAAAAATTATCCCGAAAGGGAAATACCGCTGTGATCGAATCGCATAGAATTCGACATTGAACGTTGCTACGTTCCATTCCCCACCATTCTGAACCATCCGGGTCATATATAAAGCCATACCCGCTGCACACAGTTTTTTATAATGCGATTTATTATAGAAAACTATGTGCAGCGGCTTCCCAGTCGTACTTTGCTTCATGAGGTGAGCGACTCACCTCACATAGAAAACTGTGTGCAGCGGGTATGGCTTTGTATATAACCCTTAGTTTTACAAGTTCAGTCGCCCACCTCATGAAGCAAAGTACGACTGGGAAGCCGCTGCACATAGTTTTCTATAGTGAGTCGATCATCGATTGGAGCAAATTCCACCTGGTCCTGTGGTCGACCCTGGTGGCCATGTTCCTGACCGAATCCGTGTCCAAACTCTCCACGATTCCACGTAGGAGGATCTAGACAGAGATCGGGTCCTCTTAGTGCGGCAGTCCGTGATTGGTTCTGGAGTCCACGGCAGGACCATCCACCGAAAAACCTGACCCTGATCCTGCCTAGGTCCCAGTCTGGATCCCCGATCGAAGGCAAAGGGATGGGGACCAAAGTGATGGGTTCCCGGGTGATGGCGACGGTGAACGTGGCCATGTCTGTGGCCATGACCATGTCCGTAGGCATGCTTGTGACCATGTCCATGAGCATGTCTCCTGTCATGATGGCCGTGCTTGCCATGCTTAGGGCCAATGTTGTGACGACGACTAAGATGATGACCATGAGATTCCATGAACTCTTGATCCTCACCAGAACTAGAACTAGAACTGAAACTAGAGCTAGCACTTGAGTTAAATCTGGAGGAGCTCGAAATGGAGCTAACGCTGTTAGAACGAGAACGGGCTGGGCCCTGCACCGGCTCCTTCGCCAAGAGCTCTCCCTCAGTGCTCTTTTTGACCTCGTTCTTGGCCAGCTTCTTGTCCTTGGCCGGCTTCTTGGCCTTCTTCTGGGCCTTTTTAGAGGTGGATAGGTCCTGCTTCTCAGCCAGCAGGATGTGTGCCTGCTCCACCATGCGCTGCACCTTGGACACCTCCTTGAGGGCGCTGGTGAAGAGCCTGGCCGAAGTGGCCAGGATCTTTGCTGCCTCCGAAACGACCACTGGCGACTGATCCTCCTTGAACTCAATATCGCAGTTGAGCTGCTCAACGGGATCTTGGTGCTCCTGCTGCTGCCGCAGGTCTCTGCTTACCTCGCTCATGTCTAAGGATTCTTTTTGGAATGAATTCCCTAAATGCTGTTTTCTTTGTTCGCTTTTCTTGGCGTGGGACAGTTTTTGCCTTTCAATTTCTGGGTGATTTTTAGCTGGTTGGTTCTCTACAAGCTTGCAAACTGATGACAAACGCTCGGCAGCCGGCAACTTTTATACCTACACCTTTTATACCCCGTCGGCGTCTGGCGCTGGCAGAGCGATAACTCGCTAAAGAGGCAAGGGCGCAGAGTGGCACGGGGTAAAAACTTCCATATATTTAAAAATTTTTTTGTGATAGAGATATATGTGATATATGTTAAATTTTAACCACTTTTCATATAAAAAACAAAAAAGCTTATATTATTTTTATTAATATAAAAGTCTGGAACAATGATATGATGGTTTTTTAATATAAATAATTGAAATATATTTAAATAGAATCCAAAACAAATATGCTATGTAATTTTATTATAGGACAATGTTATTTAAAAATCAATAAAATAATAAAAATATTTTCTAGAAAATAAAATAAGCAAAACACAATAGTTTTAAGAACATAAGTTATTAGTTTTAGTATTCAAGAGATCAAAAATGTGTAAACAAATCAAAATTCCTTAGTCTACAATACAAAACTAAAGCTCCCATTGATGATATTATCAAATTATATAATATATATACATTTTGATGGCACTTTTCCCTTAGCGAGTCCCCACTGTAGCTAACCGCTCTCTCTAGGCCTGTGTTAGTATCCCACTATCAAATACGTGGACTTGGCAAACAGAAAGAAAAAAAGAAAAAAAAACTGCAAGAAAATACGCAAACAAAGCCCCCAGAGGTCAGGCAATGAGGAATTTACATTTACAATAACAATACAAAAGAAAAACAATGTGTAAATTAAATTGTTTTTAAAATGCCCGCCCGTTATCGATTACTTTTAGTGTTGCGCAACTGCAAAATGCCCGCTTTTGCAGTTATTATTTTGTACTTGTTGCATGTTTTTGATTTGGTCACACTTTACTTTTGGCGGCAAATTGTTATTTACTATATTTTTATTTATTTGCAAATCAACAACGAAATGACTGATTTTGGCAAAACCAAAGTGCTCCAGAACACAGGAAAATTCGTCAGCGAGAACCGAACGGAGGGGTAAGCAATAATCTTACTGAAATTTCCAGCGACACAGCAAATTTCCCTGTTCTTTTAGGGACGACTTTTTCAACGAGGCGGGTTATCGTCAGTCCCGAGAAAATGACAAGATCGACTCGAAATATGGCTTCGATCGGGTCAAGGATAGTCAGGAGCGGACGGGATACCTCATCAACATGCATTCGGTAAGTCGAATAATCATTTAAATCCAACATAGTATGGGTTAATCCGAAGGTTTTCTCCGTAGAATGAGGTTCTTGATGAGGACAGGCGACTCGTCGCTGCTCTAGATCTGTTCTTCATTCAAATGGACGGTTCACGGTTCAAGTGCACGGTGGCGTATCAGCCGTACCTGCTGGTCCGTCCGGAAGACAACATGCACCTAGAAGTAGCCCGTTTCCTGGGCCGCAAATACTCCGGCCAGATCTCCAGCTTGGAGCACATAAGCAAAGAGGATCTGGATTTGCCCAATCACCTGTCCGGCCTCCAGCAGCAGTACATCAAGCTGTCCTTCCTCAACCAGACCGCCATGACCAAGGTTCGCAGGGAACTGATGTCCGCTGTGCGCAGGAACCAGGAGCGCCAGAAGTCCAACACTTACTACATGCAGATGCTGGCCACCTCGTTGGCCCAGTCCTCGGCTGGCTCCGAGGATGCTGCGCTGGCCAAGCGGCAGCAGGACTACATGGATTGCATTGTGGACATCCGAGAGCATGATGTGCCCTATCACGTGCGCGTCTCCATCGATCTTCGCATCTTCTGCGGCCAGTGGTACAACATTCGTTGCAGGAGCGGCGTGGAACTGCCCACGATCACCTGCCGGCCGGACATTCTGGACAGACCTGAGCCCGTGGTGCTGGCCTTTGATATTGAGACTACAAAGCTACCACTGAAGTTCCCTGATGCCCAGACGGATCAGATTATGATGATTTCGTACATGATCGATGGCCAGGGCTACCTGATAACCAACAGGGAGATCATCTCCTCCAATGTGGACGACTTCGAGTACACCCCAAAGCCAGAGTTTGAGGGCAACTTCGTGGTATTCAACGAGGAGAACGAGATGCAGCTGCTGCAGCGGTTTTTCGACCACATCATGGAGGTGCGGCCGCACATTGTAGTCACCTACAACGGCGACTTCTTCGATTGGCCCTTCGTGGAGACGCGAGCCGCTGTCTACGACCTGGACATGAAGCAGGAGATAGGTTTCTCCAAGGTGAGGGATGGGAATTATCTGAGTCGCCCCTCCATACACATGGATTGCCTGTGCTGGGTGAAGCGAGATTCCTATCTACCCGTCGGGTCACAAGGCCTGAAGGCAGTGGCCAAAGCGAAGCTGCGCTACGATCCCGTGGAGCTTGATCCGGAGGACATGTGCCGCATGGCTGTGGAGCAACCCCAAGTGCTGGCCAACTATTCAGTGTCGGATGCCGTGGCCACTTACTATCTGTACATGAAGTATGTGCATCCCTTTATATTTGCCTTGAATACGATTATTCCCATGGAACCGGATGAGATTCTGCGAAAAGGTTCCGGCACTCTCTGCGAGACTCTGCTAATGGTGGAGGCCTATCATGCTCAGATTGTATATCCCAACAAGCACCAGAGCGAGCTGAACAAGCTATCGAACGAGGGCCACGTCCTGGACTCTGAGACATACGTCGGTGGTCATGTGGAGGCTTTGGAATCGGGTGTGTTTCGTGCTGATATACCCTGCCGATTCCGCCTAGATCCCGCCATGATTAAGAAACTCCAGGAGCAGGTGGATGCCGTCCTGAGGCACGCCATCGAAGTGGAGGAGGGAATTCCCCTGGAAAAAGTCTTGAATCTGGATGAGGTGCGACAGGAAATTGTGCAGGGACTGCAGGGCTTGCACGATATACCCAATCGACTGGAGCAGCCTGTCATCTATCACTTGGATGTGGGTGCCATGTACCCCAACATCATCCTGACCAATCGCCTGCAGCCCTCGGCCATGGTCAGTGACTTGGACTGCGCCGCTTGCGATTTTAATAAGCCTGGAGTTCGCTGCAAGCGCTCCATGGACTGGCTGTGGCGTGGAGAGATGTTGCCCGCCTCGAGGAACGAGTTTCAGCGCATCCAGCAACAGCTGGAGACTGAAAAGTTTCCGCCACTATTTCCGGGTGGGCCGCAGCGCGCCTTCCACGAGCTCTCCAAGGAGGATCAGGCGGCGTATGAGAAGAAGCGTCTATCGGATTACTGCCGCAAGGCGTACAAGAAAACCAAGCTGACCAAACTGGAGACCCGCAACTCGACCATCTGTCAAAAGGAGAACAGTTTCTATGTGGATACCGTTCGAGCTTTTCGTGATCGGCGCTACGAGTACAAGGGACTCACGAAGGTGGCCAAGGCATCGGTGAATGCAGCTGTGGCATCCGGAGATGCGGCAGAAATCAAGGCCGCCAAAGGCAGGGAAGTGCTCTACGATTCCCTGCAGCTGGCCCACAAGTGCATCCTTAACTCCTTCTACGGCTATGTGATGCGAAGAGGAGCCCGCTGGCACTCCATGCCCATGGCGGGCATTGTGTGCCTCACTGGCTCGAATATCATCACCAAAGCAAGGGAAATTATCGAGCGAGTGGGTCGTCCTCTGGAGTTGGACACTGATGGTATATGGTGTATATTGCCGGGCTCATTTCCCCAGGAGTTCACTATCCAGACCAGCCACGAGAAGAAGAAAAAGATCAATATATCGTATCCAAACGCAGTGCTCAATACAATGGTCAAGGATCACTTTACCAACGATCAATATCATGAGCTGAGGAAGGACTCGGAGGATAATCAACCCAAGTATGATATACGTGAGGAGAACTCCATTTTCTTCGAGGTGGATGGACCTTACCTGGCCATGGTCTTGCCAGCTGCCAAGGAGGAGGGCAAGAAGCTCAAGAAAAGATACGCCGTCTTTAACTTCGATGGTTCTTTGGCTGAGCTGAAAGGATTTGAGGTGAAGCGACGCGGAGAGCTGCAGCTGATCAAGAATTTCCAGAGCTCTGTATTCGAGGCCTTCCTGGCTGGCAGCACCCTGGAAGAATGCTATGCATCCGTGGCCAAAGTGGCAGACTATTGGTTAGATGTCCTCTACAGCAGAGGATCCAATCTTCCCGACTCTGAGCTCTTTGAACTGATTGCGGAGAACAAGAGCATGTCCAAGAAACTGGAGGAATATGGAGCACAAAAGAGTACATCTATATCCACGGCCAAGCGATTGGCCGAGTTCCTGGGCGAGCAGATGGTCAAGGATGCCGGTCTGGCCTGCAAGTACATTATATCCAAGAAACCGGAAGGAGCACCCGTCACCGAAAGAGCCATTCCCTTGGCTATTTTCCAATCAGAGCCGAGTGTGAGGCGACATCACTTGCGCCGCTGGCTCAAAGATAACACCATGGGCGATGCGGACATTCGGGACGTGCTCGATTGGAATTACTACATTGAGAGATTGGGTGGCACCATTCAGAAAATTATCACCATTCCGGCAGCGCTGCAGGGTCTAGCCAATCCTGTGCCCAGGGTTCAACATCCGGATTGGTTGCACAAAAAGATGCTGGAGAAGAACGATGTCCTAAAGCAGCGCCGTATCAACGAGATGTTCACCAGCAGACCCAAGCCGAAGCCTCTGGTCACTGAAGAAGACAAGCTGGCGGATATGGAGGATTTGGCTGGCAGAGATGGCGGTGAAGATGCCTCAGGCCGTCCCATGGTCACCAAAAGGAAGCGCGTTCAGCTGGAGGATGGAGATGAGGAGGAACAAGCTCAACCGCAGCCAACCACTTGGCGGCAAGCTTTGGGAGCACCACCGCCGATCGGAGAAACGCGGAAAACAATTGTGGAGTGGGTACGCTTCCAGAAAAAGAAATGGAAGTGGCAATACGACCAACGCCAGAAGAGTCGCCAGGCCAGCAAGCGATCTCGTGGCGAAGATGCTCCCGTGGTGAGGGCAACGGGATCTACAGCTACCTTGGGAGGATTTCTGAGGAGAGCCCAGCGCACGCTATTGGACCAACCCTGGCAGATCCTGCAACTGGTGCCCATCGATGATCTTGGCCACTTTACAGTGTGGGCTTTGATAGGCGAAGAGCTGCACAGGATTAAGTTGACAGTGCCCAGGATCTTCTATGTGAATCAGCGGAGTGCAGCGCCCCCCGAAGAAGGTCAATTGTGGCGCAAGGTTAACAGGGTTTTACCCCGCTCTCGGCCTGTTTTCAATCTCTATCGGTATAGTGTACCCGAGCAGCTCTTTCGGGATAACTCTCTGGGAATGCTGGCGGATCTGGCCACGCCCGATATCGAGGGCATATACGAGACGCAGATGACGCTGGAGTTCCGGGCCCTCATGGACATGGGCTGCATTTGTGGAGTGCAACGCGAGGAGGCACGACGACTGGCCCAGCTGGCCACCAAGGATCTGGAGACTTTCAACATCGAGCAGCTGGAACAGCGACCCCAAACGCAAGTCAAGTATTTGGCGAGTGCCAACCACAGGATGCGCAAAATCTACCTGTATCAGCACAACACACCCACGGCCAAAAAGGAGATCTGGTCTTTAATCATGATGCCCAGCAAGAAGGGTTACATCTTCGCCTTGGACACGGTGCGAGCCAATCAGATGCCCAACATGAAGCAGATGTACACAGCGGAGCGTTTGGCATTGCTCAAGAATCTCACAGCCACCGCTGAGCAGGACAAGATTCCCGTAGAGGATTACACCTTTGAGGTTCTGATAGAAGTGGATGTGAAGCAGATTTACCGACACATTCAGAGGGCTCTGACCACCTACAAACAGGAGCACCAGGGACCCACAATGCTGTGCCTGCAAACGGCGCTGGAGGCACGCAAACTCAGCCTGGCCATGCCCATCCTGCTGGAGTTCCCCCAGGCCCAGATCCACATTTCCGATGATGCCAGCTTGCTGTCTGGCCTGGATTGGCAGCGTCAGGGATCGAGAGCGGTGATCCGTCACTTCCTCAATCTGAATAATGTGCTGGATCTGATGTTGGATCAGTGTCGCTATTTCCATGTGCCAATTGGGAACATGCCACCGGACACGGTGCTGTTCGGAGCAGATCTCTTCTTCGCCCGCTTGCTGCAGCGTCATAACTTTGTGCTTTGGTGGTCGGCGAGTACCAGACCCGATTTGGGTGGCCGCGAGGCGGATGACAGCCGGCTGCTGGCGGAATTCGAGGAGAGCATCAGTGTGGTGCAGAACAAGGCCGGATTTTATCCGGATGTGTGCGTAGAATTGGCCCTGGACAGTCTGGCTGTAAGTGCACTCCTTCAGTCGAACAGAATCCAGGAGATGGAGGGTGCCTCATCGGCAATAACCTTTGATGTGATGCCACAGGCCTCGCTGGAGGAAATGATCGGCACAGTTCCGGCTGCCACACTTCCGAGCTACGATGAAACGGCCCTCTGCTCGGCTGCCTTTCGCGTGATGCGCTCCATGGTGAATGGCTGGCTGAGAGAGGTGTCCATCAACAGGAACATCTTCTCCGACTTCCAGATTGTTCACTTCTACCGCTGGGTGCGCTCCAGCAACGCCCTGCTCTACGATCCGGCCCTGAGGAGGTCCCTCAACAATCTGATGAGGAAAATGTTTTTGCGCATCATCGCCGAGTTCAAGAGACTCGGCGCTACCATTGTCTATGCGGATTTCAACAGAATTATCCTCAGTTCCGGCAAGAAATCAGTCTCGGATGCCCTCGGCTATGTGGACTACATTGTGCAGAGCCTGAGGAACAAGGAGATGTTCCACTCCATCCAGCTTAGCTTCGAACAGTGCTGGAACTTTATGCTCTGGATGGATCAGGCCAACTTCTCAGGAATCAGAGGAAAGCTACCTAAAGGAATCGACGAGACAGTTTCCTCAATTGTTTCTACAACAATGCGGCCTGATGCTGAACGAAACGAGGACGATGAGGAGGATGATGATGAAGATGTGGAAAACAGGGATCCAGTGGAAATAATAGAAACCGAGCAGGATCAGGAGGAGGAGCTCTCCCTGGAGCTCAACTGGACCATTGGCGAGCATTTGCCCGATGAAAACGAGTGCCGCGAGAAGTTCGAGTCGCTCATAACACTCTTCATGCAATCCCTGGCCGAGAGAAAGACCACCGAGCAGTCCATCCGTGACCTATCCCACTGCGCCTTTGACTTCATCCTAAAGCTGCACAAGAACTACGGCAAGGGCAAGCCCAGTCCGGGCCTGGAGCTCATCCGCACTCTGATCAAGGTGCTCAGTGTGGACAAGACCCTGGCGGAGCAGATCAACGAGTTGCGCCGAAATATGCTAAGGCTGGTCGGTATCGGCGAATTCTCTGACATGGCAGAGTGGGCGGATCCCTGTGACAGCCACATCATCAACGAGGTCATCTGCAAGGCCTGCAATCATTGCAGGGATCTAGATCTCTGTAAGGACAAGCATCGAGCCATGAAGGATGGAGTGTGAGTAGCAATTACAGTGATTTAAGTAACTATTAAATGTTTATATTTCAATTCCTTTCATTTCAGACCCGTCTGGCTTTGTGCCCAATGCTATGTTGCCTATGATAACGAGGAGATCGAGATGCGAATGCTGGACGCCCTGCAGCGCAAGATGATGTCCTATGTATTGCAGGATTTACGCTGCGCCCGCTGTAGTGAGATTAAACGCGAAAATCTGGCCGAGTTTTGCACCTGTGCCGGCAATTTTGTGCCCCTCATCAGCGGCAAGGACATCCAGACCCTGCTGAGTACATTCAGCAAGGTGGCCACCAATCACAAGATGCAGCTGCTCCAGCAGACAGTTCAACAGGCACTCAACACGCCGCGGTAGAACTAGATCTTGATTTATACTTGTTGTAGATTGTAGGTTTTATCTAAATAAATATATGTTAAGCGTTAAAACATTAATTGCGCGATGAATGGAGGAGGTTTGAGATAATGTTTCTGATTTATCTGCGACACACACACACTTTTGCATTGTTTCACAAACGTTTCGCTTGTTTTCCGATTTTATTGGTTGGATTTTAGTCGTGTTTATCCCGTGTTTATTTCGTGGGCGTTCGGAGAGGACATTAGCAGCAGAACGTAAAGCAATTAAACTATGTCATACGCAAGGTATTTAAGAGGCGGACTGCGTGATGGGGTCAACCTTGACGTCGGGGAACGAGAACTCGGGGAACTTCAGCATGTCGGTCTTGCCGTCGCTGCCGAACTGCTTGGCCACACGGTCCAGCTCGTTCTTCATCTCGCGCTCGATCTCGGGATTGGAGTCGACCAGCTTGCCACCGCTGTAAAAGAGGAGATACTGGTAACTACTTGAAGCCAATCATGGCTGGGAGACGGCAACTTACGCGCTCTTCTGCTTGTACTCGCGCACTTTGTCCAGAAACAGCTGCTGGATGGGATCGGAGGCCTTGTTCATGGCGGGGGCCATGAGGGCAATGTTACGACGGGCCTCGGTGCGCAGGACACGCATGCCATTCAGCAGGGATTGCGACAGCATCTTGAATTAAGATTAAAACAATCAGAATTGCGGATTTCGGCTGCCTAATATGTAACCTTAAAAAGGTTATGTAATACGAATTGTTGTTGCCATGATTCCTGGCGTATCCCGGAGCTGATATTGATAGTATTCCCGGCAGGGAGTCTGTTCACTCTCAAGGAAGTACTTATAATCCATGCCATATCCTATTTTTACCTTGATTTCCTTGGCAAATGCAAACTTTCGTGCGGAAAATTGTCAATTGTCAGTTCACAATGGAGCTTTAGAGTGCCCAGGTGCCGTGGAGGAATATAACCGCTCGTTTTTCCAGGAAATTTAAGCATAATGAATGGCGGGCACACTGCAACTTCTATATTTCTATATATCATATTTGAAAATTTCACAATAAAACGAAAATTTAAAACGATTTCCAGTCTCCAGTTAAGTTTTCAAAGGATGGTTTATGTAAATATATATAACACCGCAACTTGAAAGCTACAAGCAAAGAAAAAAAAAGTTTACAAATTTAAACTCAGAAATTTAATTTAGTAATAAAAAATATGTAGAAACTTTAAGCCATTTTATTAGTATATTTGGTATAGTCTTTTTCTACATGTTTAAGCTTCCTCTTAAGTAAATGTCTTTTTAGCCACATGGAAACTAAAGTGGCAAAAGCTTTGACTCCATTTATACATTTGGGTGCTCCTTCGGGATCAACTGCTCCGTCGGTGTAGGCTGTTCCTTCTGCGGTGGGTGCTCCTTCTCTTTTGGCTTCTCCTCCTCTCTTCGCTGCTCCTCCGGAATATTGTCTTGGTCTAGTCTTGGCTGCTCCTGATCCTGTATCGCTTGATCTTGGCCCTCATCTGCCTGCAGACTTGTCGTTATAGCACCCGAAACCAAAGTATCCACAGCCAGTGGTAGATTATGCTCTAAGCTTTGAGCCATGGTCGCCCCATGTAATTCATTGAGGACAGGGCAATCCATAGGTAGAGCACGAGCACGTGCAGCCGCTGCGACAGCGTGCCAAATACGCCCATATCTTTGGCGACGGCGTTTGAGCCCTCTACTCATAATTTTATAAACGTTGAAGTTTACCATCTAAATAAAAGAAAAGTTTTCAAAAACAACTACCGAAAAAGTTGAGCTTACCACTTAAAATTCCCGGTTTGTCGCTCAGAGTTGCATTGACCAAAGTGACCAAATTGTCAGAGTTTCAGAATCCATAAAATGAATTGAAATCGCCTATTCTTGGGATTTTTTAGGGAGGAAACCTTAATTTTGTATCTGGCAACACCGCCTCCAGCTAGTCAGCCATTTGTCTTTTGACAGGAAAAAATCAAACGAATTTCAGCTCGCAAAGCTAATTGAACGCCTAATTAAATTTATAAAATGGGTTCGCGCAACGAGTGCCGCATCTACGTGGGCAACCTGCCACCAGATATTCGCACCAAGGACATCCAGGATTTGTTCCACAAGTTTGGCAAAGTGACGTTCGTCGACCTAAAGAATCGGCGTGGGCCGCCATTTGCTTTTGTCGAGTTCGAAGATGCGCGGTGAGTAATGGGAATACACACACGCACACCAGGCTGTCCGCGGGCGAAGGCACCCCAACTAATCCGAGTTTGTTCGTTTCGTCTCTCTCCCTGTGACCTTGCCCCCTGCGTGCTGCTGCTCCAAAAACAGCGATGCTGACGACGCAGTTAAGGCGCGCGATGGCTACGATTACGACGGTTACCGCCTGCGTGTAGAGTTCCCTCGGGGCGGCGGTCCCGGCAGCTATCGCGGCAACCGCGACGGCGGACGCAACCGTGACGGCGGTCGCATGGGTGGTCGCGGACCTCCGGCAAAGCGCTCGCAGTACCGAGTCATGGTCACCGGGCTGCCGGCCTCCGGCTCCTGGCAGGATCTTAAGGATCACATGCGCGAGGCCGGCGACGTGTGCTTCGCAGACACATACAAAGATGGCTCCGGCGTGGTGGAGTTCCTGCGTCACGAGGACATGAAGTACGCCATCAAGAAGCTGGACGATTCGCGCTTCCGTTCGCATGAGGTATGCAAATTATTGATTTCCCATTCCGAAGTCTCGATTTCTGGGTAGGCAATTGCTGCCCTTAAAATGTTTAATTTCTTGAATGGGAATACATTATTCATTTTGAATAATTAACTAAAATTAATACTGGGGTTTGACCCAACGTGTTCCCTTGATGCATATCGCTGCAGAATACATTTATAGCATAACGTGCATCTATACATAGCCTGATTTTGACAGGAATTTCAGCATAAAGCATTCTAATGGATCTATTCTACCAAATCTTAAATCGAACTCTTATTTACTCTACAGGGCGAAGTTGCCTATATAAGGGTGCGGGAGGATAGCGGTGATGGTGAACGCAGTGGCGGCGGCGGAGGAGGCAGTGGTGGCGGAGGAGGTGGTGGTGGCGGAGGCCGTGACTACCGCGATAGGTAAGCTTAGCACTTAGCTCAAAGTATTGCATATGATTTATTCTCCCCTCTCAACAGGTCGCGCTCGCGTTCCTTCTCGTCCAGGCCGCGCCGTCGAGGAACACCCACCTACTCGCCAGTGCGACGTCAATCCTATTCCAGGTCTCGCTCTCGCTCTAATTACTAAACACTACCAAGCATTATCCATTAATATAAAATATTTCTTACGAGCAGGATTTTTTAGGGAAAGCAAGTTAAATTAAGAAACCACATTCTATATTTGTCAAGCCACATTGTAAATTGACTAACCAACCAAGACATCAGCCAAGCAATCAAGTCTGATCAGTCAACTTTCAAGCTCTCATCGAAGCAACACTAAATTCAAAACACAAGACTTGCTTTTCCAACTGAGCCAAAAGTTCAGAGAGGCAGAGAAGAGAGTTTCCCTTAAACTAGAATTGGGAATCATTCACCATTTTTATTTTGACAAAAAACCGTTCGAAAATAACAAATGTAATCCAGGAAATTGGACGCTAGAGCCTTTCCTGTCTTGCCTTTGTTGTATTTTGGGCCTTTGCTCTGCACACACAACAAATTATAACAGAAACGTCACTTTTGGCTACATAATTTATTAGCTTTTACCTTAACGAAAGCAAAAAACAAACAAACATCGATACAGAATAAATATGTTTTTAATGAAAGAGATAAAACAAGATTTCCGAACACAAATCGCAATGTCAACCACATTGATCAGCAAACTATTAATACTTATATTTTTATTTTCTTCTCTTCCCCTTTTGCGCGTTTATGTTTGGAGAGGATGAGGATAAATGGAGGAGGAGGAGGATGAGGAGGATAAGGATAAGGATGAGGAGGATATTTTTTGGATGTTATGGAATGGAGTGGATAATTTTGGATTTAATTTAGTGTGGAGGCAGGACCTGTCTATAAATATGTGTATATTTATGAGATTGTAATCAGGAATGGATTTGGATTTGGATGTAGGATTTTTCTAAGCCCTTCGCTAAGACAACGTGGGATGCAGAGTCTCCACGGCTTGCTCGCACCTTGCAGGATGAGGAGGAGGAGACAGGATTTTCGCATTTTTCGGCTCAGTCATGGATTTTCTGTATCCTTTGGTCGTGTAATGGGTAACGGATGTGTGGAGGATAAGGAGAACGATATTAAAGCCATGTCGAGTTGCCCATGGACAGGACTAGAGCGAACAGTTTCGGACTCGGCCGCCATTTCTTCGAGCCTCGCCTTTTCTTCGGCATCTGCCTAACGGTCTCGGGATTAGGATTCACTTGGAACAGGCTCACGCGCATTGTTGTCGCTATTGGATCTTTGGATCGCACCCCCCCCAACACTTGCAATCGCACACTTCAGGGAACCGCGAATTTCGAGGCCTTCGCGCCCCAGTCGTTATCATTTCACGGATTTGCTGTGCATCATCCAACGTTGCCTTGCGCCGAACGCTGGATAGTGGATAGTGATCCCTGGTCTGGTGTGGTCCGGTCTCCCTCTGTCTCGTCTCTTAGCGGTATGTTCGATTGCCACATCTATTTTAACTTACTTTTAATTTGCGTTTATAATTTCTTACATAATATCTCATCCCGGTTTCCATTTCCAAATCAAAGCCAAAACATGGAATCTGAATTGATTTAACAAAATGTACAAAAAGAATCAGAAGATTGCAATATTTGCAAAAATTTTAGTTAAGAAATTTAAATAATTTGTCAATTCTGATTCCAAAAAAAGGCGAGAAATGGAATTGGGAACCCGGCCGTATACTCTTTACCCAATTCTTTCGTCTCCATTGGTGTTGTTGCCTCCGAAATGTGACGAATACGTCGTGTGTGTTTTGGTTTTCCATGTTTTGACTAGAGAAACATTAAACCGCAAGCCCGAAACTATTCTCCACACCCATCATTATTTGCATGATCTATCTTTTACCCAAATACAATGTATTTAATTTATTACCACAAAAAGAAGCGATTTTAGATCTGAGAACCGATATTAACGACGAGTTCTTATTGCTTATCGATCGACCTATAGTGTTAAATATTTTTGAAATATAATCCACCTTTACAATAAATATATACCTATATATATACACCGATCAAAAAAGAGTGTTTCTATTTTATTTTTGTGTATTTAAGGAGAAGTATGATAAATCTATTGCACAACGCAATGAATGCCTATCAGATTGATTCATCGAGAGATTGAGGGAACTACCGTGTGATTTATTATTATTCAGAATGTCGGTGAAGGCTTGAAAATTGCAATAAAAATATATATATTATTGGCTGAATAAAATAATAAGTATCTTAGTCTATATCTTTCATGTTGCCTTTCGAAATTTGAAAATGACAGTGTGACCACCGGCGTTTCTGCTGAAAATTTTAAAAATCCCACAAAGGCGCTACCTTGTGGACTTTGTGGATTTTGTGGACTTTGTGGATTTTGTGGAATATGTGGACTTTGTGGGCTTTGTGGATTTTGTGGACCTTGTGGCTATATTTAAACTCGGGCGCGCAAGTTCAAATATATTCATTTCAAAACAAAACTTCAACGGAGGCGGTTGTGCTCGCGTGTAACGTGAATTTTCCCATCGGCGGCCGGCCGGCGACTTCCGCGCTCCAACAACAACTCGCATGTGCGGGCGAAAAGTGCGCCAAAAGCTTGGGAAACTCTGCTGGAGAGATCGTTGTGCAGAAACAAATTGTATGCCCACGTCGGGAGTGTCCGTAAATAATAAATAATTCGGAATAGTGCATTGACAAACCTCCGAGCAAGTCCGTGGGCAGTTGGTCTTTTGTTAGTGAGGTGCGGAGTACGGCCTTCTCAAGAGTCGTGGGACTGAGACGAGTTGTTTGCTGGCCCTAAGTTAATTAACCGCGTTGCGTTGGTGTCCATCGGCTTATCAGCGACGGCTTTTCCCCGTACCTCAGTGCCATCGAACTTCTCCGGATCGACCGTGGGCTATCCGCGGTTAGTCAGCTCCGCCTTGTAATCGCGATTGTACAACCAATTACCGGGTTTATCATCTAATTCGAGTGGCACTTCGCACGACTCAAACTATAAATAGAAGGTGAAGTGTCGAAATTCAAGCCCGAGGGGCGATATTCATGTGTTGAAGTTACAATTACTTGGAACAATAATATATATAACAAGAGGTATGTGAATATACTGCATTTTATTGATGTTTTTGCATGCTCACGGAATTGCTGCGATCGTTAAAATTAACAGCATAGAACGCAATCTCAGCGAATCTCCACTGGGAGTCATTGTTCTCGTTCTTAAAAGCCTTTTTTTTATTGATCATAACTTGAAATTAGCTTGAGGGCTTGAGGCTGATCCAATCGAATCATGCGATATTGGTGTTTTTACGACGCTCATTAACTATTCCCGTCCTGTTGAATCGTCGTTGTTCTACGGATTCATTAGCACTTCCGCCTCAATCTCCAGTGAAAGTAACGCGGATCGCTTGGTAATGTGACCCACTTTGGATCGGCTTTGAGGCCCGACACTTGGCAGCTTCCTAGGGTGCCGCTTCTTCGGTAATTCAATCTGTCAACCCAAAGGTGTTGCCCCTTGTGGCAAATACTACCTAAAATGCATACAATACCTGCCTACCTGGTGGCCTTCAAGGCCTCTGGTATCTCATTCTCTCTCTCTGGCGGTTCCGGTTGATCTGTGGGTACGTACACTGTTAGTCAATTTTGCTAACTATAAGATGTCTTAGATACGCACAAAGAAGTTTTGCCTAATATTTATATTTCTATCTTATCTTATCTTTATTTGCAAGACAAAAACTAGTCCATGAGACAACAGTTTTGAAACTAAAGAAAAGTTATACTTTTACCTTATAATTTCTATAGTTAAAGAATTTCTTTTTTATCCTCCATTATTTTTCTCTCTGCTTATTGTGTGCAGGCAGGTCGTTTTGAGGCCTTCTGAGGAGGTCTGTCCATATGCCTATCCGTCTCTGATCTTTGTCCCTCCCCGGCGTGTTAATCTTTTGTTGTGATGAGATGCTTATCGCACAAGCTGGCATAGTGCGACAGGTGGGCTCTGTAGTTCCCTCTGGGAGTGGAAAATCGGCAATAGGCAAGCGTGGAAATTGAAAACCCTTGCCGTCTAGTCACAGTTCGTTTGCGCGAATGATTGACGGGCGGCAACGGTGACCCCTTAACCCCTTGTCCGCACTCAATGGGCCGCATCGCGTAAGCAATTTATGTTAATTGTTGTTTGCCTGAAGTACACTGTCCTCCCCGACCGGGTACATGGACTAAGTTGGTTAGGGAAGTAAACATAGACTTTGAATAAAATCACCTTTAGTATTTGCTGAATAACAAATGGAATGCGAATGGGAATTTTCCAACGACTTTTTATCTAAACTCACTTACCTTGCTGGCAAACATACAGATCTCGCTAGTAAATAAAACTTTGTGAATCTGTTAGTTTGAAATAAGTTTTATTTGATAAAAAAAAATGACTTGGCTATAAGGTGAATCAATTAGTCAGTTCAAGGGAAGTCCAAGGATTTAAGATATTTCTTAAAAATAAAGTGGAAGTTAAGAGTCAAATGTTAATCGCAACTCTTCAACTTTTTGACTAAAAAACAAACTTATATTAATTAAATAATAAAAAACAAAGGAAATGTGTATGTAAACTTTATTTTATGTTTATTAATCAATAGAGCCCCTTTTATATCGGTTTCTAAATTAATTTAAATTGTTTAGAGTATGTAAATTTCGTTTTGTTCATTCCTTCTACGAATTTCCCGCGGTCTGAGCGGCCAAGCATTTAATTAGACACTTTTTACTTTTCCCAGCCCAAGACTCTGCGTCTTTTGTCCGCGGCGGCAACAAGTTGTAGCCGCTGGCCTGGTCGGGCTGTCTAATTGTTTCGACTGCGGCAATTTCTCCTGGTCTTTTTCGGCCTGGCCTGGCGAGGAGTTGCAGTTTGGAGTAGGAGCTACAGCTGAAGCTGAAGCTGAAGCTGGCGGAAACTGGTTTGCCCGCTCCACGCAATCCAAGAGCTATAATTCGGTCAGCCGCAGGTTAAGTCTCTGGAGGAGAGGCGAAGCAGGAGGTGGAGCTGGCGACAATGACGATGACTAACGCTCTCCCCGAGGCATCGACCAGGCCAGGGCAACAAGAACAGTCCGTTTTGGCCTTTTACCGTAATCAGGTTTCGGTCCGCTCGAAGCCCAAAAAGTCCGATGAATGAATGAATGAATGGCCGGCTGAATGAGCGATTGGGACCCAAGTTATTCAGCTGGCCGGCAATCCATCATGCTGTCCTCGGAACTGGTTGACTAACACCACTTAATGAGTGGACAAGGCGTCTCCGACTCCCATTTGCATCCGCTGCCCGCTCTCCAGGCGGAGTCATTAGCCGCAAACCATGTATATATATGTAGATATATGGGCTGATGCCACGCCAGACATGGCACGCATAAAATACAGTCATAAAATCGCCCGGGAGGCGGGCTCTATCCCAAGCACGCGTTTTGGGGCGCCGTTTAATTGCGGCATGCGATTTGTGCGCGTTTTTAAACGCCTCAATTTGCATTTCCCCTTTAAGTGAGGGGAGGGTCCAGTCTAGAAATGGATCGAATGGAGGACCAGCTGTCTGCCTATATGCATATCATTTAGAGGCAAGTGTAAATTAATACATGTAGCCGGGCATCAAATTTAATACGCCTCTGCATCCGCCTCTGTTGGATGATGATAAGGACAATGGACCGCGCCCTCGCACTATCTGGGGTTAATTGGAAAATGAATGAATTTTAATTGAAATGTTTAGGAAACTATTATATATATATTCGAGATAGAGCCGACACCCGATCAGTGCTTGTATGACTTTAGTTTAAAGCATTCCGTCTGCGTAATTCTGATTTCGAAGTAGATTGAACATATAAGTATTAAAAACTATCAACAAATATAGTCTTATCTTGGTTTAGGTACACTGATAGAAAAAAAAAAGTTTACTTTCGAGAATTTGTGCATTCTCAAAATTAATTCTTAATATAAGTACGAAAATTCTTAAAGTAAGATTTTTTAGGCTTAATTCAAGACCAAAAAATACTAGATTTAAGATTAAAATTCTTCAAGGAAGAACGAAAATCTCAAAAGAAGAACGAAAAATTCTTGGGATGATTTTGTGACCGAAATGGTCACGATTTTATGACCAAAATTCTCGGGTATTTCTATCAGTGTATAAATTGAAATGACCATGCAATAAAGAATTAATAATTCTGTTTACTGGTCAGTTGTTTATACAAACAAAAATTGTCATCATCGTTAACAAAGCTTAAAAAGGTCAAAGCAATTTCTTTTTATGGTTTTGTCAGAGAAGCAGAAGACTTTTCTAATTAATTAAAATTAAAATATTATTTGTAAACAAAAATATTAAAGAATCTTCTCCTAAATTTATAAACTGTATAAATTTTAGTTCTTTCCTTACATTCAATAAGTTGTTCAGTGTACTTGGGCCTTATATCTATACCTCAGAGTCTTCGACTGGATTTATTTTTAGCTCTCTGCTCTCCTGCACGAGCAGCTAGCTAGCTATCCAGCATGCATCCTCACACCGTTGGCAGTCCTATTTTAATGTCCGGCCTGGCCTGTCTGGCCGCAAGGCGCATTTTAAATCGCGTCAAACATTGAAGACATTAAAAACATTACCCCCCTCTTAGGGTGGTTGGTCCTGGTAGGTAATTGTAAGCGGCTATTAAATTAATTCAACTCGCCGCCGCTTGCTGGCATGCTGGCAGAAGGATTACCGCCCCAAAGGGGATTAACATAATTTTTGCTAATATTTTGAGCGAAGCTGCCGGCATAATGCGCTTAGAAAAATAGTATGAATAAAGGCTGCATTAACCTGAATGCTGCCGCAGCTGCAGCCAGGCTTCGAAAGGATTGCGGACACGCAGGCTCAACTTTTAGCAAGGGGTGAAGGAGACGCAGACGAAGAAGGAGCAGGGTGAGGCGCCCCGGGAGCTGGCTGTTCTGATCCATGATGAGCTGTGCGGCGGCAGAAAACGCGCCAAAAAGCAGCGACGTCGACTGCATTAAAGTGGAAAATCCTGTCTGACAACATTTAAACCAAAATATATACATATATACAGAGACCTATAGTAAATATGTGCACAACAAACCAACATCAGCCGCAACTACAACAAACCACACATAATAAGCGTGAAAAAAGGCAAAATGAGAGCAAACCTACCCATTCCCAGTCCCAGTCTCAGTCCCAGTCTCAGTTCCAGACATAGTTTCAGGCCAGGATGAAGCGGGCAATGAAAAGCGAGTGCGCCTAGAAGAAAAAAATTGAAAAACAAACAAAAGAATGGAAGCAAAATGAGAATATATTTAGACATTGCTAGGCAAAGTTCTTAATTCCTTAGGGAAAGTAATTAATTAAATCTTTTAATTAAACTGGGAGTAATAACTGCTAATAAAATCAATAAATACTTAGGATTTATAATTATTTTTCGACATGTTATTGTATATAGTAAAGTTAAAAGAGTTATCTAAAGCAAAATGGGATACTTATTCCTTTTTTAGATGTTTGAGCCTCCGGAATACCATATTTATGGCCCTTAGTATTAACCTGTTACCCCAGCCAAGGCTTTGTTGCCATAAATTGTTTATTAAATTCATGATAATACAAACAAGTCATTGAACCAAATTCAACCTGATGTTAAACAATATTTTTGATAATATTTCTTTAGTAGCAAAAGGATTCTCACAGACTATAGCTTCGTAGAAACTATTTAACTGGTATTATTGTTGTATTAATGTTGCTGCGTTAGAATAATAAATTAATAATATTTAATAAAATATATATGTATATAAGTTCCCCGTAATCCCATCACTTCTCTGATCATTCACTGTTCCACAAGGTTTTCGAAATAACCTATGCTTGAGCTAAAACATTTTGGAATAATTTTAAGGCTGAAGCTGCATATATTTATGACTTAAAAATACTTCCAATGAATCAGAAACATCATGCGATCATGTGATTCTGAAAACGCTTCAACTATTCAATAACAAAATGTAGAAAATTTTTTGGGAAACCTGATCCCAAGGCTAACTAAGCACTAAATCTATGCCACGTTGCACATTTTCCTGGTTCGTGGTCCGCAACAGATAAACAAACAAGGGGCAATCAGAATCACATTCATAACATCAATAAAAGTTCGTGATTGTTTATGAGCAAAAACAAATTAATGATGGAAAACCTCATGTGGTTTTTTCCCCCAAACCAAACATTAACAAAAAATTCCCTCAATTTTATAGAAGAAAATGAAACGTAAGCCAAATAGTACACATTTGTAAATTCATTTAAAATTATGATATTAAAAAGAGAAAAAAATTAAATGAAAAATGTGCAAATTTAGCGCCAGTGTTGGGTGTCGAAATACAATAAAACTTGTAGTAGTATTTGGTGCTAAATGATCTTGAAAAGGCCAGAGCCAGGTGATTAATGATGCATTCTGTATACATACAAATTTTCGTTTCATTTATGAATATCTTTGGCATATTGAACGGCAGAGTTCAGAGAGCGCGTGCTGCTTAATAATTCCCCATAATGCTTGCCAGTGCTAATTGAAAATCTTTCCCAGAATCCCAAGTGTGTGTTTGCTTGCCAAAGCCATTTGTTTGCCTGTCAACAGATGCGAGTGCGATTTATCAGGTAGTTTTCTGAGCATTCATAAGAGCAGCTACGGATATTAATTTTTACAAAAAAACAAACTGGCTTTCGGGTTGTTTTCAAGAAGAAGAAGAAGTCGGTGCAAGTGATTTCTGTTGAACCAATTGTTCGATGATACAAGGAATCCAGGGATCCGTTTGGTCCATTGTGGCATTTCCGTTCGAAGTCAGCCGAATTCTTGAACCAAATTCCTTCACTGACAAATCGACACAAATATCTCATACACCCTCTGAATGCGCTTTGTTTCCCAAGAATGTTGAGTAAATATGGCCTTCATTTTGTCAAAGTCAGCGGCAGGCCAAAAGGTAAGAAATGAGCCGACCTCGGAGCCCTTCTGTTTGCCCCTGCCCTGGCTCACACCTTGATTGTATTGAATGTATTAACCATAACTGACAGACGCAGGACAAAAGGACAAAGGAGCCCACCGGAAACCGAACCAATTCACTCGCAAGAGCTGCCTGCGACAATGTCCATAAATAATCGCTTTGCCCAGAGCGTTCAATCAATTGTTCAATTGCTCAATAATTAATTCGGCAACAATGCCCTGCCGCGTTCGCAATCAATTAACAAGCGTTTTACGATTGCAATGGCTGGGCTATTACAGCTATAAAAATAAAATAAAAATAGCTGCGGCAATAATAACATTCCTAATTGTGATTTGCATGCGCCATTTTCCAACTCAATCAAACCTCAACTCTGGCCGAGGGCGTTTATTACATTTTCTGCGTGTGTGTCTCTCGGTTTTGATGTCAGTTGAATGCCTGTCAGTAGTTGTATGGCTGGCAGCATTGATTATTGCCCGATTTGAGTTATTTTGTGCCATAAATATGATTTTTTATTCGATTCGTGATAGATTTATGGCCAAGCCATTTGAGGCGGCATGTAAATCCCTTAATTACAGCGGATTATAACTATTTATATGAGATTTAAACTAAAGGTATGCATAGTCTGGCACCCAGCTCAGGTGGAATGCCTTATTCTCACACTCTTCTTCCAACTGGCGGTAATTGGTGCGTAACATTTCCCTCTGGTGATCAATGAAGCATTTCCAAAAGCATTATTGCCATTCGAATTATTTGCCTTTGTTTCACGAAATCATCACCATGTAACAACTACCTGTTTCCCCTAGCTTTTGTATCTACACATGGGAAAAATAGCTCTAAAATTGCACAGTTTGGTACTTGTCAAAATAAATCACTCTATCTAATCAAATTTTAAACCTTTAAAAATAATACTTCACTACAGTGGTAGATAGAAAAATATTGCTAACAAATAGTTAGTAAAAACTATTCTGTATAAAATATTATTTTAATATAATTACTTCAATTTGACATAGATTTCTCAGAGTGTCTTTCTATTTTAAAGCCAAATGCGCAATAGTCCGGCACAAGTAACCGAGAACCATGGAGAGTGCGCTACGCTTCAAGATCATTGACTCCACCAAGGGAGTTTGGGGCGGGAATCCGGTTCTGGGCGCTTATCAAAAGTTCTGGCCTGTTGATAAACAAGCGGCATGATAAATGGACAGCAATCAATAACGAAGAGTTGTCTGCTGCCTTCGCGGCCAGTCAGTTAGTCAGTCCGTTCGTCGGTTTGTTTACCTGCAATCAAAACAGTTTATGTTTTTCCTTTTCATTCTGTTTGCCTGCCTCTGCCTCTACTTTGTATGTAAATACAACCCAACACCCCTACAATCGGCGGACAAACAAGCCGTGTGTAGAGAGAGGGGCAGCTACAGCCATTCACTTCTTGTTTGCCTTCCTATTTGCGCACGCTGCGTATACGCAATGGGTGCAGTTTTGAATCGAATTTGGTTTGCTGAATCATTCAAGGTTGCCGGGGCGGCAGGTGGGCTCTCATTTCTGGCGTTCGCATGTCAAGTGAACACTTCCCGCATGGTGATGGCGATGATAAGAAGTACACAAGCCGAAGGGTAACAAACTTACAGGCCAAACTGGGTTAAAAGGCTACTTTCCACCCACCCAAAGGGGTGGCAGTGTACATTGCGCATACGCAGCGTTGCAGCGGAGCCATAAAATCGTGAAAGCAACGTCTCACTCTACTCGAAGGCAGTTAAGCGGCAGCTGTTTGTTCAATAAAAGCCAAACAAGCCGGCCTTAACTAGCAAGAAACTCGAAAAAACAGAACGAAGTCGGAATACCCTAACTGACAGGTGCCGAGGAAGAGCGCCACTCCAGCTCCTCACAAGTGGCAGCCGGCAAATCCCATTAATTCGCATTCACATTCGCACTGCAGTCATTTCTCCGAGTTTTTCTTTTTTTTTTTTTGCACTCAATTAAAATGCCAAGTTCAGCGCCTGCCAACATTCAAAACTGACAGCTGACAGATGGAAATTCGCCCCGGCTAAGGAAACTCCGGAGTGCGGACCGGGTCACGGACGGACTCGCTGGCTCACTCCCTCCCTCCCCCCGGTTTCCCCCAACTATCAATCATTCAGCGCTCATTTCGCTGTGAGCCAGGTGCAAATGTGTCAGTTGTAAATGAGCAGAAAGTTCACGGAAAAGTGTCACCGTCTTGAGACGGCAGCATGGACTGTTTTAATTGAGATGAATTAATGATATTGCTGCTTGATTAAGGATTTCCAGCTGTCTATCTTATCTGGCTTATTTTATTTTTCTTACACACTTGCAGATGTCAATTATATAATTTTTTCTGCTTGTTTGAATTGCAGATTTATTGGGAACAAGCGGAAGTCAAATATATATTCTAATTAAAGGTGAGTTATCAACACAATGCCATACTGCCATAAAGCGCCCTAATTCCCATTTAACGACTCACCTTAATGCGTTCTTCCAAGTGAGCTCTATATATATTTTCCTCTGAGCATTTAATTAGCACAAGCTGCGGTCCATAAAATCCCATTTTCGCACATTGAATCTGGTGGATGCAGTTGCTTCTCACTTTGCTCCTAGCAAGGCAATTAAATGCACTGCCCTGGGGCTTGAACTCTCACCCTCTGTGGAAACCTGGTGGAAGGTGCGCGCAATCAGTGTGCAAAATCACGCGTCTGCATTTAATTCACTTTGGGGCCTGGGAAATCGCCGAGTCGCGGAAAACCACTCGAGGGATGTGGCAAACATTTCTGCACGCATTTGGCGGTTCCCATATCTTGGCCAGCTTCTTCGTCTCTATTTCTATTTAAGGGCATTGCCGCCTGCCTGCCTGCCTGTGCTTTGCCAGCTCCCAGTCCGTCGTTCGTAGCTGCTGGCAATTGTCCTTTATTGCCATTCCTTCATTAGGCCCCGCGACTGGGATGGCATTTTAATGCAATTTTTATGCGCATTTTTCTGCGCTGTAATGGACCGGCCCCGCATCCCTGTTGTCGATGTGTCACTTGTAAGATAATTTCAATTGTAATTCATATAATTCGCCTTATTGTTGCCTCAATGGGCCTTTGTTGTTGGTTGGGCCTCGCGTCTGGAGAATGCCACGTTGCCGGACTTCAGTGGGGAGAAAAATCGGAATATATATATCTATACTTATTCAGTGATTTCAGCAAGGTGCCTATTGGCATCAGCTTGTTAATTAAATTATTGAATAACTTAGCTAAACTTTACTTTTCATAAGGGTGAGCTCTCCATTTACAAAGCTTTGAAGATAACAGCTGCCGCTTTTTGGGAAAAATATGTTGAATTGGGCGTGGCAATGATTTGGATCCATAAAAGTGCATTAAAAACGCATAAACCGTCGGCGGAAAGCTAAACAAACACGAGAACACCACAAAAGCGCCATCAAAGTGTCAAAAATGGAGCTATCCACTGCATCCACATGTGAGATTAGCTCCGGACTCCGGAGAGCAGAGCCGGCGGAGACATAAATTAGTCCGTAATAAAGTTCAAAATAAACCGGGCAGAGCCCGCAGCCCTATAAAAATAGTCTCCAGTGGCTTGCCAAGAGTGGGGGAATTAGCCGCATTAAATATTTGAGAAGACATAAATATATGCGTACGAGGAGAGGCAGCTGGCACGGGTGGCTTTTTCGGCCACGCGGAAGTCAACAGGGCGAATGAGTAATGCACCGAACACTTGCCACATTTACCTACTTTGTGTACAGAATTTTTTTGATTTTTGTGTGTGAAATAAAACTGATCCAGAGAATAAATTGCAAGTGTAGACAGTTGATTCTTAAGAAGCGCAGCTGAATTTAAAAATTCAAGTCGTAAATCAATACACAGTTTCCCTTTAAATTTAGAAATTCAGAATTGTTTTTCAGTTTTCTTTTCTGTCAATTACACAGTTAATTAATTCAGAAAATAGAGATAGAATGTATTTTAATTCAAGGCAGTAGCATAGTTGGTTGTATAAGGGCAATAGTTTATTAAAAAAGTGCAATTACCATCCAATAAAAATATTTAATAGAAGCCAATTAGTAAGCCATCACATCGTGAACTCGTCGGAAGCGTTCGCCCGCCTGGCGCAGCGTCATGCCGCGGGTCTCTGGCATGACAACAGCAAAGGCCACTAGACCCACCACCAGGATAATGCCCACGGCCACAAAGTAACTGTAAAAGTGGTTGGCACCCAACTTGAACGTTACAATGACGATAATATGAATAACCTGCTCCAGACACACAATCAGGCCAATCAGGAAGGGTTTAACGCGCATGGGGAAGGCCTCTCCCAGATAAACCGAGCTGCTGCAAATGAAGAGTCCGGCGAAAAACTGGAAAGCCATGCCTAGGCGGCACACCTGCCACATGAAGTAGGAGTCGGTGATGTTCGAGTAGTCGCCGTAAACTCCAGCCATGCCCAGCATCAATCCAGCCATGCACATGAGTCCCAGCAGGGAGACAAACTTCCTGCCCACCGGGTCCAGCACGCCAATGGTGATCAGGGCTCCAATAAGTCGAAGGATGCCGAAAATAACTGGTGGCCAGGCGATGGTGGTGTTCTCCACCTCATAAGTACTGCTCAGCATGGACAAGGAGAGCGGCAGCGAAAATGAGAAGGCCACAAAGCAACGGAAGAGCAGCAGCTTAAGGAAAGGCATCAGGGACTCGCCCAGCTGTTCGCCGACACCCTGACTGCTGCCCTCCACCACATACAGCTTCGCCTCGTTGTAGGCCCGCTCGCCGTTCTCCTGCGTCCAGTAGCCGCCCATCAGCCGCTTCAGACTGGCCCGTGCCTTCTGCTCCTGGTTCTGGCGGATGTAGAAGATCGGCGACTCCGTAGAGACTGCCACGCTGCCCAGAGCTATGGCCGTAAAGACAATGCCAAAGATGCCGTGCACTCGATTGATGGTCATGTCCAGGCTCTGCGTCCACTGTGAGTCATAGATCACCTGAATGCAAACACCCAAGGCGAGACCATACTGCTCCATGGCGCAGCAGGAGCCACGATTGCTGCTCGATGCAATCTCGGCGCTGTGTATAAGGAAGGGCACGGTGATAAGGCCAATGCCCACTCCGCCTACATAGCGGGCAGCCAGTATGGATTCATACTCGTAGGGAGCACTCACAAAAATAATGGCGTCGATCAGGTTCATGACACCACCGAGAACCTGTAGGAACGGATGATCCTTATTTTAAAGAATTTGGGAGGGAAGTTTGGTAGGTTTACTCACATAGAAAACCATTTTGGGTAGAAAAGCTGATGTTACGGCGGAGACCACAGCTCCAATGATGACGCCAATGAACCAGCTATACTGGAACTCAAGAGTTGTGGCGGTGAACAGAGAGCTCCAGCCCAGGCTCTGGGCCATGTCCATGCCAGCGTACACGAATAGGAAGCAGGCTAAGGAAGAAATGAGTTAGAATTATTATTGCAGAAGTAATAGGAAGGGTTTAAGCTCTGAGATCTTGAAGATGAAATTGGTTAGTATGACTTTAGAAAGGAATTTGTAAAGTTAGTACAAGTTTACAGATATTATATGAGGACTGTGAGCTGTTGGGTATATACTTCTTTTTCTTTAACAAAACTTTTTCTTTTTTTTTATTATATTATATTAATTTATTCTCTATATACCTTTGTAGTATTCCTGCTTTTATATATAATCGCAATTGTCAAAGATAGTTGGACACAAAAGCTTTTAAATAATATGATATTATTCTTATCAGGTCTTCAGGAATTCTTAAGAAAATGGTTTGTCAACTTTTGTAGAAGCGTGTCTTACTATATATACTTTTTCATATATACTACTGTTGATATTCTAATTGTAAATCTTCACAAAACGAAGTATTTTAATTAGTTTTAACTAATAGAACCCTCGTTATCGATGTAGAGTTCCCCTAATCTCACCAGCTGTTCCGGATTGCGTTTGAGCGCCAGTCGCCCAGCGTCCAGTGGTTGGGGCAGCTGTGACCACCACTGTGGCAGCCGGAGGAGGTGGTGGCTGTGGTCGACCTGTGGTAATGTACGTGGTTTGGATCTGCTGGGGACCCGTTGTAATAAACGTGGTCTGCTGGACGGGCACCTGGTCCGTGGTGACATATGTAGTCGTCATGGTCGTCGACGTCGTCCAACTTATGTAACCTGAAGGCGAGCTAAATTCGTTTCCACTTCCAAGGAGCGCGTGCAATGCGCTTCGTTCGTTTTGGTAGCTAATGGCGGACTGGGCGGGCTTTTATAAAATGTGGCTGCGTAAGTGGTAGCTATCAACATAATTGATATCTAGCCAGCAGATAATTGATATACACAGAGGTTTTATCAGCTGGTAGATACTTGCGTTCCCCGCTTTACGGTAGGCCCGACGCCTGCTGCCTGTTGCCGTGATTCATTCCGAGTAAGCCGCGATAAGTCGTGATAAAGTAGCAGAAACATTTGAGGGCCATGGGGGCAACCGAGTTACTCACGCTCCTCAGGAGGTGTCCTCAACAACTTAGTACAATTGATCGGATTCGGGAGTACAAAGTTCAGTGTGAGCCATCGCTTGCCACTAAATTGGGGTGTACCCCCAGCGAGTAAGGGAAAGCCTCTCTACCATCCTATGACGTGCTGCTAGTAGTTGGAACTCACTTATCAATTCCAGCTAATTAATTCGATTAACAAATGTCACAGATAACCGATTTGGGGGTCAGAGATAATCGTTATCTCTGCAGGGGAACAGGAGTCATAAGTATCTTAATTAATAATTTATTTGCTTTACACAGTTAATTTGTTTAGTAAATTATTTATTTCAACAGCAACTTAGAACTTTACTTAGAAAAATCTTATATTCAATAGTCGCTGGAACCTTCTGCCAGCCTCTCTAAGAGTGAGTTTCTTTGTCTCTGGCATCACAATCGCAAAGAATATCACACCCAGCATCAGGATAATTCCCACAGTTAGATAGTAGCGATAGAAAAAGTCCACCGAACCCTTGTTGTACCCCACTATATTTATGATGTGAATCGTCTGCTCAAAGCCCACAATATAGCCCACAAGGAAAGGCTTCACGCGCAGGGGGAAGGCCTCACCCAAATAGACCGAGGAGCTGCAGACAAAGACCCCAGCAAAGGCCTGAAAAGCCACGCCCAGCCTCCACACCTGATACATGTAGAATGTGACCAGGATGTTGGCCGGATCGTCGTAGGAGACAGCCATGCATAGCATCAGAATGGCCATACAGAGCAGTCCCACCAGCGAGAACAGCTTCCGGCCCACCTTGTCCAGAAATCCCTGAGCGACCAGAGCACCGAGAAGTCGCACCAGACCCCACACGGTGACTGGCCAGCAGGAAATTCTGCCCTCGGTAAGCTTGGCGCTCGATATTAAGGACGCAGACAGGGGCAGGGAGAAGGAGAAGGCCACGAAGCCGCGGTAGAAAAGCATCTTGATGAAGGGCAGCACGGAGGCGAGCAGTTCCTGAAAAAAGGTCCTCTCCCGGCTCTCCGCCACGTACAGGTTGACCTCCTCGAAGGCCTGGTCTACAAATGGGTTGAAGCTTCCCAAAAGTTTCTTATGGCATTTGCGGGCCTTTTCCTCCTGATTGCGGCGTAGATGAAAGATGGGTGACTCGATCGATAAAGCTGTCATGCCCAGACCCAGCAGAGACAACACAATGCCTATGATTCCGTGCACCTCGTTGACAGACGCCTCTTTGTCTTCCACCCACTGGGTGTCGTAGATCACCTGAATGGCAATGCCCAGGGCCAGGCCACACTGCTCCATGGACCCACTAATGCCGCGATAATTATCGGCCGCCACTTCTGCGCTGTGGATGAGGAACGGGACAGTGATTAGGCCGATGCCAGCGCCTGACACATAGCGAGCAGCCAGGAGCTGTCCATAATCGAAGGGAGAGCAGGTGAAGATAATGGCGCCTGTAAGTTGCATTAGTCCTCCAAGGATCTTAGAAGAATATGCGGAAAATAAGTTTATATATCAGCAAAACAATAAATATGACTCACATAGAAGGGCAACTTGGGTAGGAAAGTCATGAGCAGGGATGAGAGCACAGATCCACCGAGGACTCCTATGAACCAACTGCATTTGAACTGCTGAGAGGCCGTTGTGTTCAGGGTTTGATTCCAGCCCGCACTATGGGCCAAGTCCATGCCTCCATATACAAACAGAAAGAAGACTGAAGGGAGAAATGTTAAAATAAAGAATCTTCTCCTGAAACTAGGTAAAAGTAGTTGTTTCCCTTGACTCACCTGCAGAGGCCACATTGAGTTGCTTGTTGAAATGGCGCACAGAACCCGGATTGCTCATGGTTACATTCACATTTTGCATTGATGGCTGAGCTTTGGGAATGTATCTTCCTCCTGAATCCTTGATGTTAAAGTTATTTTGTTGATTGTCCTCCGGACCACGGGTGACATAAGTGATTGTCATGGGTGCAGCTAACTTTTTTCGATCCGTTCTTTTTAATGGACAAGAAACAACTGTACGAGCCATAAGAACCAATTTAGGTAATAAGTAATATAAACCTATTGGGGGATTTGTGCAGTATGTAATAAGCTTTAGATAAAGTCTACTTTATGGAACCTCCGACAGTGAAAGTAAGCCTCAATGAGGCCCGATAAAAATGTATTTTTATTATAGCGGTCTAGTCATCTTCAAGTTCAATATCGTTGACATATGACAATGTAATGACATTGAAGTTGGTAAACCATTTTCAGGTTTTCTGCAGCTTTTCTTAGGAATATAAAATGTATTTATTATATTTTAAGTTTCGTCTATAAATTTATAAAGATTTACCCCTTCAGCTCTTTAAAAGATACAATAAACAAGAAAGGCAGCTAACTTCGGCTTACCGAAGTTTATATACCCTTGCAGATTACAATTGAGTTATGTTATTAAAAACGAAATTCTAAGATAACTTTAAATGGCCGAATCTCAAATTTGTTGAAAATATGTTGAGAAACAACCGAGTTACGATTTTTTTCTATTATTTCGCTGATGTTCCTATGGCAGCTATAGAATATAGTCGTTCGATTTTCATGAAATTTAAATTAAATCTCTGGAATAATATTAAGTGGCCAAATCTAAAGTTTGATAAAGTTGAAACAGCGAAGTTATGATTTTTTCTATTATTTCCCTGATTGTTCCTATGGCAGCTATAGGATATAGTCGGCCGATCCTTATGAAATTTGGTATGTCGTATTATGTTGCCAACAATAGCATTCGTGCAAAATCTGAATTCTCTAACTCTAAAAACACCGAAGTTATACCATTTCCGATCAATCAGTTATATGGCAGCTATAGGATATAGTCGGCCGATCCCGGCCGGACGGACAGACGGACAGACGGACAGACGGACATGCTTATATCAACTCAGGAGGTGATCCTGACCAAGAATATATATACTTTATAGGGTCGGAGATGTCTCCTTCACTGCGTTGCACACTTTTGACCAAAATTATAATACCCTCTGCAAGGGTATAAAAATCCATTCAAATCAATTTTTAAAAAATCCAATTACAGATCTAGTTTTATTTTTCAAAAAGCAAATATAAATTTGAACAAATTGGTGAGTGTTTAATTCAGATTCTCAGGTCTAGTATATTGTCACATCGTACCACTTCTGGAACCGGTGGCCAGCCTCACGCAGTGTCATTCTCTTCGTTTCCGGTATGGACACAGCAAAGAAGATCACGCACAGGAGCATGATAATGCCCACGGACAGGAAGTATGCAAAAAAGTTGACTCCTACTCCAGAGCCAATGCATGCAATCACAATGACATGGATCAACTGCTCCACGATCACAATCAGTCCAACGAGGTAGGGCTTCAACCGCAAAGGAAAAGCCTCACCCAGGTAGACCGAGGAGCTGCAGATGAAGAGTCCGGCAAAGGCCTGGAAGGCCATCCCAATGTTGCATATCTGGGCCATGGTGTAAAAGCTCAAGGAGTCATGGTACAGTCCTGCCATTCCGAGCATCAGACCGGCCATGCAGAGCAGACCAACGAGTGACACAGCCTTGCGGCCGATTGTATCCAGAAAGCAGAGGGCCACCAGTGTGCCGATCAGTCGGAGGACACCCCACACGTACAGCTGCCAGGAGAGTGAGATGCCCTCAACCAATTGACTGCTGTATATGATGGAGCTGGTCAGCGGCAGGGAGAAGGAGAATGCGACACAGCAGCGGAATAAGAGGAGCTTGACGAAGGGCATTGCGGAAGCGACTAGCTCCTCGCCAAGGCTCCTGCTGCTGCTCTCCACCACATAGATTCGGGCCTCCTCGAAGTACTTGTTGGCGAGGCTGCTGTTATTGCCCACGAGTTGCATCTGGCAACTGCGTGCCTTCTGCTCCTGATTGCGTTGCAGAAAGAAGACCGGCGACTCGATGGCCAAACCACATGTTGCGAGGCCCAACAAGGAGAACACTATTCCGAGGATGCCGTGCACCAAGTTCGAGCTGCTATTATCAATGCTGAGCCACTCCGTTGTATACACCACCTGGGCGGCTACACCTATGGCCAGGCCACATTGCTCCAATCCTGAGTTAACACCGCGCTGGTTAGTCGCCGCCACCTCGGCGTTGTGGATGATGAAGGGAACGGTGATCAGGCCGATGCCCACACCAGCCACGTAACGGGCGGCCAGGCAGCACGAATAATCGTCGGGCGCAGCCGTGAAGATAATGGAACCAATGAGCTGCATTAGGCCTCCAAAGACCTGGGGTTATAAAGGAGTATTAATAATGTATCTTTAAAACAAGATAACTTTGCAACACTCACATAGTAGACCTGCTTGGGCATAAATGTCATGGTGGCCATGGCGGCCAGTGTGCCAATTATCACGCCTATAAACCAACAGTAGGAGAATTCAGTGGATAAAAGGACACTGAAGGTGGGATCCCAGCCTAAGCTGGCAGCAAAGTCCATGCCTCCATAGACGAAGAAAAAGAAAACTGCAGGGCAGAGAATATATAAATACCGATTATTAAAGTCACGAGTCACTCCTTCCCTAAAAGTTCCCAATTTCCTCACCCGCACTAGAGGTGGCTGTCTGCCTGTTCATTCTGTTCCAGTAGCCAGTCTTGGTAACTGTCACGGTAACAGGTGGTGGTCCCGCAGGTTCCGGTGGAGGTGCAGTGCTTATGTAGATGGTCTCCTTCACCGGAAGGGGACCTGCACTCATGTTTGTGCCTTGAAATCCGCTCATTTTTAGAAAGTCCAAGGGTTTCGTTCGGTTGTTCGTTCGTTACTGGGGCCCAGCCGTGGTTTGCAATCGCATTTAAATCAGAAATTGGAAAAATGTGGTCCGAACTTTGCGATACCGATATCTAGCTGATAAGTAATGACACTATAATCAGTTTATAGATACAAGTGTCTTCGCGATTCCCATAGATTCGAGTCAATTGGGCGCTTGGCCTTGGATGTGAATCACGATCAGTCATATCGGGGACTTTTTCGGGTGACCAACAGGGCGGGGCAGACTATAAATAGAGATATTGTTATCTTTAATTATTCCTTAAGTATAATTACATGGCAACAAAGTGATTTAAATGTGTGATATCAGTCTTTTAGGGCCAGCTAACCCCTCTGTTCTTCAAAAAGAAAGTGTTTTAAATAGCCATATGAACAAACATAAATATCTCTGGGCCAAAGGCTAAATGGGAATGGGAAATAAAGAAACCTAGCCTTCATTTCTTGATGAAGCCAAGTGGTGTGTGACGTCTCCAGAGCGCCTGTCTAGCGTCTGCATTATGTATGGCATCAGCTCAGCAACAGCAGCAGCAGCAACAAACTCATCGGGCTCGCAATCATAATCATCCCGGCGGCGGGCCACACTCGAGTGTTTGCTTGAGTTGTCTCAAATTGCGTAATGTCTGTACTGACACTGCCATTTCCAACCACTCCACTTCACTGCCCTCCATCCGCTGCTCGACTCGACTTCATCCAACCGATCCAAAGGCCCAGCATCTTTGCAAGCCAATCTATCTTGTTGCGCCTCAAACTGTCAAATCGCGCCACATGTCTATGGGTTCTAGGGAGGCTGGAGAGTGCTATGTGGCCTGTTCCTTGTCATTTGACGCCGCTCGACAAATTAGCCAAGCGACTCCAGCTCCAGCTCCAAAGCCAGCCACATCAGCATTGCCATCTCCATTTCGTTTCGAGTGACTCGAGTACATTTTAATGAGTTTATGCACAAAGTTGTCTAATGGCGTAAAAATTATGAGCGCCAACATGTGGCCATGGATATGGGTGTATGGCTGTAGATTGAGATAGATCTGCAGACGGGCACATGGCACAAATGGCAAATGGCACATGGCACATGGGCACTTTGCATGGATTTTTGTGGTAATGCTGCCTTCGGGAGAAGCACGGCGACGTCTGCCAGGCCACTAATGGAGTCTAATTACTCTGGCCGACAGCCGTCGCGAATCTCTTGGCCAATAAAAGCATATTAAGACAGCGAAGCACAGACATTCCCCAACTGTCGTTTATTTCCGCCAAATGTGACATACAGGAATCAAATGTGTATTGCGGCTGTCATTCCCTCCGGGAAACTCCTTCGATGCTTATGGGCCAGGCTGCTGTTCATCCCCGCGAGCATCCCCGCGCTCCTCCTGCTTAATGTCATTACCATCAGGAGGTAGACGCATTTCAGCGAAAGCATCACCGTCCGCTTCCAGTTAAGCCGGGTGCCCGTCCAGGATGGGGTATTGGGCATCCTGCTGCTGGTGTTGACTTTTTGTTGGGTAGGTGAAATGTACGGGAAAAACTACAACATTTGGGAAGTTGAGGGAATGAAAAAAGTGACACTAGATTCGGAAGCGACAAAAAATCTTCTTCTAAAAAACGACATATGTAGATTGAGTTTAGAGTTCATTGTATTTTCATTTATATTTTGAATGTATTTCTACATATTTTAAATATTTCATAAAATTATTTGTTTTTGGCCTTCAGTTACCAATTTAAAATAATAACAATTAAGTGTTTGGCTCACTAAATTTGTTTCCGCCCGGGATTGAACCGGGGGCCTTCCGCGTGTTAGGCGGATGTGATAACCACTACACCACGGAAACATTTTCAATTGGTGCTTAAAATCTTAAGAATTGAAAAAGGGGAAAAGATATCTTATCTATCTGTCTGATAGTTTGAATTACATTGAATTGGTACAAAATAAATACAAACTTAACTAAAAAATTGAATGCCGAAACCCGGGATTGAACCGGGGACCTTTAGATCTTCAGTCTAACGCTCTCCCAACTGAGCTATTTCGGCTGTTGAATTAATTAAAATATTATTAATTTATAAATTTAAAAAAATGCATTAAGCAACTGATAAGAAGGGCCTTTTATGTTTCTTTAAAACCAAATCCAAATTCTATATAAATTATTTGCTTTCAGTAATTTTTTAGTAAAGAAAATCAAACCAAATTTAAAAATGCAAAGTCGGCTTAAAAAATGAATTACAAAAAATTAATTTTTAATTAAAAAACTAAATAAATATTTGCCGAAACCCGGGATTGAACCGGGGACCTTTAGATCTTCAGTCTAACGCTCTCCCAACTGAGCTATTTCGGCTGTTAAATTAATTAAAATATTATTAATTAAAAAATTTTAAAAAATGCATTAAGCAACTGATAAGAAGGGCTTTTCATGTTTCTTTAAAATCAAACCCAAATTCTATATAAATTATATGCTTACAATATTTTTTTAGTAAAGAAAAACAAACCAAATTTACAAAAGCAAAGTCTGCTTAAAAAATGAATTAAAAAAATTAATTTGTAATTAAAAATCAAAATAAATTTTTGCCGAAACCCGGGATTGAACCGGGGACCTTTAGATCTTCAGTCTAACGCTCTCCCAACTGAGCTATTTCGGCCCGTGGTTTCCTTGCGGCGAATTAGAGATTACGTTTTGATGGTCTATATATAAAAACTTATCCGCATATAAGTTCACCGCAAAGTTCAATTGTGTCCCCTATTTTTAAAACACACGAACATTTTGGCTTCGCCCATTTTTCCCGTCACAATTCCTGACAGTTGCAAAAATGTGTGTTGACATTTGCGTGTCTTAATAGGTCCACATCAATTTCACAAAGACGCCTTCTTTGCAGCCGCATGTTTTGACTGACGGAAATTGCACTTTGAAAGCGCCATAAAGGAAAAGAACAAAAATTAAATAAATTTTGACCATATTGTTTGTAATAATTTTTGTTAATTACAAATTATGAGTTTTTACGATGCCCGGGTGGAATAATAAATAATTTCTATACTGTAAAGCCTGGCAACGAGGCGCATCTGACATATGGCAAGGTTATATAAATTTGCTTTTCATATTTGGCAAACTTTCAGAATGCAATTTTTGAATCTATGAACCTAAGCGAAACTAAAAATGAAAAATGTGGGAAGGTAATAAATGTTTTTACTACATACATATAAGCAGCGTGGAACTAACCAGACAAGGTTAATGCCGAATTTGAGATCTTAATAAAACTTTTCTTCATTTTCCCACACTAATTAAGTTTAAGTTTCTTTTATATCATAAATTTATGTGCTTATTTAAGACTGAATTTATTTTGCTTAAATAATGCGATCGTTTCAATTTAAAGAAGAGTATACAGAAGAACGTGATTTCCCCATTCAAGCTGAGTCCTTCCTTTGCAACCTGATGAATTCTGACGAAATCGAATCCCCTACCCGTTCCCTCGTGTCCCTGAAAGCGGTTGCCTTGTCCCCGGAGGCCAGACAACCTGATCTGATCCATTATAAACGCTGGTATCGAGGGTTAGAGCACCTTCCCAGTTCCAACTTCCAACTAATGCGGCTTCCGTTTGACGCCCGGCGCTGAAAGCTGAGCTGCAGTTGAACTTCACTGAGTCAGGCCTCGGTCTCTTCATCGTCATGAGGATGATGATGATGATGATGATGATGATAATGCCCGTTCCCGAGCCGATCCCCTGGCCGGTCTGCTCAATGATTCACATTCTCGAAAGGCGATCGTGTGGCAGACCGAAATTCCTTTGAAAACGAATCCGAGCCAGTCCACGCCCACGTCCCCGCCCCAGTCCAGTGGTTATGATTTATCGCCTCGAATTCTGCGCTCATTTGGTCCAAGGCAAGCAGCTTTTTCTCACTCTCTGCATTGGCTATTATTATTGCTCGGATTGTTTTAATTATTCGCCGTTTCTGTGTCATCACATTGGCCTGGAGGCAATTCTTTGCGGTGACTATTTTGGGGATTTGTAGATCGTCAGATAGAATCGCGAGCAGCAGCAGCACGGGCGGCGGTGACGACAACACGGCATTCCTCTGATATGTCAAGGGAATGTTTAACATTTTCGCTAGAATTTCTATTTTGGTCGCACGGCACGGCTTGGGGCCAGACCTTGACTGGGAACTGGGAAGCCTAAGACATTTTGTTTCTTGTTAAATTCGCCCAAATCGAAATCGTAAAGAAGCAGCATAGTTTTCGGTGGGGTCTTAGTTGTACATGGGTCTATGAACTGATAAGTGAGTTTCAAGTGTACAAATATAGCGATAAGAAAGTTCAATTGGGCCCAGCAAAGCAGTTTGATTCGATTTCCAAGAAAAAATTATACACATTATGGTAAAACAGCAAAACTTGTATCGTCAGCAAAGGTAATATGCAAATCCCAGGCAACAACTCAGGAGTCCTTTTCCTTTTTTTTTTTGCGAGAGTGTGGATTGGAGGACACTTTTTGCTGGCTGGCTAAGTGGGTCACAATTGGATTTGAATTGTTTATGCCACAACAACAGCAAAAGTAGGAGTTCTTGCGAACCGACCTGGCTTTTCATAAATAATATCGTAGTTTGTGTGACAGTCCTAATAGAGCAATTGCAGGATACCCGCCAAGACCCTCACTTTTAACCTTTAACGACGCCATACGAGTTGTTCGGGCCACAACTTGTAATTGAGTTAATTGCACAAAAATTCTAGTTTTTTTCGCCAACAGCAGCTACAACAGCTGCAAAATAAATTACTGAAATCTGTGTAAAACAAATTGCCATCGACGTGATTACAAAATAACTGCAGTCATAACCGAATTCGGCATACTTGGCTTTATTAAAAACGAATAAATATTCATTTGGCAATGCGGTGCGCGAGGCCTTTAAACCAACAGTCACGGGCCGATCCCAGGGCGTTGGCCCCCGGGAAATCGGCCATAAATTGAGCTAAACGTGAATCCCACTGATCACTGGCCACTGGTCACTCTCCCTGTGTTATAATTCTGACAAAATAACACACAAAAAAACAAAAGAGACTCGCAAAAAACCGCAAGATTTATTGGCAGCCGTTTCACGAACAATTTGTTGCCATTGAAATTTATTGGGGCGACTTTTGAATATGTGTTCCGCTACGCCACACTCATTCACTCACGACATTTGGCGCTTTATTTCCATTAACAAATCGCACTGAACCCACTCTCCGCCCTGCCCACCCAGAGTTATGTTTATTTTCTGCGGCTTCCTTTGGCCTCGTCCAGCACTTGTCGCCGCGTCTGAGTGATTTCGGAACGTGAACGTGCCGCCAAGTCGTTCACATTGTCGAATATAGCTCAGACAGTGTTATTTTAATGTATCAGATGCGTGTTTATAGATTGTCGGCTTATGACTTTGTCAGATAGATTTAAAGAGCACTTTAATGTGGCTGAAGCTAAAGCATAAAACCTCGATTCCGCCCCTTGATTCATCTTTCATAATCCCGTGGTAACCTGGTAAACTTTCGCAACTTAAATATTTCAAGTCCATTACAAACTGTCACAACATGTTCGGGGTTTTGTGAGTTGAGTAAGCTGAACGCAAATTGGCTTGCCACAAGTCGACCCCTGTCACAGCTCGCCCGCTTGACACTTGCCACATGCTTTTCCCGCTCTGAAAATACTGGAGGCGTCTCGGTTTCGGTTTCGGTGTCGGTTTTGGGACTGGGATTGAAACTGGGACTGTTGCTGGAGCTAGAGTCGGGGTTCTCCCCATTAAATATGCATAAATCGAACTGGAAAGGCAGCAGAGAGCCAGCTAACGAAGATGTGGCACTCTCATGCGAGTGGGCTTGGGAGTGGGAGTTGCATTCGCCATGGGATGGCTTTTAAATAGTTAGTTGAGCGTTAAATTGACTCGGCGAAGCCATCAACTGGTCACATGTCAGATAAAATCCCTAGCCGACTGGCTGCCTTGTTAATTGCATAATTAAGCGCAAAGTTGGACTTGGCAGCCTACGCAGACGCTGCTCCAGATCCGCTGCGATCTGCAGACTGCAGCAGCTCCACTCTTTGCAGCTTTAATCCACTTGGAGTCGTCGACATGTCCGCTAATGAGTCTCTGCAGCTACGAGTTCCTCCTGCCAATGCGATGCAGCAGCGCTGATAAGGCGGAATTTATCATCTGGATGCCTGGCAACTGTCGGATTAGCCGACATCGCTCTATTTGCATATTCATAAATCTCGGAAGCCTGCACACTCCAGCGGACTAATTGAAATACGTATTTGCATGTAATTGAGTGCCTGCCTCTATCTGTCCTATCTGGTGAGCCGTCCAGAGCTTTCCCTTTCAGGTTTCCCTCCTGGCCTGACTTCTGTTCCATGTCCGTGTCTCTTTGCTGTGTAATCACTTTGTCCAAGGGAGATCGTCTTATTTGATATGCCGTCGGATTGTCACCTCGTAAGCTATATAAATATAAACCCTAGAAGCGTGCAGCCCCAGTTTTTCTATATAAAAAAGAAGACCAAGGATCAGCTTGCATCATTTTTTTTTAATTTATAATTTTATACCAGAGTAAAAATATAAAATATACCTTTAAATAAAGGACCCAGTATCCATTAAGTAAGGAGATTTATACTCTTGTATTTATGATTCTTGAGTGTTGAAGACATCTTCAGGTTTCATTTCTAGTCCGGCGAGAATTTGCTCATTCAATGTCTTAAATGGTGCCGAATCCAAAATATCGGACGGCACCTTAGTGAAAATCTGCTTGTAGACCTCTTCCATTTCGCGACGTGAAATAGTTATTTCAAACTTCCTTTTCTTCTCGGCTGGCTCATGAACTTGATTCTTTTCCATTTCGCTAAGATAGGCTGCCTCATGGCATTGCAGCAAATGATTCTTCATATTTGTGGTGTAGGATCCCTTAAAAGAGTTCCGGCAAATCTTGCATTCCTCCTCGTTTTTAGTGGGATGGAAAACGAAAAAGTTGCGAACAATAAAATTACTCTTTAGTTTCATCTTAAGATGTCCTCGCCTAAATGAAAAAGAATTTTATTTTGATACACGTAACGTGAACGAATATATTTATACTAACGTAGATATTCTGTAGCTGCTATTTTATTGGTTTCTCTAACGAAATTATTTCTTACCCGAAAATATGAGCCAGTTTCTCCTGAATAGAAAGCTAACTTATTTGCTATGAAATATTTTTAGAACTGCCACAGACTTAAAGTATTTTCATGGCCAACTGATTTCTGAGTAATCAAAATGGGAATTTTTCTTTGGATATTCGTTTGAAGAACTTATTTTTTGATAAAATATTGGTAAATTCCAAATCAAAGCTTGTTTTTTTATTTATAAAATTACTTCATCTCTTTCTTTTGCCCACACAAAAAAGCGAAAACGTAACTAACTTTTAAAACCCCGCAAAAACCGAAAAGACATCATCCTTCAAGAAAACTTCTGTAATAAAATTTTACGATCACCTTGCAACAAGCACGACTTTCGGTCGCCAGCAGATGGAATTGCATGGGATCGGGCCACTGGGAATCGGTGAGAGAATTGGGGAATGCAGGAGGGAGAAGGACACAAAACAAAAGTCATGAAATTCATGAATGAATCAGGAAATCGTGTTGGCTTTCATCCTCACCCCAAGCCGCCAATCTGTGCGGCTGCCGCAGCTGAGTTTTGGTGAGACAAGTTTGCCCGATGTTGCCAAGTCGGGAACACGTTCACTGTGGTCCAGGTCGGGATAGCCGCCGTTGCCTGGTCCCTCCTCCTTCTCCTCCTGCTGTTCCTTTTGCTGTCAGTGCCGTCTGCGCATGCGTGACGTCTGTCAGCAGGCGACAGGAAGGTGCCGCAAACAAAAAGAGGCACCCGGGATCCAGGCTCCTTATAGCCGGCTTTTGTTTGGTCTGTTTGGCCACAAACATGTTTTCCTTTTAGGGCCGGCGGCGACTGTTGGGTCATGCTGGGCTCAAACCCGTTCCCAGTTCCCGGGCCTTTCCCTGCTTAAGACCATCTATCGAATCGGGCCAAAAACAGCCTTGGGGGAAACAAGGAAGTTTCGCCAGTCAAGTGGCTGAGGGCCTCCAGCTGCTCCGCCAATGGAGCAGCCACTTCAGCCGGCTTTGCTCTGCTCAAGTTGGCATTTCTATTTCTATTGCGATTGCTATTTGGGGGAAAAGGAAAGAAATGCAGCATAATTGAGCATAAATAAATAAAATGCCTGGCGAAATATTGCATTTGCCATTGGTGGGCGGCATTCTCTATTGTGCCGAGCTCAAGTGGCTCATTGAGTTGGCTCCCATCCGTCCTTCCATCTAGTGGGATGCCGAGCTATTCATCTTGGCCCAGCGCCGGATGTTGGGCCTCTCCAGCTATCAGATATTTCTGTTGCAACCTGCAGTGGTTCGTAGTTATTTTCTGTTTTTTTTTTTTGCATTATTTGTGCTGCATATTTAAATACAATTTGGCCTCCGTCTGGGCATGTCAAATTCGAACTCCACTCCAAAAACTTTTGGCAGGAAGTACTTTTTCTGATTATGCAATAGCTGAACTGAGGAATTGAAGAATGGGCTGGGCCACTGGGGGAATTTAAGAGCAAATACTCAATAGGTTGAAGAGATTGAAGTTAGATGGTATTTCGAAAAAGAGCTCAGAGAAGTCACTTTTTCTTGCTTTAAATTTTGTGAGAAGTGCAGAGAGCGACCATTTGGGGAGTTAGTTTTTATGAGAAGCACAAAGAGCGGCTCCATTCGTCAAGATCTTTGAGTTTCAGCCTCGAAATGTGAGCTTTACGCGAAGAGCAATCATTAGTGAGTGGAGCCGAGGGCGCCGCGATAATTCTTCTCGGCGTGCCGAATCGCTGAACACACTTCACCAAGGCCAAGTCGAATCGTCGAGTGCCCTGCCGTCTGCAGAAGGTCGCGACCCAGTGGAGCTTCCACGGTATACGACTCTCGAACACACTTCTCGGAGAAGTGGCCAGAACTGACTGTTACCTGGCAATTACAATGCAACAAACAGCGGCACTGCGACCACATAAATCACACTTAAACGGGCCGCAGTAAACCGTAAACCTCCCTTTTCCGCCCCTTTATTACTGTGTCCTGCCGCAGGAAATGCAGGTTGCGTGGGTGGCAGCTCAATGCCAGGCAGAAGGAAATTTACGTGGATCCGTGGCAGGATAAGAGAAAGCCACTGCTTGTGCAGTTTTCACTTAACGCCAAGTGGCACATAAATTCCAGCAAGGACGCAAATACACTTGACGGGGGCGGACTCGGGACTGGGTCTGAGGCGGGCTGACAGTCGCCGGCATTTGCTGATAAGTGGACAAAATGTGCATCGCTCTGATTTAGCTTTTGGCCAAAGCTGTCTTGGCAAATATTTGGTGGCAAGGGCACTCGAGTCGAGGCACCGACTCGAGGTCAACTGGTGCATGAAATTTGGAGGCAGGCAAAGCAGCAGCAGCTGCAAACCAGGCAGCTGCAGACGAAATCAGGTCCAAGAAGATGCTTGAGTTGGCTCCAAGCAAAAGGTAGAAATGAAGAGGAAATCATTTACAGTCTTTTAAAATAAATACGCGCCACCTTTTAACGCTTTAACTCACTCTTTTTTTTCCAGGTCAGCAAAAAACAAAATGCAATTTCTGAGCGATTCGAGGGCTTTTTGAGGGCAACTCTGGACTTAAAACCTTGCTGTAGTAGTTACCCCCAAAGCTATGATGATGATGCAGACACCCAACCTGCGTCTGGCCATTGGCAGCCTGATTCTGGCCCTCTTCGTGCTGCATGTGCTTGGTAAAGAGCAGGGAGCAGGAGCACAGCATCATCGACAGCATCACCAGAGAAGTCATGCAGCCAAGCGCTTTTCACGTGACTCCAATGCCGCCCGAGAACGACGACCGAACATTATCCTGATCCTCACCGACGACCAGGATGTGGAACTGGGCTCGCTGAACTTCATGCCGCGCACCCTGCGGCTGCTTAGGGACGGCGGCGCCGAGTTTCGGCATGCCTACACCACCACGCCCATGTGCTGCCCGGCCCGCTCTTCGCTGCTCACCGGGATGTATGTGCACAACCATCAGGTGTTCACCAACAATGACAACTGCTCCAGTCCCCAGTGGCAGGCCACGCACGAGACGCGTTCCTATGCCACGTATTTGTCGAATGCCGGCTACCGTACCGGCTACTTTGGCAAGTATCTGAACAAGTACAATGGCTCCTATATACCACCAGGCTGGCGGGAGTGGGGTGGTCTGATCATGAACTCCAAGTACTACAACTACAGCATCAATCTAAATGGGCAAAAGATCAAACATGGCTTTGATTACGCCAAGGATTACTATCCGGATCTCATTGCCAATGATTCGATTGCATTTCTACGCTCCTCCAAGCAGCAGAACCAGCGCAAGCCCGTCCTGCTCACTATGAGCTTTCCGGCTCCCCACGGCCCAGAGGATTCGGCGCCACAGTATAGTCATTTGTTCTTCAATGTGACTACCCACCAGTGAGTATAGAAAGGATTCTTTCTGAATCTTTTTACTGATTTTTCTTTACCTTCAGCACTCCATCGTATGATCATGCCCCAAATCCGGATAAGCAGTGGATCCTGCGGGTCACCGAACCCATGCAGCCGGTGCACAAACGCTTCACCAATCTGCTGATGACGAAGCGCCTGCAGACACTTCAGAGCGTAGATGTGGCCGTGGAGCGGGTCTACAATGAGCTAAAGGATCTTGGAGAGCTAGACAATACGTATATTGTTTACACTTCGGATCACGGCTATCACCTGGGCCAGTTCGGCCTGATCAAGGGCAAGAGTTTCCCCTTCGAGTTCGATGTGCGGGTGCCGTTCCTCATCCGGGGTCCCGGCATTCAGGCCTCCAAGGTGTAAGTAATATGAGTTTCTCTCTATTTATTTACTAATTAAAGTGTTTCTTTTCAGGGTCAATGAGATTGTGCTGAACGTGGACTTGGCTCCCACTTTCCTGGACATGGGTGGAGTGCCCACGCCTCAGCATATGGACGGACGAAGCATTATGCCCTTGCTGCTGAGCAGAAACCGTGCTGTGCGAGACAACTGGCCCGATAGCTTCCTCATCGAAAGTTCCGGCCGGAGGGAGACTTCTGAGCAGATAGCCGAGTCAAGGGCTCGCTTACAGGCCGAAAGACGCAATATGAAGTTGGTTAATAGTTCGCTGCTGGAAGATTTCTTGGACTTTGGAGTGGAGAGTACAACTACCATCTCAACCAGAAGTAGCAGCAGCAGCAGCAGCACTGCTGCCACCTTGATAAGCTCCACCACACAGCAGTTTGAGGATGGCGAGGAGGATTTGGACACCGACAATGAAGAGGAAGATGCGGACGGAGCCATGGACAGCTCGGCTGCTGCTCTGGAAGATTTCGAGGATGCTGCTATGGAAGAAGGTGATGAGGAGCTGGATGATCAGGAGTTCCCTCAACCGCAGGACAACGATCTTCCCCTGGCTCCCTACATAACCAAGATGATGCGCCTGAATTCAGAGTGCTCCGATCCGGCTCTGCTGAAGAACTGCCTGCCTGGACAGAAGTGGAAGTGCGTCAACGAGGATGGACGTTGGCGCAAGCACAAGTGCAAGTTCCATGTAAGTATAGTTACTATATTTTGTGAAGATGAATTATTTAATAAATAATTCCCAATCCAATTCAGCTTCAGTTAGAGCATCAGTTGGCTGCTATGCCCCGGAAGCAGTACCAACGCAACTGCGCCTGCTTCACCTCCGACGGTGTGGTGTACACCAAGATTCGAGCTCCTTCCGCCGGATCACATCGCGTTAACAAACGCACCCATCACGGCGGCCATGCCAGGCGGCGGAACAAGCGTGAGTTGTTCCACACAGAACTGCCCTACGAGATGGAGGAATTGCTGGACCTCCATCAGGCCGTCGATATGCTCACCGAGCACTCGCATCGCAGCAAGCGGGAATTGTCTGTGAGCAACAATGAGAAGATTGCCCAGGTTATCCAGCAGATACAGACTACGCTAGAGACCCTGGAGCACAAATTCAACGAACACGAGCTGCACGGACCTGGACTCCTGGCTAACTCCAGCTCCCATCCCAACGGTCGCGGTGAGAAGTTTCCAAAGACCGAAGGTCATCGTTGCTTCGTGGACGCAACTTCGGGCAAGGTAAACTGCTCGAATGTAATCTACGATGACGAGAAGACGTGGCGTACTTCTCGCATGCAGATCGACTTGCTGATTAAGGTTCTGAAGGACAAGATCGGCAAGCTGAAGGAGATGAAGAAGCAGTTGCGGGAGAGCAACAAGCTGGCGGGATCATCTGGCCGAAGGCAGGAAAACCGTCGGCGGAATGAGGAAAATGTTGTGGATGGTGGTGCCGGTCCGGAGTTCAACATGAGCTACTTCACTGAGATTAGCAGCAGCACAGCCAGGCCGCATGGTGGCGTTGGCCAAAAGGAGATTTACCGGGGCTATGGGAACGCCGGACTGCTAGACTCATTGGAGCCGCAGACGCCCCGATTTTCTCCGCGGGCAGAGTGCTATTGTGAGCCGGATGTGGGGGAGAGGTGAGTGTTTTTAATTCATTTTTATTTGATATCAAATCTAAGCCGGCATATTCTCCTTTGTCTCAGCTACGCGGACTCCAAGGAAATGGCCCGAGAGGCGCGCAGGAAGCTGAAGGAAGAACGGCAGCGCAAGAAAGAGCGCAAGCGCATCAAGAAGGCCCGCCTGGAGAAGGAGTGCCTGTCGGAGAAGATGAACTGCTTTTCGCACGACAACCAGCATTGGCGCACGGCCCCGCTGTGGAACGACAGTCCCTTCTGTTTCTGCATGAATGCCAACAACAATACCTATTCCTGCCTAAGGACCATCAATTCCACCCACAACTATCTCTACTGCGAGTTCACCACGGGCCTAATCACCTTCTACAACCTGACCATAGGTAAAAGAGATGGTTTAGGAGCTGAAGAAATTATGGAAACTTATATTTTTACTTCCCCTCAGATCGCTTTGAGACCACAAATCGTGCTGCCGGCTTGACGCCTGGTGAAAGAGCCCACATGCACGATTCACTGGAGCAGCTCAAGGGCTGTAGAGGCCGCAGCTGCAGCATCCGGCGACATCAGGCCCAGTTGGATAGCGGCACCAGTGCCCCGCAGCTGCCCAGTGCCATCAATCAGGTGCATCGCAACAACAAACGCAAGCACTGTAAGGCTTTTGTAACCTACCAACCAGTTGATGTGTGTCTTGAACTGTTTCCTGTTCTCTCACCTTCGTTTCAGCTCCGCTCGCCGGAACTGTGGGTAACTACGCCTTCGTGGGGCCACGACTGGACATGGACGGCCTGCCGCCGATGAAGCGACGCAAGCTGTCCAAATACAACAGGTAAGCGAAGTCTAACTGGAACTGAACTCCAAGTCTAACTCCTTTCACACTCTTGCAGATTGACAGGCTCCCAGCAGACGCATCTAAAGCGGCGGCCGTGGAAGCAGCAGCCCCACCAGCAGCAGTTGCCCAGATTCTTGCCCACGCACTCAGTGAGCACGGCAGTAGTGGCCTAGAGATGAGGCCGGAGGAAGGCATCACTCCACATACATATCCTATGCGTACCTTGCTTGCCTGCTCTAGCACCAGCTCCAGCCCCTGCTATTTGGTTTGGCCCCCATTGGATTTCTTCATACATAAATAAGACTGTGTTTTAATCTATTATCTACTTACGTTTAGACTCTTGTAACCAAACTGTGTGTGCGTGTGAAGTTCATTAATTTGGCTTGCAATATTTATACATTATAGTTACAGCCACACATTTTAATTAACTAGCTCGTAGGACGTTTGATTTGTACATAAATTGATAAGCTAAACCCAGCAGCAGAAGCCAGTACCGAATGCTACAGAAACTAAATAAATTATTTAGCGAAATTGGTTAAAAGTTAAATTAGTTGAGTATATATCTAGCAAAGAATTCGATTAATTGTAGCGAATCCAAGTGAAATTGTATTTATTGGCCAATTCTCATTGCTAAAGGAACAAATGCTATGCAAACGAAACAATTTGTTGTCACTGTGTATTAATTAGAGAACTAAACCATATTTATGCCGTACTAGATACGTTACAATTGTTAAGAGACCCCCCAGTCCCGCCCATGCCGCAAATTTCCAAAGACGTTTAGGTAGCAAACCCGCTTGTAAACGAGCAATAAACAAAAATATTGTATCGGCCACGTTAATAATGTCATGCCATTAACTCTGATAATTATATATAAACTCAAATGTATTAAAAGCAAAAAAGTAAAAACAGTTGCAAATAATAAACTTTTATCACTTCATGATTTATTAAGTTGTTTAGTTTTATTACATGATTTTCTAGGAAATGTCCGAGTTGAAAGATAATTACAGATACAAGATTTATAGAGTAATATATCAACTACTGAGGTAAGCATTATTTTGTAGCTGTTATATTTCATATGGCATATTATTTTCTAGTGAAAAACATATTTTCTTTAAGAAAAACATATTTTCTATATTTGCAATCCGTTGATATGTCACATACTTTCAGGCTGAGGTTAACCAGATTCCTTTTTACATTCACGATTATAAAGAATATTACTGACTATCTTAGTATATGATCATTATTATCTTGAAAGAAGAGGTTCCATAAATAAAAGATAAATTTAAGATAACTACACATATCGTTATAATATACCCCTTTTCATAACACCCAAGTACACCCCTGACAAAAACCATTAAGAACTAAGTCCAAATCATTTTATTTGATATTTAGTTAAAAATACAAATTCGGAAATTACGCATACGAACTACCGGTTATCAGAGTACCCAATTAAAACATAAAAGAGTTATTTCTTTGTTGCCCCGATCTTAACTATCGCATACCAATCGGGTTTTTATGATTTATTGCAAACACTCTCTCTGGGTGTATTTGGTTCAAGAGCATGGGTTCAAATGATAATATAGGCATTGGCTATCAGGCAAGAATATTAGAGATTAACTGTTCCGCTTGCCGCTAAGCTCGTTGGGCAACACATTTTGCAATACTTTTAAGGTGTGTGCACTCCGCTGAGATAGTCGCGATAACATCTGGGAGAGCGTGCGAGCGATAAGAGGGAAGTTCCGAGTGCGGCATGCGTTGGAAACAGAGTCAACTCAGCATCATCGACATCATCATTAGCAGATGTCAATAAGATCACCGGAGTGCGCTAATTAAGCCACGAAGCTGTTTTGATCTGCTGTCAGGTATGGTTGCCGCCTGCCAATTCACACTTGACACTTGAGGCGCTAATTTCCGGTGCAGTCGGGGGCCTGGGGGGTTTGGCGATCGGGAACCAGGGCAGATGGCTGGCTGCCAGTTTGGCTCCGTCGGAGAACATGCGCTTATCTCAGTTATCACAACACGGAGAGATAGCAACCCGGAGAGCAAGAGCGGCGGAGCAAGAGCAGCCCGTGTCAAAACCGGTCTGAGGGCATTTTGCGGAGATATCGTGTTAAAAATTTACGCAAGCAACAAAGTTATCAGCTTGAAATTGTATTTATTGTGGGCTGGGACGACAAAAACAAACCGATCACATGATGAACACTGAACAGGCCTCGGCAACAAGGCCTCTTCGTCCATCTATTTCAGTCACTTCAGTCACTTTACGATTCGCACTCTGCCAACGAGAGATATCGTGCTGAAATTTCACAATGTCGAGAATATAGCCGCTGGTCCCCAAACGGGGCCTGGCTTGCAATAATCTGATGTGGGGAACTTTATGCCCAGGCACGTATTTCGCTTTATAGCAGGCATTCTAGCATATGTACATGACATCGTGAAAACAATTATTACTTTGCGGTACTAAACGAAGTTAGAAATGCCCTTCACTTTCTTCATTTATGATATGTACCAGCCATGATAATTGTTCGGAATACATTTCTTTTTTTTATGATAAATAGCTCATTGGCAATAATGTATTCCAGAATTGCATATGAGTTCATAATTATTCCATTTTGAATTTATATATATGAGTTATAATTATTAGCTGAGGTCCAAACAAAGGTGTCGCCTCATATCGATAATATTTATTAATAATTTCCTCATTCGTATTCAGCAATTTTGAAAGAAACAAAACAAAGAATTAATGTTCATAAGCAATCTACTGAAATTCGGTACATTTTTTATTATTATAAACTATTTTTTGTTAAGTAAAATGCTTATACTTCTAACAACAAAAAATAATAAAATTCTTTTGTTATCTTCGATCCAAAAGAATGCATAATATTCATTTTGTACTCGAAATAATTTTCATGCCCTAGTTAGTTATGTTGATTTGCTCTCAAAGCGTTAACCATAATTGTTTTTTATTATTGGTAATACTTAGAATTGTTTGTTTTATTTGTTAGGACAAAGAAGACTCGAGAAAAATATTGACACCTTGTGTCTTTCTGATTATTTGTTTCTTAATAATCACGAAATATTTAGAGCTATAATGAAACGCTAATAAGAACAATAAATAAGCTATGGTACATTATCACAATAGGTTTATTGTTTTCTCATTTCTCGCCTGAAAGTTAGTCAAAATAAAGTTAAATTTCATTAAAGAATATTGCTTTCATGAAAATTCGATATCTTCGTTGGGCAATCTTTGCCTTTGTGTACGAAAGGTTGTTAAGAAACCACACAAAGAGTAGACGAGTGCCGAATGGGGAAACCCTAATTACTCGGCTAGCCGTATATAATCCACACATATAAATAAAATATATGTACCTCTGACTAAGGAAAATCCGCGTTTATGTCATAAACAGAGTTTTTTTCAGATAAAACCATAATCTTGAAAAGGACAAGATGAAGCTTTCGCTATGTAATTGTTTTGGTACTCAACTAACCTTCATAACCAAGAATTACTGTTTTCTTTTAAAGAAAATGACTTTGTAATATCCCCAAAATATAGTTTCAAAAGTAAAATATCAATGGAAATGGATATTAAAAATTTAAACTCCCAAAAAGACACTAATTAAAATATTATATTCACTAATCTTAGGCTTTATTTCTACATAAATACATATAATATATATGTTACATTATAAATTAGATCAAAATTCTGCTTTGCAGTTTAAAATCTAGGCGTCCTTCTTGGGATGTGCTTCCAACAGTTTCTGGGTCACCTGCCGCAGAAGCTGCAGCTGCTGCTCGTAGTTATGGACGGCAGCCAGCTCTTCGGCATGGTTGTGATGAGGCGGCGGGTGGGCATGATCATGGTCGTGCTCGTGATCGTGGACGTGGCCCGAGCCCGACCTGGTCTCAGTCTCATGGTGGTCGTCCGTATGGGCCGAGCAGCTGCTGTGACTGTGACTGTGGCCGTGTCCGCCACCGGAAGCTGTAAACGAGAAGAGGAGGCACAATAATTAGTCACAATCTTTAGGAGTACTTGGCTAATAAATCGAGTCTAAGCTGAAAAGTATGCCAATCGTAATCTATGATAGACCCAATTTCCACATTCTTTCGTTTGCCAAGCCCTTCGGCCTGAGTGGCCAAGGAAGTGGTTTCAATCACCCCGAATCTAAGCGATGATTTACGATCGTTTTTTGTTGCCTTATCGAGCCCATATATTTACTTATCCGACTCTCAATTCCCGGTAATAACATGCGGGTGGTGTAACCACAATTTCGTGTGCTTCCATCCCTCTGTTTTGATGGGTCTGGGTGTTTCATCTCACGGTGCTTTTTGCGCCGGGGGCTACCCCGATTTCGGCGAGAGATGACTTCATGACAGGGACGGGATTTTTACTCCACCTGTTTGCTAGGTACACAGACAGACAGACAGACAGCCAGACAAATTCAGACTCGCTTGCGAAATAAACCGCAGCAAGGTCTGTTACAAGGCCAACCACGCAGTGTCCAGCAGATCAGCCACTGTAGAACCTGTTCCCAATTCACCCGAATCGATTCCGGTTGAAGAATCTCATATGACAGCCCGGCGACGGTCGTACTAATTACCCCTAAAAGTTAAGGCAACAGTTGCTTTATCTGGCTAGCAAACACCCACTGTTGAGCTACTTAATCCTACTTTTCTAATTATAATCAGTTTATGCCTTTCCTACATTTCTTTACATTGTATCTTTATATATAGTATGTGGATTTTTATTGGCCCTTAGCTTAAGCAGCTTAATGCATTTCGCATTTTTCATGGACATAAACGTTAATTATTGCAAAAATATTAGTTATCAGGAATGGCTCATAAATTTAGCGAAAAGTAGTAAACAACAACATGGTTCATTAAGGGATGCAAATAATTAATAAATAGTTTTATCGTTTTTGAAATCAAGAAAACAACTTTTTCTACGATGTAGTTATATAAATCTTGTATCTACGCATCCATGTTTATAAGATAAAGATGATTCTAAATGGGATTAATAATTTTCTCTATGAATTAACGTAGAAATATACATTTTACGAGTTCTCTTTAATAAGCTAATGATTTCTCATTTTAGCTACATAAAACTTTCCCTAGTTCTAATCCTAATTCTCCCAAAATTAATATTAAATAAAAAAGAATACTCACTTAGCTGCTGCAGACCAAACATGACGAGGAAGCCCACAAAGAGGGCCAGATAGGCGCGCAGACCCGACCTGTTCTTCGAGAGGATCTCAAAGAAGACCACGTAGATGAGCGTGCCGCAGGCAAAGCCCTGCAAGATGGCCGAGACCAGACTGGGTCCAGTGGTCTCCTGGCCGTGGTTTATAAGGATGCCAATGCCGATGCCGAGCGGGCTGACCACGGCAAAGGTAAGCACATAGATCACGGCCAGCGTGAGCTTGGTACGGGCCACGATCAGTTCCACGCCCACGCAGAAAGCCAGAACCAGCTTGTGGGCTGATACGGCGCCGAACATGAACCACACGGAGCTGGCGGAACTCTCCAATCCGATGGCCATGCCCTCAAAGAGTTCGTGCAGCGACAAAGCGGACACGATAAAGAGTCCTCGCAGCGATGAGGCCAGCATATCTCCGGCGGAGGCATCGTCTGCTATCACAGGAAGATGACTGTGTCCGTGCCCATGTCCATGTCCGTGGCTGTGACCATGTGCATGACCATTGGCCTGGCTCTGGGGCTTAGAGGCGAATTTCTGCTGCTCAAGATCGTTTTGAAGGAGGTTTTGCACAGATAATGTGCCCAGTTCTGAGGTGGCATTGCCGGCACCCGTGACTTGATTGGCTGGCGGTGCTGTGGCTTCTGTGGGCTTCAGCAGGTGACTGTTCCGGATACTGTGGCCACGCTCAAATGCCGCTCCCGCCTCGTCCTTTTGATGGTGATGCACGTAGGTGTGCATGGCCTCCTCTATGAAGTACATAAGGAAGAAGCCGCAGCACATGAGCAGCTCCGCCAGTGGGAAGGTGAGTTCCCCAATGATGCCGCACTCCTGTAGCTCCTCCACAACCTCCTGGACTTCGGGCAGCAGATGCAAAAATGTGGTGGCAAGCAGGACACCGCCGCCGAAGTAGAGCAAGCACTTGACCACAATTGCTGAGCGGGCGTTTGTCTGGTTTTCCGTCCAGCGGTAGCAGCGGTTCAGCAGAAAGGGAATAGATCCGCAGATGGTACTGGCGCAGAAGAGAACCACCATGGCGGTGACCTTGGCCACCAGCACACCGCTGTTATCGTCCTCCTCCTCGTCATGATCATGATCGTGATCGTGGTCGTGATCCTCGTCGTCATGACGCGATATCCAATGGCCGGCGGGCTCATCAATTTGCAGGAAGCACTTGAGAAAATTATTCACTTGCGTTTGATTCATGTTGGCTGCCGCTTTCGGATTCGCTTCGCTGTTTTGGTTGGTTTGTTTTGTTTGGGTTTCCACTGATCTCTCGAACCTGCTACACGCTCCTCTGCTCCTCGCTTTTGGCTAAAACAGTCCCAGCGGCATGGGCATGTGCTGCGCTTGGAATCTCAATGGGTATGCTCTGAATTCGAATGGTGGGTTGGGCTCATCTGGTTGGGTCGCCTTCTGCAGTTGCATTCCGCCCGACTTTTCACTTTCTCAGCCGCTTTTCCCTCACTTCATTTGCATGGGAGAGACCACTAAGAGTACGCTAAGTGGTAGCACAAACAAAGCCTTTGGTGGATTAATTGGTGGGTTTGCGCGGTGGGTTGCTCGGTGGGTTTAGGTTTTTAGTTCCGCACAGGTGTTGATCGCTTGGGGCGGCCTCGCAGACTGACGGAGTCGGGTTTGGTTTGCTGCCTGTTTACGAGTATCTTGCGCGGACTCCGCGCTGCTGCTCCGCTCTCTCTCCATCTATCACCAGACGTGAGCAGCAGGTTAAGCAGGTAAGAAACCGCTCTTAAAGCTTTCGCTCTCTAGCTTTCCGCCCGCCATTGGCTCCCACTCGCGAGCGTTCACCTGGTGCGCTCGTTTGGCAACAACACTGATTGACTTGGGCCCAAGCATAAAACTACAACAAAGGCCAGAGCCAGAGCCAGAGCTAGAGTCAGAGCAGTTGAGTAATTGCATCCGTTCACTTTGGCTAGCATTAAAAAGGCGCCTGACCTTAGCCAAGATGTGGGATCACGACTTTTACTTTGTATCGTAGAGCAACTATATAGCCGGAAGCGAAAGCTTTGGAGCACTGTGCGGTTCGCATCACCACTTAGCAGTGTCGCGAGCTTATTGCTAACGGTATTGGAGCATTTGACGCCACTTCCAGAAGATGCTAAACGTGCACTGAAATATAGGTATAAAAGCTAAATAGCCATTTTTTTAATTACTTAACATTAAGAGATGTATTCCTTAAGTTAGCAGGGAATCTTCGGATAATCAAACATTTACTTACTGTATAATTTTCCCGTAATTATCGGTAACTATTCGGAACAGCAAGTATGTTTCTAACTGTAGTATGTGAAATCTTTAAATTAATTACCTTTAAAATAAGTTAATGGCCAGACACGGTTGTGTTCAAGATAGTTTTGAAACTACGTTTCTTAGTCAAGCTCCAATTTGTTGAATTTTCAAACTCCTTGACATAACCGCACCATAAAATAAAGAAAAATCAGCATTCGTTTAAACATTTATTCGCCATTAATAAAGTTTTCAACGTCCTTTGTCAGTTTCGGCAGCTGTTTGGCGTCCAAAGCGAGAAGTTTCCTATATGGTGTCATCACGGCATCGCCCTCTAGCCAATCGCCTGACATTCCCGAGTCCGTTTCGGAAGCCACCGAGTACTCAAAGGAGAACTTGGCTCGCTCCGAAAGTAGCTCATCCTCAGCATTTGTGTAGTTATCCTCGGCTGGCTTTCCCTTCTTCGCCTCCTTCCTGTAGAACTTGACTAGGAGCAGCAGCGTGTCAAAGTTAAACTTCATCTTCTTGGCCTTGGCGGCTTCTATTTCTTGTTGCAGATTCTGCAGAAGTGGCACAGAGATCTGGGGGGGTATGTTGATGAACCGCTCGTTGACCAGGAATCCTGTGTGGCTCTGGTCGTTCTCCAAAATCGCCTTCAACTGATCGTGCACTTCGCCCGGGGCGTGCGTCTTTGCCCGATCGAGTAGGTACGTTCTTAACTGCGCGATGCTTGGCTGATCCTTCTTAGCGGTCAAGTTCAGCACGGAGGTGATGCCAAAGACAGTGCCATCCTCAACCATATTATCGTCGTCTGTTTCGCTCTCGGGCTCATCGTCATCACACTGGCAGATCACGCTTCCAACATAGTTTTGAGCTGGGAAAATTATGGATGTAAATAGAAATAACAAGGTGAGCGTGCTGGTATTCAATATTCACCAATGATAAGATCCGCCATTTGATTGCAGTTGATGTGGGCACGTAGGAACAAGCGCTGCAGCAGCTGGGAAATGCCCTGGGCATCGGGATCCACCGGGGCACGGCCCTCGAAGTCAATTTGTACCTCCTAAAAAGTTATTTATTTAACACATTACAATTCTCCTAGTGGGACGGCGTTCAATTACCTCGTCGCCTCTGTAGGCGTCCGGGTGTGCCTCGTCGTCGTCGTCGTCACTGGAACTGGAGTCCTCTTCGTTGGAGTCCACCTCCATCTTATTCAGCTTCTTTTGCTTGCTTGCCGACATTATTCCTATTTAAATGCAAAGTTTTGTTTAACAAATGAAATGCGGCGGCAGCAACAGCTGTTTTGACAGACACACGTGTGTCGCACACTATCGATAGTATCGCATTTTTTAAAAGCGGCGAAACATCGATGTATTTTTACCAACATCGATGTAAAAATTCTTTTTAAAGTTGTTTAAACAAATGAGGCTTTATTGTACAATTTCCTTAGTTAAAGTCATGTGTTCAGGTCCAATTTCTTTGCTTCTAAACGCTGCTCGTACTGCTCTTGGGACAGTAGGCTCGCCTTGATGGAATCGCAGTTCTCAATTTTGGGTAGGAGGATGGCAAAGTAACCAGCTCCCTCGGGCAGTTGTTCCAGAAGCTTTGGATCCTCCACTAAAGCCGTGTTCACCTCGACCAGTTTGCCTCGAATGCAGCTGGGAACCTTGAAGGTTTCTCCTTTCTCCGTGCTTATCAAGGCCAATGTGGACTCGGCCTGGAGGATCATTCCGCCCTTTTTGGCCTTGCCTTTGACAACATTTTGGCTGCGATCTACATTTCCGACATCAAAGCTGACGGAAGAAACGCCCTGGGCCAGAGCGGGATGACCAGCAGCCAGGCAAATGAGGCAAATGCGATTGGAGTGGTAGAGCACCTGGTAAGGTATATCTCCTTTGAAGTAATAGTATCTGGTGAAGAAACGGTCCACAACGCTTGGGTATTTGACATCGAATCCATCTGTTATTGGGCTAACAGACTGTCCGCAGATAACTTGTTCCTCGTGTTGGAAGTAGAAGGGTTCTAGGGGATCCTCCGTTGCAGCTGTCATCGTGTCCGTACTTAATTAGCGTCCCCTTGCAGTAACTTTTCCTTATATTGCGCCTGACGCTCGCGGGCTCGGGCTCGGTTGGCGGCTGATCGGGCGATACGTTCACCCTTTAGGCACTTGACTACCTTGTCGTCGATGGAGTTGCACACGCCCACGAACTTGGCGAAGGCGTTCTGCAAAGGAATTCCAAAATTTACCACAATTGCATACCGGAAAGCAAAATCAGCACTCACGTTTTCGTGGCAGGCCTGGAGTTTCTCTATTAATTTGTTGCAAGCTGGTGTGTGCAGATGGGCGGACAAATCCGTATGCATTTTCACCGGCTCCTCCCTCGAGTATTTAAATAAATACTTAAATATTTATATAAATAATTCCAATGCCCGATTTTTGTGCCGAAAGTGTGTTGTCAAATGCTGTTAGGTAATGACTTCGATAACAATAATCGGCCGAAATCAGCTGTTTGAAAAATTGTAAGGGTATTCCCTTTACATTTGAATTTTTAAATTTATCGTTATTTTATTTAAAACGGCAGTGGGGAAAATGAAACTCTTTTATATTTTCTTTCTGTTATAATACTACGCAAATAATTATATTTTTGTATAATTTATTATTGATTTTTTTTAAGATTTTAAGACAATCACAAAATGCATTTCAATTCTGAATGCTTTTCTGTGTTAGTTTTTATTAGGTTAATAAAACTGAGCACTAATGATAATTAAAATGATGAAAAATTCGTTAAAATATTTAATAACTAATTTCGCAATATTTTGTCATTAATTTTACTGGCGATTTTCCGAATATGTAAATAACTTATGACAATCGATGGCTTTGTGGGCATCTTATGATCTCAGGAAGACCTAAAAATTATTCGCATTCTTAAAAATTTTTAATTTAAAACGTTATAAATCAGTAAAACACGAAATTGCTTGGGGTTTTCCGTTGTTTTTATTTATTTGTGTATTTCACCCGCTCTCACAGTTCATTTTACATAGGCTTTCAGTGTGTAAAATTGATTATGTTTAGTTTATGCGTATAAGCTGCTCTCTTTCTCGTCAACAAGTTCATTTTATCTCACATGCGTCTAAGTCATTCATGATTACATAAGTTAAATTCTTTATTATCGTCTTCACTGTTTGCTTTTATCAAAAAGTCTTATCAACTACGGCATCGTCAGGGTTTGAAAACCAAAAAACAAAAATCAAAACTTTGCTATATATCATTTGCTCAAAACTCAAATCTCAGATCTCAAAATCAAAATCGAAACGCTCCTCTGTTGTTCGCTACTACTGCTGGAGGAAAGAAAGAATAAATGTCAATTGGGAATTATAACAGGCTGCTGGCCAATGAGGGGTTCTCTGAATGGGTGGGCTATGTGTATGGGTTAGAAATCGTCGATAGTTCGTCTATTAGTTATTGCTCTCAGTTATGGGTTAAGTGCTGTTCTACTCGCCTAGAAATGACTCAATGCTACCTCTCTCTACTCGGGTAAATGGGGAAAAAGTACAGGTGTATTCTGTGTGTGTTTTGCTCTCGTTATTGCATTAGTTTCCCTCTCATTAAGCTCTCAGTTCGGTTACATGTATTATGGTAAATGAAAATAAAGATATCCTGCAACGCGGTTGAAATCAAAACTTCGCTAAAGCAACCGTTGCTACTTTGAGTTGCTCTCTATCTCCTTCTGGTTCCTCTTTTCTCTCTCTCTCTCTCTTCCCTTTTAAAAAACAAACAAAGGCTCTGTTTGGTCTTGCGCTGTTGTTCTCCACCTATTTGGGGGTACTTTAACAAAATAAGAAGAATAGAATAACTTTCTCCTATGCCCTGTAAGTGCAACCCCTCTCTCTCCCTCCGTTTGTCCTGTTCCTCTCCAAGTCTCCCTCGATATTAATTCTCTATAGACGGTTGCCGGTGCCGATGTCACATTCTCTCTATCTCTCATTAAAACAAACTAAATGGCAGGTTTTCTCCTCTTTGGGAGTCAACATCTCAACTCGTCTTTTTCGGATCGGCCGGAACTTGGTTCTGGGCCTCATCTTGCTGCGCCTCGATGCTGGCCAAAGCCGACTCGGACATCTTCTTGTACTTTCCGGCCAACTCGGGCAACTCGTAGGCAATGGCCAGGTCCAGCTTGGTGATCGGGCAGCCGCGGAAGTAGGTGCAGGTGTCCGTCAGCTTCTTGAACTCGTACAGTGGATTCAGGCGGAAGAAGTCGCGATAGACCTCCGGGTCAGGCAAATCGTAGCGAGAGATGTTCGTTAAAGTGGACAGACCCTCGTAGATGTGGTAATTCTGTGGATGGTCGATGATGTCGTCCGCAATGCGCTTCTTGTTGCCAAACAGCGTCTTGTGGTTGTAGTACGTGTTCAAGTAGCAGTCCACCATTTTGGCATGGTTACGCACGCGTACCTGTTAAAAATATTAAAAAATTATTATTTATTAGTATTTAGTTTATAACTGAAACCTCTTCGTGTGTTTTTACTCACCGCGAAGCGTCGGGCGCTAGAGATCTTGTGCTCGATGCGCTTATCAATGGCCGTGCGTAGGTCGCGCAGGAAGGCACGCTCCTGGGCGAGCAGCAGGCGGGCTGGGGCACCATCCTGGTAGGGATGAGTCCACAGCGAGGTGGTGTACATAAGCGGCGGCTGGGCCGAGGACATCAGCGGCGAAATGTTCCATATGAGGGCGCCCTGGACGCGCAACAGCTCTTCTGGCTTGACAGTGTCGGCCTTGTTGAGGATGATGCGCGTCTGGTACTCGCGTCCCTTCAGCTGATCGAGAATAGCCTCCGTTTCAGGGCCCACGTCCAACTTGGCCGGGTCGTAGACCAAAAAGATGATGTCCGCCCGATCGATGAACCACTGGCAGGCGTCATTGAAGGGAAAGACGCGGGATACTTGCTTGCGCACCTCTAGAATGCCGGGTATCTCAACGATGTTGACCTGAAAAATGCATTGGGATTTGCCAAGTGCTTAAATTTAGTAATTCTTGGCTCTTGTCTTGTCTGCTTTACTGCCTGCACTTGTTGGCCGGCCACTCTGCCATCCCGCATCAATTTATTAATAACGAAATTAATGCAGGCTGTGCGCTAAAAGCTATAAATTCCCTTTGGCAGGTGGCCAGCAGCAGCAGCAGCAGTGGTGCAGTTTCCCAATCGACGGGCAGCTGCCCTGGGCGACAAGTTAATGTGGTCTGACCTGGCGGCTATTTGCCGGCTGCTTACCTTCTCAAGAATCTTGCTCTTCATCTTCAGGCCCCGCAGGCGCTCCTCCAATCCCTGGCCAAACTTTTGCAGTCCGGAGAAGGTGTAGTCAGCCGCCAGTTGGGTGCCGTCCAGAACCTCAGTCTCATTGCCCCACATCAGAATGTTGAAGTAGGCCGGAGAGGGTTCGGCACCTGTTGAAAATCAGGAAAATATGTTAGAGGAATTTTTAAAACCATCATAATTATTAGATGACACTTTAAAATATTTATTGTTTAATTAAAATGACTCTAAATTGTGAAGGATGCTTACCAGTTCGCAGAGAGTTGGGGGTGTACTCGTTGTCAGTGAGGTAGTTCAGGATGGAGGACTTGCCACCCGACCAGGGTCCCATGAACAAGATCAGCGGCTTGGAGAAAATCTCAGGATCGCTGAAGTGGCGGTTGCTCAGATCGCGATACTTGTAGAGAGTCTCCAGGGGCTTGACGGCATTCTCGTAGATGCGCTTAATGTCCCGCAGGATGATCTCAGCCACATTATCGGTGGCCTTCTCGCGAGCATTGAATTCCTCGTCCAGTTGAAGGAGCTCCGAAATGTGCTGGCGACTGCGACGGTTTTCGGGGATCTGTCCCTCCTACAAAAAACGATTCGATTAGAACCCTTTTTTCTAACTTCATCAATCGATTTTGAACTTACCCAAAGGAGTTCATCTTCTGGCTTGGTGTCGTCCTCATCGTCATCATCATCATCAGTGGATTCCTTGACAGCAGCATCGGCCTGAGGCTCATCCTGAGCTTCCTCAGATTCAACGGCGTCTTCTTTGGCGGCTTCTGGTTCCGCGGGAGCAGCTTCTTGCGCTACGGGCTCCTCTTCAGCCTCCTCCACTGGTGCTGGCTTCTCCTCCTCCTTTTCTTCCTCAGACTCGGCCTTCTCTTCCTCCTGCTGGACTTCTGGTTCTGGTTCGACTTCCTCTACTTCCGGCTCCTGAACCTGCTCAGCTTCTGGCTCAGCCTGTTGCTCCGCCTCCTGCTCTTTTTCTTCTTCGACTTCGGCAGATTCTTCCTTTACGATTTCCTCCTCTACGGGGAATTCCTCAGCAGGACTTGGAGGAGCCTCGTTGTCGGGAACAGGAGCAGCGTCTACTTCACGCTTGCTACGCTTCTTGACCTTTCCGTCCTCAGCGCTGTCCTCATCATCGTGCTCGTTGGGAACGCCATCGCCATCCACATCCCCGTCATGCTCGTTAAGGATACCATCTCCATCCAAATCCTCGTCCCTCTCGTTTGGCACTCCATCGCCATCGAGATCTTCATCCTCTGATTAAGTTTGGGGGAAATATCAATAAAAACAATTAACAAGGAGGTGTGTAGGTTTAAATTTTAATAAACCTACGAGAATTGTTGGTGCCATCACCATCCAAATCTTCATCCTTTTCGTTTTTGACACCGTCACCATCAATATCTTCGTCCTCTGTAAAGCATTAAAAGTTTAAAACATTTTTTATTTAATGTTTAGGGTTTATAATTACCGTGATTAACAGTGCCATCGCCGTCAAGGTCGTCATCCTCATCATTCTTCACTCCATCACCATCGAGATCCTCATCCTCTGTTACGCAAAATATATTATATATGATTAAAATTTGATTAACTGAACATATTTTTAATAGATTTAAATATATTCTAAATAGAAAATTAAAGGAATAAAGAAATATAACAATATTATTAAATAACCCACCGTGATTGACTTTGCCATCACCATCCAGATCGTCATCTTCCTCATTCGGCACGCCATCGCCGTCTAGATCTTCGTCCTCTGAAAAAGCATAAAATTATTAAGAGAAACTGAAAGTATTCTACATAAGCCATTAAATTGCTGAAAACCAAAACAAAACGTAAAAGAGAGCTTAATTATAGCCGGCTACTATCTGAAATTTAAAGAAGCTTTTAAATTAAGAAAAAATGCATATGAAAAACATTGCGAAAATTAATTCGTAGAAAAGCCTAGAAAGCAAATAAATAGCTTATTGAAATATTAAAAAGGAGGGTAATAATACCATGATTCGGAGTGCCATCGCCGTCTAGATCATCATCCTCTGTTGGGATAAAAAAAATGAATTAGATGTCCTTTAGTTACAGCTTTCATTAACACCTACCGTGATTCGCTTTGCCATCGCCATCGATGTCTTCATCCCTTGAGTTGGGCACGCCGTCGCCATCAATGTCCTCGTCCTTGGAGTTTGGCACACCATCGCCATCGATATCGTCGTCCTCATCATTCGGGATGCCATCGCCATCGATATCGTCGTCCTCATCATTCGGGATGCCATCGCCGTCAATGTCGTCGTCCTTGTCGTTTGGTATGCCATCTCCATCGATATCATCGTCCTCGTCATCGGGAATGCCATCGCCATCCAAATCGTTGGCACTTTTCGCGTCCTCTGTGGAATCCAATTCGACAGTTTCAATTTCTATCGTCTCTTTTTCATCATTCGCGAATAGCCCACCATCATCATCGTCGTCGTCCCCACGTGGCTGATCGGATTGCAGTTCTCCAGAGCCATCTTTGACACCATCTGTAAATATTTGTAGGGGTAATTGAGATATATTTTCTCTTCCTTAAACCGTTCTTTAGATACTCAAATAGTTAAAGTGATCCTTACCTGTTTTCAGTTCATGTATGGCCTTCTCAATGTAGGGTCGACATTCTGATTCGCTCGGTCCGACATCGGCATTGACAAACCCAACTAAAAATCAACGAAATGACAGGTCAATTTGTAATCTGAGTGTATCCATTCGAAATGCAAGGAAGCCCTAGAGGAAAGGATGGGCCCTAAATGCTATTTTCAGAGTCATCACCCAAGAACAATTGCCGCACTTTCTCAGTTTTGATGTCAGCGCCAACGACGAGGTCATTCTATCTGTTCAAACTTGACATTATTTATGGTACTCGCACTGTACAAACATACACACTTCGAATATGTATATGCGCCGGATTTATGAATTTTATTTTTAAAAGATGAAAACTCAAACACATTTCGCCAGCTTGTGGATGAGTAAATTGCTGTACCATTTTGTTGGCTGCTCGCCCACTTTGGCTTTACTTCTATATTTTTGTTTCTCTTGGCCACCTTACTGTCCTGCTGCCCCCCTTACCCCCAGGTGCCCCTCCCATAAAAAAGTGCGGGGGCGTTCCAATTCCATTTGCAATGGAATATTCTACATCTTCAGCTATAGCATTTCGGTGATGGAAGGTCGTCTTCAGAGTGAGGTCGCTTGGCTAATTACTATTGTTGTCACACAATTAGGACAAATGCCTGGGTGTGATCGGCGGAAGCGGTATAGATTAGACCATATATATCAGCCAACAAGCCGGGTCTAATTAAGCCAGATATAAATGAGTGCGACTATGGACACTCAATGTGCAGTTTATCCGTCAACGGATAATTCATTTGATTTATTTTAGGGCGTGTGTGGGCAGGAAGCTATTTGGGCTATTTTGCATTTCATTGCTATCCATCCGCATTGATAGAATTATTTATACAAGTTCTCAGAAGGCCTGCCTGCGGCCTGCTGCCTGCTGCCTGCACATTGTGTTTATGTTGCTGCAATCGAGCCCATCCCCAGCAAAAAGGAATTATAGTACACGGCATTTGCGCCATTTCTCATTTTTCCTAGTGCTGTTTTTTTTCGGTTTTGCTGTTTCGCAAACTTGAGCAAACCAAACAAAATATACGAACGCATTTCGCACACAACGATGGATGGGAAAATAGATAGATAGAAAGCGCTCGCTGAGCGCAAATAAAATAACTTAAAAATTCTAAATTTAAAAATATTACAAACGATGACAACGAAGAGCAACCAAGCGAGGAGCAGCAGAAATCTAATTTCTCTCAAAAAAGAAAAATCGGCATAGGCGAGGATGTATCTGTATCTGTGTATCTACTAGTGGTTGGCCAAGAACTAATGTTCGTCCACTGACGTTTGCAGACACCAACACCGACCCAAAAAGATACAGAACGCACAAACTCAGGCAAATATTTTTAAACGTATATTAATACATATTTCTTTTTTCCGACGATTTTCTTCTGTTTTTCTTGGCTTTTTGTTATAAAATTGCATAATGCCTGCCCAGGCTGCGTGAAAAAATCGCGGCCCTTTTGCGACAATATTATATCTTTATATAATAATAAAAAAAAGGATTCGGTAAGGTTTTATTTTCTGGAATATACTCACCATGATTGGAGACGGCGAGTAACGTTAGTCCCAGAAGGAACCAAATTGTTAGCCGCCCCATAATAATCAAAACAAGAAATTATCCTCGAGTTCCCAGCGTGGTTAACACGTTAGCCACGTCATAAATTCTCCTTGCAAGTTTTCCGTAATTATAAATAATTAGGGAAAATTAGAATTAACACTTTTGCTCGTATTCTGCATATATATGCATCCGCTATATATGCGCTCGTTTAAATGCACTAAATGAAAGAGTGAAGAATTCGAAAACCAACGATTATTTAAGGCCAGAGATATAGCTTCGAGTTATGCGTATATGTAGGATATATAGGATATAGGTGTGTTGGGAATCTGGTGATTATATATAGAGTTATCTGTATAGATAAGTATTCAATTGGGCTCGCACAAATTTTGTCACAGTTTTAGTGGGTTTTCCAATTTTGCACTTGTTCGTTGTTTCTTTCACTTTGCAGATCGATTATGGTTTATTATTTATTAATATTTGAGCTTAAGTTAAAGTAATTTTCGAGTATTTCTCGCGCTGCCGTTGGCAAAATTTAACCAACAATCGTCGGCTGGGTAATCCTTAGTGTCCCTTTCGACGATTGTTAGCTAAATAATTTGCTTATTTCTGGCCGTCGTGGTCGTCTTCGATTTGGTCGTCTGTGCACGTCGTGTGCGTGTCGTTTTTTGAACCAGAGGCAGCTCGAATTTTTCCCAACACACATCTATTTTCTATCTAGTCGGTCTGAAAGGAGGAAACTTGGCTGTTGCGGCGTACACGAGTATACGAGACGATCTCTCCCGGTCCAAAACCAATTCGTAACTCAACATGCATATACCATGAATTTACCTTGTGACCGCGAAAATTATTCGATTTTGATATTTTCGTAGCACGAATTTTTGTCAAAAGCACACAGCGTTGAGACTGTTGAGAGAGTGAGTGGGAAATTTGCTAAATGCTCTTCTAACTTTTCTATTTTCTTTTCTATTTCCACTCGCCGGGTGGCGTTCTCTTTTTGGATTTTCCCGGATTTCAGGCGGAAGTCTGGGGGCAAGGAGCCAATAATAAATGGCTTTGGCGTTAACAAAAAAAGTACTCTGTAAGTTATTTAAATAATGTACTTAAGATAGATTGTTTGACGGATTGGAACTTGGTTATCCGTCGTAGATCACTTTCTCTCTCTCTCGGCACTTTCGTTTTGGATTTGGAGGAATGTTTAATTTTAGATAATGCGGTGCTCATTCCGCCAAATTACTCAGAGCACCTTCTTCATATTCTTTTTTTGAGCTTAAAAGTTTCGAGATTGGGGAGGCAGCTTGACCAGCGCATTTTGGGGCTCTTGGTGATTTGTTACGTGTCACCAATCCCTCACTCTCAGTCACCCTCTCTCTTGGTAGATCTCTGAACATGAGTTAAGATTATGAAAACCAAATGTTAAGGATCGCTGTTTCTCTCATTTCAATGGTTGATTGCACGAACAGCTGTTCGCTGGTTGTTCCAAGGCTGGCACTGCCTCTGCCCCTCCTCAGTACACCAAATTCAGCTCACCTCACTTCGCCGCAGACAAGTGCCAATGTGTCCCAAGTCATTGCGTTTATTAGCGCAATTAGAAATGGCAAATTCCGTCAGAATCGCAGAGCGCAGTCCCCGATTCCTATCCACATTATGTAAGGCATGTTCTGCCTCATCAGATCGTTTTTTTTTTTTATTCTAGAAACGATTGCTCACACCTCCATCGAACGGCTCATTTAGCTTGTGGTTAATTGGTTTTTAAAAATCATATTTATTTTTATTGTTTTCGTCTCGCCTGGGCTTAATCTCTTCGATATGGTTTATGCCCCTAAGAAACTATTAAATTAAATACATAATCCTGTCTGCAGAATACGATTTTACCAACTTAATCTAGGGTTCTTAGCTTAAATAATTTAAATGGGCATTTGGGAAGTCTTAGTGGGCTTCATTTCCCAGCTTTTTTCCCTTCTTGTGGGTGCAGTAGTAGCGATCGCTGTTCTCGATCCAATCGCACACATTGAGGACTGTGTGGAAGGCCGTGCCCTCCTTACACTCGAATTCCACTGGCTTGCCATGGACGCAACGGAAGTACTGCAAAAAAATAGGAAAACATTTAAATAGTTAAATAGGTAAACTATGTTTTGAGGTTTTTAAAAAGTTACTTCTTATTGAATACACTTACCTTTCGACAGTTTGGATGCGGCACAAAATCGCGATTGGTGCAATCAATTTCGCTTGGATCAAACTGAGGTTCACTGGGCTGCTCTGGATCCACAACCTCCTCGGGCTCTTCAGTAGTCTTCTCCGGAGCTGGAGTGGTGGTGGTGGTCGTTGTCGTAGTTGTCTTCTTGGGCTTTTTGGGTTTCTGAAACCGGGAAAATGTATTGCCAATCCTCTTAAACTCTTAAACCTCTCAAACGTTTTTATTTAAGGAGCTTACCTTCGTGGTTGGCTTTTGAGTGCTGCTGGCCAAGGTAGGCACTGGCGAGGATGTTGAGCTGGCAGTTGGCTGGGGCTTTGGCTTTGGCTTTGGTCTCCGCGTGGTGGTAGGCGTTGCCTCAGTCTGCAGCACAGGACCCTCATCCGGATTTGGTGGTGTGGCAGGTGGTTTCGCCCACTCGGGCTTAAGAATTAAATATAAGTTTTCAGTTATTTTCAGTTTAGGAAATACTTACTCTTGGCGTTGTCTCTCTGGTTGGTTCCGGCACCCGATAGCTTCGCATATTATCGTAAAGAATCTGCATCAATCCGTTTTTACTGCCACACAATCCATGGAAGTCGTCCATGTCCACCGCCCAGGTCATGGCGCCTGCATAGCCGCGCTGCTTGATGAAATCCATCTTGATCTGGACGGATGCCTCGTTCTCGTAGCCCACCCACTGGGTGTCCTTGTAGGTGAAGGGCACCATACCAGCGTCATCCCACTCAACAGTCCAACCCTTGGATTTGTCCATCACCTCTGTGCAGATCTCATAGTAGGCCAGGAAGCCACTGGCATTTGTGTAGGGACCCGGTGCTCCGCCACCCGCCTCCTTGTTGATGTAGGTTCCCATGTTGTAGTTCTTGTTCGAATTGCTCAGCGTGAAGGTGCGGCCATAGAATGGGATGCCCACCACTAGCTTGTTGGCCGGACAACCCATCTCCTCCCACAGGGCAAGGCCGTCGTTCTTAAAGGAGGAAGATAATTAATTTGGCATCCAAACCCATGATACTCAACACTTACCACATTGAGGCGCTCGTAGGCGTACTGGTCGTGCTTTCGCTTGTAGAGGGGACTATGCACATCAGCGAAACCAGCCCAGTTTCCGCGTAGATCGTAGGTCATGGCGTGAATGGCGTCCAGTAGTCTTTCAAGATGGTCCATAAATTAGAGTAAGTGAACATTTCCAGAAACTAATTGTAACTTTTAACTTACTCGCACAACTCCGGAACATGGTAACCCTCCTGCAAACGGAACTTGGCCACCGGCACTGCCATTGTGATTTCCCAACCTCGGCCCTCTCGGTCAAAGGCACGTCTTAACTCCTGGACAAAGTAAAGGAACTTATCCTTGTCCCCAAAGGTGCCGCCGCGATCCGTGGCTCCCGGGTATTCCCAATCCAAATCGAAGCCATCAAAGTTGTACTGCTTCATGAAGCGTACCACACTGCGTATGAAACTGGTTCGTCGCTCTCGAACCGCCACCATTTGGGAGTACTTTGAGCCACCCTCGGCCCAACCACCAACAGCCACCTGCAGCTTCAGATTGGGATGCGTTTTCTTTAGCTGAGTGAACTTGCTGAAGCCTTCTTGGTCAACATCCAAGTCCGGATCGATCACCAGAACATCCCAACCTTTGTCGTTGACACCGATGAAGGAGTAGATGAGATGAGTGCACAGATCAGCGGGCACATCCTCCAAGCCATAGCGACCGAGACCAGGTCGATAGACAGCCCAGTTGCTGAAGTAGCACACGATTCGAGCGGGTGAATCGCTGCCCAGAACTGCCACTGGAGCACAGCAGATCACGCCCAGCAGCAGGAGTGCCAAACGGTGCACTGAAAAGGTTAATATTATTTTTTTTAAAAACATATAGCTTTCAAAGATTAAAGTTTTGAGATGTGATTAAAATAACACTTGTTAAAATTCTTTTTCTTTTTCAAGCGTTAACTGGGAATCCTCCGATTTGTTTTGTAATCTTAAATGTCTCCTCGGTTCCCGGTTACGATTCGTTTTCCAGATCCACGCGTCACGAATATATAATTGAATTGTATTCAATCCAGTGCCGCTTTATGGTTCTCTAAGGTTGAGTGTCCATAATGCTGCACGCTCAAGTTCGTTCACCGACTTGCACTTTGTATGCACGGCCAGGCTTACCCATTTCTTAATGCTCCTCCACGAGACGGCGATCGGTGAAGAATCGGTGAATATATGAGGTGTGTGTACGAGGGATCTCAACGTTCTGCGTGCGACGCGCGTTTGGCGTCAAATGACAGTCAAACTCTCGATCAGTCCGGCTTTTATAGTGGGCGGCGATGGCGAAATGTCGCCTCGGCTTAGTTATTTTTGCAGTCCGGTTCTTGGATTGCGCCTTTGTTCCTGCGTAGAGTGCGTGAGAGGTGTGCGATTCTCCGCACGGGAATGGCAGTGGGAGTGGGATGAGTCGCGGGGGAGCGTGGAGAAGAACGGGCTTTTGTGTTTCGTCTGGCACTGGCTCCGAGTGTGTGCTCATTTCCAGATCAGTTTAGCTTGTTGTTTTGCCCACTTTCTTTCCGATTGTTTTGCATTCGCATTTTATCTCTCTCTGTCACCCCCCGGTGTTGTTTATGCTCTAGAATTACCATATTTCAGACAGATTCCTGCAAATGGCCTGGATAATGTTACGCTGTGTGCATCCAGGCCTCGCCGGGCGATAGCCCTGGTAAATGGTAATGAAAAAGATAACTTGTGGTTAAAGGGAGCAACTTTATTGTTACACATTTAAACAAAGCCAAGGCTTAAGTCTAACTTAAGCCGATGCGTATGTCAATGGCCAAGGGGGCATCTTCGGTGCTGGTGGTGATGGCTGCTGCAGTGGGTGGGGTGGAGGTTGTGGTTGCAGGTGGCGGCGTTACAGAGGAAGCTGGCGGTGGAGCCACGCTGCTTGAGCTTGGCTGCTGGGGTGTCTTTGGAGATCTTTCTTGGTCATCTAAAAGAAATTGTAGGGAGTTTAAGAAATCGGAAATAGTCTATATTAATTCACATTCATATAAATTTTGAGTTACCCAAGCTTCTTAAAACCAAGAATAATGTTGGTATTTAAAAAATAAATCTTTGTTTTGTTTATAATCATTTTATATCTTTTGGCCCAAATTCTTCATAAGATTTATACAAGTTTGTTCGTATTAATCACATTATTTACATTTGTATATCTAAGTTTATTATCTTTTAAATTAAATAGTTATTTAACAATATTTACCTTTTGATATCATTAAGATAACAAAGCACTTAACTAAGTATCACAGCGATTGTGAACAATGTATGATTAAGAAAATGAAAATTCTTTATACTACCTAATTTTCAGTCTTCAAAAATAATGATTTTCCTTAAGGGAATGTTTATCTAAGCCCCAAAACTCTACATTTCATTTCAAAATGCACTTTTTGAATAAAGAGCTTAAGTTAAAACTCACCTTTAAAGGGCGCCAGCTCAGCTTTAAAAGGTCGCTGGTGCTCCTCATGTCCTGGCGGTCCAAAGGTGTTTGGGAAAGGCTCAAAACCATGAGGAAATGGCTCGAATCTATGGTGGGGTGGTCCATGGTGTGGGTGCTCGTATCCAAATCCACCATGGTGATGGCAGCTTGTACCCGGACCCGGAAACTGGCGATCCCAGTGCCGCTTGTGGTGGCTATGCCCCCCGTAACCGTGATTGCCGTCCCCATGATGGCGACGATGCCGATTGTGCTGGACGTGGACCTGGCTCAAACTCGAAACGGCCGAGGATTCCTCGGCCAATAAATCTTGGCTGGTGAAGGCTCTAAAATGAAAGCGGACAAAAAAAAAACAAAAACCAGGTGAAGTGTGGAATATACGGACATGTAGCAACCACGGATACTAACGCATTGTCGATTCCAGGAAACGGAGCAGCCAGGAGCTGGGTGCCAGCCTGCAGGCTTATCAGGGCGAGCAGCGCCAACTGTGTGAAATATGCGATTGAAATGGGGTTTGGGACTGGAAATTTACGGCTTGCCGGCAGAGACAACCAACCGCTGGACTTACTCGGGCTGGAGCTGAGGCTAACATACTGCTGCTGCAGCTCTGAATCCCTGGACTTGTTCCTGTTTAGTAGTTTATTCTTGGTGGACGTTTCTCGGACTCGGAACCTCACTGTTTAGCCGCGAAAGATCGACTAAAGCTCGCGGGGCGACGACTCACTTTATTCCGCACAATTAATACTTGGACAATGTCGCATTTCGTCGGAGTGGTAGTCGGGGTCGGGGTTTTTTTTATCTCCCGCTCCCTTACTCACTCGCAACTTGAGTTGTTTTTATTCGCATCATCGCCGCTCGTTGCCGTAAACCTGATTGGTTAATGATAATTCAGGTTTTTTCATACCCATACCCTTGCCCAAACCCATCTACATACGCGACTCTGTCCATAAATCGGTTGGTTGTCTTTCGAAGCGCGTATTGTAATTAGCCCAGACTGCTGCATTGGGCCTGCCTGTGGATGTTGGTCTGGAATAATAGCCACAAACGCACTGTAATTGCCAGTTAATGTGACAAAGTGTTGTTAATTTTGTGGTCATCGAATTGAACCCCTCATTGACAGTGGTTGTGCGAGAGTGCGAAAACCTTACAGATTAACGTATTTGTCTCAAAATGAGTTAGGAAATACACTTGGGAAAATATAAAGAAAAAATCAAAGCCTTTTATCTATTTTAAAAGATATGAAAAGAGTCTTTAAATGTTTAAATTAAAACAAAATTTCATAAGATGAAAAGTGAAAAAGTGAATTTTTTTGACTAACAAAAGTATACAAAGAGAACGCTTATTCAACTTGTATAAATATATTTCCGAGTGTATTATGAATATGCAAACCTATTCACGAATCAACTTACTTTCGATGTAGGCGATCCATTGAGGCTCGAGAGTCACGATTATGTTAATGAGATATCGAGCTCTGATAAGACAGCTTGGCTCTTGTTTTGTTTAGAAAGTTATCGAATGCTCCACATTTCTCCTGATATGCCCAGTCTTCACGCCCACACATTCCCACCGGGAACTTCTCTGTTGATTTCTGGGTCTACTTGTCATGCTGGCAGCGTCTTCCAAAAAATTTAATTCCACAATATTTAATGTTGAGCTGTCAGCGCATGGGACTCATTGTGATTCATGACGACAAAGTCCCCTTAACATTGATCTTGAATTTAGCCGGCAATTGAGGCTGAGATTCGTCATAAAGGTGTCCAGCAAGTGACCAGCCACTCGAGCAGTTCCTGTTCCGTGAAACCTTCGGGCAGTTACAATGGAAACAAAATGGGGTGTGAATTTTCAACTATAATCTTTATTGATAACATTTCTCGTTCGCAGTTTATCGTCTTCAACTCTTATTATATTATGACGTACAGTTTGTATGTATATGTTTATGTATATTTATATGTATATATATGCAATAAATATTTGTTGTGTGTGAGTGGTTTTTAATGTTTTCCATCTTGATTTCTCGATCTCTAGGGAGTATGCGTGCTTCTAAGCTTGGTGCAGTTGCAATTTTAAGCCGACATATCCAACAATGTCTCTCTCTATATATATATTATTTTCAGTATGTGCTTGAACTTAGAAAAAAACTCAGGGGGGGAGGGGGGCAAAAATAATTTACATATGTATACACATCCATATAGCACCGCGAAATGTACAAACAACTTGTGGAATCATCGGGAACTTAGCAATTCAAATATTAATAATATTTAAAAAGAACCTTAAACCATACGTAGCAAATAGATGTAACATAATAATCGTAATAACAACTAAAACTATCAACTTAAAAATATTTTTGTACAATTTTGCATGGATTCCTCTAGATTCTTCTCTCTATTTAACAATGTCTCGTTGTTTCCTTTTTTTGTTTCTTGTGGGCTAGTACGATTATTTGTTTATGTTTATAGTTGTGAATAGATCTATGCGATTTCAATAACTTTTAAAGTTATGTAGACATTTAATTCAACCAGCGATAGCATTGACTTGTATTGTATTTGTTTTTCTTTTTCTTTTTCTGTTTTTGTTAAAAACATTTATCATGGGGATCATTTCCTTCATGCCTCCGCCTTAATTGCCCGGCTAATTGACCTACATTTAAATAATTATATGTGTATATAGCAGTATGCTCGTTTAAATATGTATAATTTTAAATTTATATATGCATGTTGTAGTTCAGCGTTGCCTTTTATATGTTCTCTCGTTTAAATACAATTTAATTATATTTTCTCAGTTAATTATATATATATATATTATTCCATTATTCATAATTGCGATAGGTACATTTTGGGGAAAATTGCAAAGGGCTGAGAAGTGCTTTGAGTGCGCTGTGTGCGGTCTGCTGTAGGTTCGTTTGATGCCACTGCTGTTGATATTCTGCTGACTGACTGACTGACTGACTGACTGACTGATCTTAAAAACTGGTTCATATCAAATGCATTAATATTGGCTCCAAAAAATTGTTCAAATGCTGTAACTGCCTGCTGGTTTCGTTACTTTCTTTGTAGAGAAAATGCGCTACTCTCGAAAAGTCGGTTACAAAAGTCTTCAAAGTTATTGTTTTAGTTGCCATGAATGAGTTTTGACCGATCTACCTCTCAGGAACGTGTTTGATTCGCCTCAACTCCAAATTAAATCGTACATTTAACTGCTGACACTGATTCTGTATCCTTTTAACTACAGTTCAAGAACGCTCGCTAATTGTGTGTTAATTGATATCGTTTGAATGACTTGTAACACCCTTACATTGATATGTTGAATCTTTGATTTCCATATTGTATATGTTGTGTATATATATAATATAATATGCATAGTATCATTAACGCAATAACAATCGTTTTCCCGTCTGCTGCTCGCACAAAATTCGTTAATATTCAATCCCTTCCTCTCTGATTTCGATTTCGCTTAGCAATAGTCTTTTCCTTTTCCGCGGATATATCGTATGTATAACTTCCATATAACTCAGTCGTCACATCTATGAATTGATTCGATTTTCGGTTAAAATTGTTAGCAAATTTTCTAGTTTGATTCTCAAGATAAATGCAGCGGATATTGTGCCTGAATAAAATAGTGTATTCGCTAATCGGAGTTAGTTATTTAGTTGCAGTTTAGTTCTCGCATTTAGCTGTAAAAATTGTCGCGTTGCTGGAATATCGGCAGTGGGTCGCTTGGTGACTCCGATCGGTGCTCGTCATCCTGGTTCGCTCTTTCCGCCGACTTGGACATGGCTTTTTCTGTGGGTTAACAGAAAGAGAATCGAGTTAGTGGACAAATCAGTAAAAGTATCTTTTCTCTGACCACAACCTTCCCAAGCGTGCTGTAAAAAGTTTGGAGTATAAAAAGGTAGATACACCGATAACCGTACGGAAGTATATGTAGGTTTTTTGTTTGTGTGGATTAAGTACAAGTTTTTTGTATTTTTTGGGAGTGTGTTTGCTATTACTCCTGTCTTGGCTGTTTCTGTTGTTGGTTGTTGGTGCTTTGAGCTCATACTTACTCGTTCCGGTTCTTAGATCGATTTGGCAAGTTTTACACGCAGGTTAGGCAGTGCAGAAATTTAGTTGGAAACTAAGCTATTTGCATGAAATTTAATTCCAAAACTTTCTCAAACATTTCTTGCAAGACTTTATAATCTCTCTGAGGTGACAAGGTTTTTAAGCAGCTAATTAGTTGTCCCGGCAGATGACAAGAGGACGCATAGCTGAGTAACTTTCTCAGGCTTAACCGCATGGAATGCAGTTCTGACGGAAAACTGAGCTTGGCTCTGAATTTGTTACTAATATATCTCATAAAGGCGTACCTTTCTTTGCTAAAAATTATCCTTGATTTATAACCTATAACCCTATAACATTTTCCAATATAATTGCACTTTGGTGCTTGTAGTAAATATTCTGTGCTCAGTGTGTTGTGTGACTAATTTTAGTGTCCTCTAGAATGTTTGATAAGTTTTGTGTGCTTTGCTTGTGTGTTATTTGTTGGATTAGTGTTTCGAGTGCAAATTTCACTTATATTTATAATCTTATGACTATAATTAGGGCGTGCAGGTTGATTAGTTGGGCCAATATAGTTTCTAGGCTAAGCAGAGCAGAGATTTCAGAGTGATTATAATTATTTATATTATATGGTAGGCAAGGCATGGAAGCTACAATATTTGTTTATGGTTTATTTATGGTTATCGTATTAACGAAATGTGTACAAACCTGGACTTACGGTATCGTATTTCTGTTGTTGTTCTTGTTCTGGTTGTTGTTGTTGTTCTTGTGCTTATTTGTTGTTGTTGTACTTGTTCTTGTTGCTATTGCGTTGCTGTTTATACATTGTTGTCGTTTTTGTTTTTCATATTTTTTGTTTGTTTATTGTTTTTTTTTTAGTATTTTTGTTTGTGAATTTGTTGGAGTGAGTTTCAGTGAGTTTTTTAGCATGCTGCAAATCTGAACTTCGCGTGTGTTCTTGTTGTTATAACTGCAGTTACCATATGCCTAGGTGTAACGTTCTATTTATGTTCTATGTATGTATGCTCATATGTTTTGGTGTAAGTAAGTAAGTACGTATTTCGAACAGCAAATTCATATATCGCGAATCGGTGGAACCCTCTCTCACTTATCGATTTGTAAACAAAAAACACAACGTGAACGAAAATCAAATGCAATGCAAATAAAAACACAAAATGTGAAGAGAAACAACACGACTGGCTACTTGCGGATTAGTTGTGACTAGTGGGATTGCCTAGAAAATATGCAAAATAAACAAAACAAATAAACATTTATAAAAATTATACAGAATGCAAATGCAAAAACAAGTATTTAATTATATAAATTAATTTAATAAGGGGTTAGTATTAGTTATAATGTATGCGAACATGTAACTGAATTTTATTTAATGTGAGTTCGCAGTGGGGAAAGCCTGAACTGGGTTTTAAATAACATTAACAACCTTCATTTTCAATAAACCCTCTTTTTGTAAGGTACTACATTTAATTTAATTCAAATAAATGAAATATTCCCTATTTTTCCAATTTAAAAATAAGTAAGAAATGCTTTACGGCCTGGCTAACGCTGCGTATGCGTAATACGCGGAGTATGCTGTTCATGGAACTCTGATCGCTGGTTACTTAATTTACGATTAATCAATACATAAACTGACCAGGTGCCAATGCGAAATGTATGTATGAGAGGGCAGTGTGTGGGCCACAGGTTTGAGATGTACGATTGACTGTTGATAGTGTCTGAAGTGTGACAGTGGGTGCTGATATGTGGGTGTGGTTGTGTGAGAAGGGGTCATGAAGGAATTTCATCGCCATCAGGGACATCGCTCGCAATGAGAAGGTGATGGGGAAATGATGATCTTAGAGAGAAACTTGATTCGAACGGGGGGAGCAACGCTTAGATTATATGGTATGCTTATGATATGGATTATCATTAATCATCTAGAAATCAGAAAGAGTTGAAAGAAGATACATATATAGAGATTAGAAGAGAGCATAGAGTTGATAGTTCGAGATGAAAGGGGGGTCATGGTGGGGCTCACTGGCATGGTTAGATTACACTGAATAAACTCTTAGGTATATATACACATAACACTTAGGTCTATGGGCTCGATTCGGTGGTTGGAGAGCATATTAGTAAGAACGGAAGAACATGGAACAGAAACTCAACTTGCAAGGCATTGCATAATACGTTTGATATTTGGGATTTGCTTCGGGTTTGCTTCAATAGGAACTTAACCTAACTCTCAATGGTAGTGTATCCTAGGTTCTCTGTACTTACCGGCCACAATCTTGCTGACTTGCATCACCTGCTGGGCCAGGATTTGATTCAGCTGCAACAGGTGCTCGCGCTGCTTCTTCTCCGCATTGATTTTGCTCGGCGGCAGGGTCTCATTTTCCTGGAAAATAAATTATTTTCACATTCTAGTTCAATAGGTAAATTGTTTCAAAACTCACATTGCTGCTTAGAGGCGCCTCTGAAAGCATTTTCTTGATGGACTCCACCTTCTCCTGGCGACGCTTCTTCTCCTCCGGGGATAGCTCAGGCGTCTGTTTTGAATAAATATATTTTAAAATAAATTTTAAACAATTCATTCACCTTCACTCACTGTTTCTGGTATGTAACGCTCGGGTATGACTATTTTGTTTGGAGCCAAGAGCAAGTTATCAATGGTATTCTCCGAGATCTTCTCACCCTGTCCCAGGGCAGAGCGAATCACATCAGGTGCATTCATCCTTGGCCTCAGAGCCACCTCCATGTCCAGATCGTCACGAGCTCTCCAGTTTGTGTTCTGAATATATACGATTTATTAAATAATCAAATTTAAGATAATTCTTCTTTTTTTTAAACGCACATTTCGATTCATATCGTTCTCAGCCTGCACCTTCTCCATGGCCTTCTGGTTGACATTATTGGGCGCTGTGTAGTGTCGCCTCTTCTCGCGGGGCACCGCTCGACGATGCTTGTGCGGCGGCGGCACCTTCTCCACCACCTTCTCAGTGTCCTCCGATGCCGAACCGGCGGACATTTCGTTGATAATTTGACGGGCAGCCACGCTCTGGAACACTGGCTCTGGACTGATGTCCGTGAGGCTCTTGTTGAGGCTCTGCAGGGAGTCGGTCTTGGTCCTGAGTGCCACACGGGCACTGTCCCGCGAGGGATTCGTCTGCTGCTGGAGCTGCTTGGCAAAGTAGGCATTGGCCAGAGGATTGAGATGCTCCCGCTGCTCTCGCTGCGAGTGATGGTGACCATTGCTCTGGGGAGCTGGTGGCGGCGGCGGCTGGTGCTCGTAGTTGCTGTTCCGGTCGTAGTCAAAACCTCCGTTGTAATGGTGACCATTCTGCTTGCCGTTCATGTGGCGACTGTTCCGCGGCTTGGGGGGCTCACTGTAGTTACGGGGCAAAGATTTGGAGCGACTGTGGTGACCATTGCTCATCTGCTCCTCCAGGCTCTGGGCGTACAGTTGCTGCTGCTCCCGCTGTTGCTGCAGCTGCTGCTGCTGGGCATACTGCTCCTCCTCCAAAACCTGGTCTAGGTTCTGCGTGGAGCTGCTGAGTCCCCTTTCGCTGCGATCGCGATGCCTTCGCTCAGACTCTCGCTTTACAATCCTCACCGTCTTGATCTCCTGCTTCTCCAGGGCGGTGGCAAAGGGATTGCTGTCCAGGAAGCCATCGCTATCCACTCCGCTCATCTCCAGGGCATCGCTGCTGCCACCTCCATTATATCGGTTGTAATCGCTCAGCTTGGTCGATCCATTGTTCGTGTCTACATACAGGGGAGTGGATAGGTTTAAGGAGGAGTCATTCAGCTGCTGACGGCTGCCACTCCGCAGCATGTTGGCGTCCAGATCCGTCTCTGTCCAACTCGTGGAGTTGCTGCGCTTCTTCAGGCTGCCATTTGTGGAGCCACCGCCATTCATCTCCTTATTTCCAATCTCCTGGTACAACCTGGTTGAGTTTTCCGTGAGCTGGCGCACTGCCGAGCTGAGTTCGTGACGCTGCCTCTGCATGTCGCCCACCAGAGACTGAACTCTCTCCAATTCCGACTGCAAGACGGCGGCTGTCTGGTCTCCATTGATGTGGGCGGCATCATTACCCATTCCGTTGACGGCATCTCCACGGCTGGCCTGCACCTTTTGGCGAAGAAGCAGAAGCTCCTGCTCCAGATGGGCATTGCCCGCCACTGTCTGCTCCAGTTTCTGCAAGGCAAGAATTCGGTTAGTTTCGGTTGTCCCCTGGCTTTGGCTTTGGCACATGCAGCAGAGGCTACAAACATGAGAAGTCTTTTGCATTAATCATGTTATCTTCATAATAAAAATGTATTAATTAAAGAAATTGGGTTGTTTTTAAGACACACAAGTACTCTGATTTGATATAAATCAGGTCGCAGATTAAACCTTTAATAAGAAGATTCCTTAGTGGGATTCAAGGAATGAGTTGTTAGTTACACAAGCGACATGCGAAGCTCAAGCAGACAAGTAACACGCAGCTGACACACGACTCACGTGGACGCGTGGCCAAAAAATGCAAAAAACTTCTACTAGGCACCTTGGATACCTTTGAGTTCTCGGCCAGCAGCTGATGGACCCGCGACAGTTCGCGTTCCAAGATGTGTTGCTGTTTCTTGGCCGCCTCCAGGGCCATCGGAGTGGCATTGCTGTCATGAATGCGAGCCCTTAGTCCACCCAGAGCACGCTCTAGGTCTTCCTTGTCCCGCTGGAGACTCTGCAGAGTGCCGGACTCCTCCTGCAGCAACTGATCCAGTTGATACAGCTCACGTACCTTGGCCTAAAGGGACACAAAATGTTGGTTAATAATAGGAAAGCATTTTATTAATATAAAATATTAGTAATTAAAAATATTCGAGTCATAGTTTTACTTATTTGTTCTCCCAAACCCACCTGCAGCTCTGCCTGATTGGGACTTAATCGCTCCCACTGCTGCTGCTCCTCCTGCAGCATGTGCCGCTCCTGCATGCGCTGATTGAACTCCAAGCGCTCTATGGTAACAGGCTGAACACGACCATTGGCATCGTTGCGATACAAGGATCCTAGCTTAACCATATTATCCACCAGATTGACCAGCGGCTTGCTCTTCTCATAATGCCGCTCCAGGTCGAGCAGGTGCTGCTTCAAGTAGTCCAATCTCTGGATGCTTTCAGCTCTGGTTAAGCCCTCGGCACTGCGCAAGCGGTTCTGTGGGATTTAATATAGAAAGAGTTAGTTACTCTTGCCAAAAAGGTGGTTTAATAAGATAGAACAAGAACCAGCACCAAGTTAGCCCCCACCGATAAACATGGATTTAATCAATTGTTTATCCACCTGCACATCATGTATGTCACTGCAACACTGCTCAATGGCCCTGGCAGTCTGGCTGCTCTGGCGCCTCAGCTGGATCAGGAGCAGAACCAGCTCCTCATGGGTGCGGCTCAGCAAGTCCCCGGCCGACACATCCAAGTTCTGTGGATTGTGCAAAACGGTGAGTACAGCTTCCCAGGTTGTCTTAAGAAATTGAACTTGAACTTAAGGCACAGCTCGTAACCCTTTAATTTCCTGTAAAGTTTTAAGCCCCTCAAAGTAAAGACTTACCCTAATCTGACTGCTGGTCTCCCGCTCTAGCATATCAATCTCCGCCCGACTGCCAGTGCGTCGCATCCGGAACTGCTGCTGCTGCTGCTGATGCTGCGGCGTTGAGGTGGAGAGTTGAACGCCGTTGCCAGCGTAGAGTCCGCGATCCGTGAGCACTGTGTTCTTGGCATACTTCGTCTCAGCCGCTCCTCCATAGTAAGGGGCAAATGCAGACTCCTGATGCATGGCATCCGAGGGATCCGGCTTCACCGTGAGATTGCCCATGGGCAGATTGCTCACATTGCGCACGGAAATTGAGGCTAGAAATTTGGGAGAGATTCGATTAGGCGGATTAGGCGGTATGTCAGATGGTCGTGGGTGGCGGCGGGCTTAGAATAGTTTCAATGCGTGCGCGAAATATTTAGAAAAGCAATCAGTTTTCGGTTAGCGAATGTCGAAAATATTTTTAATTAAATTTTTATTTTCGCTGGCTCTTTGCTTAATTTTTTTTCGGGGGAAAGAAATATGGATATGGCTACGGGTGCGAGGGATTAAGCGGAAATCGTTGCATAATCTCTTGATGCTGCCCAAAAGATGTATCTATCTATCTAGTCTATCTATCTATCTGCAGGTTTCTCAACTCTACGGCGTGACTGGGAGGGAGAGAGTGCATCGTGTGTGAGAGGTCGTGTTGGTTATGAGTGGCGTATGTACAAGCGCTTTAATGACTTAATGAGATAGATATGGATGGTTGTGGGTATTTGATAAATAAATATATAAGTTTGCTTACCAGTTGATTAATTAAACAAAACAACACAACAATAATGACGACAACAACAGCAACAGTAACAAATCAATCAATGCAAACAAATAGAGAGAGTACTATCTCCGACATGAAATAAAATAACTCGCAGAATGCAAACAGAAACGGGAAATGGAAAATGGAAAATGGAAAACTAAAATCTGAACTAAAACCATGCAAAGCATTGCATATTTTTTGGACGGAACGGGGATCCAACTGCCTCATTGGTTATTGTTGTTGCTGCTCCTCGTTGACTTTTTCATGGGATTGCCATTGGCGTCCTCGCCGCTGCTATTCAGCTGCTGGATGATGGAGCGTACATTGCTGGTGAGGGGCAGATGGGCAACGGCTGCTCCTGAGCTGGGCGGCCCTGGGGCCTCCGTGTTGCTGTGGTGACTCTTCATTAGGCCACTGGACATGGCATCCCACTGACGTATAGTCTCGCGATCCAGCTCATTGGATTTGTGCGACAAATTAGAGGCTGTCTCCTCTCGCAGCACCTCGTACACATCCGAGTCCGTCTGGTCCTGGCCAAGGGTGGAGTTGTCCAGCAGCTGCACATACACGTCGTGCTCGTCGTTGATTTGATGTTGGGGCTGTGGTTGCAGCTGCTGCTGTTGTCGGGGCTTCAGGCTGTCATTGACATAGGTCACCTCCCTGGTAAGCTTAACCTTGGGCGTAGAACTGGACACTGGACCCGTGGCAATCCTGTCCAGGTCGTCCAGGGAACGCGCATGCCTCTGGGATACCCTACGTAAGCTCTCCCGCCAGAGGGCATCCTCCTCCCAGAGCAGCTCGCCACCTAAAACTGAGAGGTTGGGATTGGCATTATTCGACGGGATCTGAGTCTTGCCTCCGGCCTCGGCACCAGCATCATCACCAGCACCATCGTTGTTAGAGGCTCCGCCACTTCCACCATCCAACGGGATGCTACCACCAATCGTCTTACGAGAGAGGTTTGTGTTTTTAGTAGTTGTGAGATATGAATGTGATGGGTTTAGTGCACCACTACCGCCACTCTCCGGTGGCTCCGCAGCATCCAGCTTCAGCTTCAGGTTGTTCAGCTTATTGCTTAGCTTCGCGTTGGTGTCCTTGACGCAGTACAGATTCTTGCTGTCGATGGCCTGATCCTTGTCCACCAACGCGTCCACATCGAACTGCTGCTGCCTGTTGATCGGGTTGTGAATATGTGCAATGTTCAGGCCATGGGCATGGATCTCCCGCTGATTATTTAGAGTGGCTGCTGCTGTCGGCAGCTCTGAGTAATAATACGGCGCCGATTGCGTGGAGATGTTGCTGTTGTTTCTACTGTGCATCACCATCAAGGCGGCTGCAGCACCTTCCCCCAGCTGCTGAATGGAGTCCGTGGAGGAGAGAAAGTGTATGTTGCCATAGAAATGCTGCTCCTCATCTTCGGCATTACGAAATGTCTTCGGTGGCTTGATAAGATTGGTCAGGATATCAGCCCCAGCCGCTGCATTGGCATCGTTCAGCAGGTGGTGACTGGTGGGCGTGGCCTGGCCGGTGGGCAAGTGCAGGTGGCTCAGGTAGGTGTCCAGCTCGTGGCTGCTTAGCGTTTCCTCGAATTGTTCACTCAGCGATTCGATTTCGCTGATGGATTCCTGGGAGAGTGGTCTTCTCGATCGCTGACGATCCAACTCCGAGTCGGATCTCTGCCGGAATTCCACGGATTCGCTCTCGCTGCTGAGTGGCAGGGAGTTGTTGCTGGTGCAGCGCTGCTGCTGTCCCCTCCGGCGATACAGATCTAGGTCAGAGGAGGTGCGGGAGCCACTGTTGTCTGTCAAGTGGCAGCTGTAATTGGAATCCGACAAGGTGCGGGCGTGGTGCTGCTGCGACGGCGTTGGAACCACCTGCAATCTCTGGGGAGGAGTAGCTCTCACCTTGGTAAAGTGATCGGGCAATGAGAGGCGACTGCTCTTCAGAGTGGGACTAGGGACTGCCTTGGGCAGATTCAGGGACGTGTTGCTGGCATGCATCTTAGGCAGTTGTTCGTACGACATCGTGACCTTACTTTGGCTATCCCTTCTCTTCACCGTATCATAGTGCTCGGAGGAGAAGATCTCTTCTGTCTTGAGCTCTTCCATAGGAGGAGGTGAGTCGGGTATAGGCGGTGGTGGCAGTATCTCGCTGTCCGAGCTTTCTGCATAGTTGTTGAGGGGCGTGGAGGCCCCCAAGTAATAAGAAGCAGGCCTAAAGGTGTCCGACAGACTAAAACGCGACCTGGAGCGAAGTTTCTTTGCCTCCAGTTGCTGTCGGCTGCTCTCGTCATCAGCATCGGAGCTATCACTTGCCAAGGCCAAGGCACTCTTGGCAGGCTTGAGAATATCCGGCATATCCTTGCCCTGCCGCTTTTTCGTCTTTTTCTTCAGGGACTCTGCGCCAGACTTCTTGCCCTTCTTGAGGGTGGAACGACCTGAAGAGCAGTGAGCCTCTTCTGTGGTTGGGGGTGGTGCTGCGCCCTTGACGCCAGCTAACTCCATATAAACAGGCTCCGTTTTGGCGGTAAACTTAAAGGCGCTGGAGCTGGTGCTAGCCAGGCACATTATCTCGTAGTTGCCCTTATTATCCTCGTCTTGGATTCCCTTTGTCATCTCCACATAGTGATTCTCCTCCTCCTCATAGCTTTCGTGTGTGGCCACCAGTGTGAGGACACCTGGCTGACCCAATTCCGCCTTCTTGGGCGTCATGGGCAGATAGTGACTCTCGTCGAACTGCTGCTCGGTGGGGGTGATGGGCTCATTGACATATATCTGTTGCAGTTCCTTTTCCTCCTTCTGCTCCTGCTCTCGCAGCTCCATTTCATCTGCTTTTGTAGCTCCGTCATCATCATCCTGAGCCAGTGCCTCGTCTATGTCATCATCTGTGTACTCCTCACAGGCTGTGCTATCGTCCTCGTCCTCCTCTTCCCCCTCAGTCTCTCTGCCATGCTCCTGCTTTTCATCGAAGTCCTCCCCAGGCATCGGCTTACTTTCCGCCGTGGGAGTCAGGTCCTCCTCCAGCTGTTGCTGCTCTACACTCTCTTCGAGCTGCTGCTGGTGCTGCTGCTGCTGCTTTTTGAACAACTTGAGCTGCATCAGCATGGGCGTCTCCTCGGGATCCGTAATCGCTGCTCTGCTCTCGGGTGACTTGCTTTCGGGGATTGTTGGCTTGCCAAACTCCATGTTCTCGTAGTTGCTGACCAGCTTATTGCTGTACACGGGCACATAATTGGCATTCTGCGGCGACTTGGGGGCCGCCTTCTTTGGCAAAATGGGCAGGGAATGCTCTGCGAGCTCAGCCTGCTGCTTTTGCTCCTCCGAAGCTCCTTTGGCCGCCTCATTTGTCTGCGGCAGGTGTAATTTGAGCTTGGGCCGTTGCTCCTCCTCTGGCTGTTTGGGTTGCACCTGAATAATGCGGGTCTTGCTGGCCTCGTGCACTTTCAGAATGGGTTTTAGTTGGAATTTGGCAATGGGAGTCCCTGTGCCTGTGCTTGAGCCTGCTGTCCCTGTTGTCCCTGTGGTGGTGGGTGGTGTGGGCTTGGGACTCTCTAAGTTTCTAAGGGTTTCTATTGCTGCTGTTGTTGCTATTGCTACGGTTGCTGCTGCTGTTGTTGTACCTATTGCTGTTGTTGCTGCTGCCTTAGATGGTGACCTTCCTGCCGCCGCTTTATACAAGTTATCATCATCATCCACAGTGCCAGCTGCGTTATCGTGCGTTTTGTTTATGTTTTTAGCGAGTTTGTTTATGATTTTGTTTGTTTTTTGATCGTTTTGGTTCATTGTTAAATTTACAGTACAGCATTTACAAATTGTGAGGCATTGGGTTTAGAAGTAATCAACAACGAATTATTTTATATAGTACGTATGGAAAAGAAGAAATATAAAACATATTTGTATATCTTGCTGGTTGGCATGTAATTAAATTCAATTCAATTCAATCAAATGGGTTGTCGATTGCGCTATGGGCCCAGATTGAGTTTGAGTTTCGTATTTTATTATTATTTTATTTGTTTTTGGTTTTTTGGGTTTTAGTGCGAAGTTTACAGCGGCATTTAGTAGTGGAAATACCAAGCACCCGGTGGTTGTCATGATGGGAAAATCGTAGTATACGAACGAGTGTGAGAGTAACTACGCCAAAAAATGTTTACTAAACCCATGAAAGATAAAGGAGAGAGAGAGAGAGAGAGGGAGTTTTGTGAAATAAAGAGATTTATCGACTACGGAAATGGTTATTTGTTTTTGGTTTCGGTTAACCCCACTCCTTGTTCGATCAAATAAAACCAAACCAGAATATGTATGCTATATAAATCCCAAATCCGGCTGTTTGATTTTTATTTTAGACTCAAACCCGTCCGGGATTTGGGTTCGGGAGCTGCCTACTTTTTGGCATCGCCTCTAAAATACTCGAAATACTCTTGGAAATTCAAATTTAAAATTTAAAATTGCTTCTGTTTGCTGTGAGTTTTGCTGTTTGTGTGTGTGTGTTTTTATGAGAGTGCTTATGTGTGGGTGGATGGATGGATGGTGTGTTGTTGTGTCTTTGGTTGTGCGCACGGCAGGAAGGTTTCGTTGTTTGGTTTCGATTTCGCTTAACTATCTTTTGCCTCTGCAAAAAGTGGCCATCTCTCTTTTTTTCTATTATTTAATTAACCTCATTTTATAAGCCATAAAAGAACGCAACAAGGCAATAAAAAATGGTAAAAAAAACACACAAGTATTAAACTACATGAAGCTTGTAATTGTTTAGTCTGGCGCCGGGGCCTCATAAATTAGCATTAAAATGGAGGGGAAAGGCTTAAATGGGGGGATTATGGCAGTCAAAAACAGAAGCTTCTGCGACTGAAAGTGCTTTTGTTTAAAGAGTTTTTCTTCCAGCTCTGCAGCAGCTTGCAATCCGGCAGGAAAATAAAGAGCAGGCAGCTGTTGTTATCTAACATGCAACTAACTGAAAGCAAGGCCAAAGAGCAAATAAAAGGAAAAATGCAGCACGGTTAGCAACAGCTACAGAGCCAGATAAATCCATCTACGAATACGATACAATATATGGATGTAGAGAAACATATAGGCCCATGTTCATGCGCACGCCTTATTTGTCAACATTACATTTATTTGATTTACAAATACAATTAGAAAACAACAATTAAAGAAAATTACAAAAATAAATCAATTTTGTCAGAGAAATTTAATTAAATTTATCATATTTAACGATAAATTAGGTTTTTTTAATAGTTTTAAATTATTTTAATATAAACACATACTTTAGGCACGGAATTTAAGTGATTTATCTTTGGTTTCTTAGAAAAAAACAAAGTTATTTTATTTTAAGAGAAGCTCTTTAAGCCTAATATAATTTCTTAGATAATTTCAGAGACAATGTTCAAATAAAGTAGCGCATGAACGTGGAACTATGGATACGGAATACAGAGTTACAGATACAGATACAGATAGAGAAGTACTAAGTAGGGACAGAGTTGAAGCCAAGCAAAATATGGATAATACGTTTAAGGGAAGTCATCGCTATTTAGCACTCACCCTCATCGTCCGAAGAGTAGCTGTTGTACACCACTCCGCCAGGTCCCACATTGGCCTGGCTCTCCGATCGAGAACGCTGGATGCCAGAGGCTGATGGTGGATTGCCAGCTCCAGAGGCACTGCCATTGCCATTGCCATTACCATTGCCGTTGCCCACCAGTCCTGTTTTGCCCGCCTGGGGGCCATAACGCGCTCCGCTGGCCACGGCTGTGGACGACAGCAGGATATTCGGATTGCTGCCCAGCTTCGACATGGCAGACATGTTGCTGCCGCCCTGCTGGATGCCCTTTCGCGTCAGCGGCGACTGCAGCATGCGCTGCTTCCACTCCAGCAGCCGCTTCATGGACTCCTCCCGCTTCCGCTCTCCGTCCTGGTTATGCTGCGGTGAATTTGACGCACCAGTGGGCGAGGTGGTAGTCGAGTTTCCAGCGGAGTAATCGTCGTCCATGCCACCCGACCGTTTGGGCAGCCGGGCGCTAGCGGAACGCAGGAACTGCTCGTTCTTGCTGATGATCTCTTGCGTGGACATTGATGGGGGAAAGATGGAGCCTGGATGCACATTCAGGGGTGGCAGATCCTCCTGTTGCGGCGACTGCAGCTGCGAGGTAACCGAGCGTCCTTGGCTCGCGGAGCGGCTCATACGCGGCATGCTACTGGCGGCTCCACCCTGAGCCTGCGCCTCAGCCAGCAGTTCCTGCCGCTTGTAGGCTCGCTCGTAGGGATTCTCATAGCCAATGGTGTTCACCCCAGAGCCAAAGTCTCCGGCGGCAGTGCGATAGCTGCCCGCTTGCTGAGGCTGAGCTGCACCTGCTCCGCCGCTCTGAAGATACAGAGCGCTCTTGCGCATCTTGTCCGCGTAGCTGGCCTCTGAGTAATAGAAGCTGTCCGGCGTTCGGTTGATGTCCAGGCTGGACTTGGGCCTAGGGGCCCGTCCACTTTCCTGCTGGGCTACTGCCGCGGCAGCAGCAGCTGCAGCAGCCTCGGCACGCGCCTCGTACTCCAAGAAGTCAGCGGAGTGCGGACGCACTATGGCCGCCACAGAGCGGGCACGCAAGTCCATCGTATTGATTAGTTGATCAGCGGCGCTGGCCTGTGGAATTGGGTTGGAAAAAAAGAGCGGAATAAGTAAGGGGCATTTAATGTCCGCAAGGGGAGTTGGGTTTTCCATTTTTAACTGGTTTTTGCACTTGCAGAAATCGGTTATAACAATGATTTTATGTTACGTTCTAAGTATTCTTCGCTTAAATCAAAACTAAGCACAGAGCCCCAGAGGACCTCAAGAGCTAGACGCTGTCTGCACTGCAATGCAAGCACTTCTGTCACGCTTTGTGTAGCCAGAGTTGCGAGCAGCTTATTTTGGGATTTACATTTCAAATTACACAAAATATATCTTTGCTGAGTGTGGAAGATTGGCGTGCCCTGTAACTTGTTCGACACTCTTGGCAGGCATACTAGAACATGCTCCAGCGCAGCTGGTCTCGGGCCCAGGGCCTTTGGCCATAAATCATGCACGCGACTCATTTCCCGGCTAACTTGCAGTGCCTGACCTGACCCACTAAGCAGCTGCTCCCAACGCCCTCTCCGGACGCCACTCCCACTTCCACTCCACCTCCTGCGGGCGAGGCGCTCATAAAGTTGCATTCGAAGGAAATTGCTGCACTGCGGCCAGGAATGGGATGGAATAGGAGGAAAGCCCTCGCTGAAGAAACGTCTGCAATTTAGCAACCCACTGACACACTAAAGTCCAATTAAAGAGTGAGCTGCGGACTCGAGGAAGCTGCTTGAAACCGAAAGTTTCCGAGAAAGACTGGCTCCCACCAGTCCGTCCATCAATGGGTGCACTTTGCCCGGCAACACACCCTTCTGCTCCTCCACCTGAGGCGGCTTTTGTGTTGCTGTGCGGCTTTGTGAACGAGAAAGGAGTTATATCAGCGGGAGCAGGCGCCCGGCAAGGGCAAATAAAAGTGAAAAGCTGATACGTGCTGCGGTGGAATCCACCAGACGGGGACTTGCCAACTAGGTCAGGCGGAGAGGTGCAGAAATATAAAAACTCAAACGCAACCTCTCAGCCGTCCAGAGTTTTCTCTCGGGCTCTTGAGAGCTCACAGCTTACAGCTCACAGCTCACAGCTCGCAGGTCCTCCGTTTGCTGCAATCAGACAACATCAAGTGGCATCGCAGATGATTTGCTGGGCTGACCTTCGCCGGTGCCACGCCCCCGAGTTCCGAGTTCTGAGTTTCAAGTTTCCAAGCACCCATAAAGCTGTGGATGCCGAGTCAAGTGGCAGGTCATCAGCAATCGCAATTGAAATCGCAGCTCTTTGTTGCCTGGGGCAGCGGTTGGTCATTTTGATTGCCTTTGCAAAGTGCACTTTAGGACGGGGGCTAACACAGACATCTGCAGGAATACCAAACTACTTGATTTTTAAAGTTTTGGATGAGATTTAAGGCTTTAAGAGTCTTTTTTCGTATTAAAGTTCTTACAACAGTTCTCACTATAATTATTCCCTTTATCTGACTACCTGATCATCATCTTTTTTATCCTCATTTTCCACCCACTTACCTCCATGTGATTGGGTGTGTAGCGTTGCGGCATCGCCGGCACATGCTTGCTGCCATCGTAGCTGGGCGGGCTGAGGGGACGCCTATAGCTGGCCGCCTCCTGAAGCAGCGCCTCCTGGGCAGACATGGCTCCACCTGCTCCTGCTCCTGCCAGTTGTGACATGTTGTAAATATCCTCGTAGTCCGCGGCTGCAGCTGCTGCGGCGAACAAGCGCTGCTGCTTGGATCGCCCATAGGCATCCGGGGTGCGTCGCTCGGCCTGCAAAAGCTGCTGTTGGGTGGGATAGACACCGCCTGCTCCCTGACGCTGCTGCATCAGCTTGGCCATGTACATCTCCCGCTCGCCGTAGATCTCCTCAGCGGCTCGCTGCTGCTGCAGCCTGGCTATCTGCGCCTCCATGTCCAGTTGCTGTTGCTGGAATTGCGCCTCCAGATGGTCCAGGGAATATTGCTGCTGGGCCTGTTGCAATTGCAAGGCGGTGGATACGTGTCCCGTTCGTGTATCGTAGATGGCATGGTGCTGCTGCGGCTGCTGCTGAGATCGTTGGTGCTGTTGCTGCTGCTGCTGCTGCTGTTGGTAGAGTTGCTGGGTGGGCGACAGCAGCCGGTGACCGGAATGCTGCTGTTGCTGCTGCTGCTGCTGCTCGTGATGCTCGGGCGAGGGTGAGGAGTAGCCTCCATCATTGATGCGTCTTGGCTTGGGCGGGGCATTGGCATAAAGCGGCTGGGCGCCACCTCCTCCATTGCCTCCGTTGCCTCCTCCTCCTGCGTTATCCGAGGAGGGCGTTGGCTGTCCCTTGCTGGGCTGAGATTGCAGCGTATGAATCCCGGAATCAGAGTTCTCACCGCTGTGATTTAGTGAGGAGTTCACACTGGGCTCCGATTCCCCGCTGCTGGGGGCCTGCATTAAGCTGGCCGCCGCCAGGGCCCTGACCCACTGCATCATAGCCTCGGAATTATCCGCCGCCAGCCAGTAAGTTCGCATGTTCTGGTGCTCGCACTTGAAGGCAAACTTGCGGTAGATCTTGTCCTCCGGTAAGCAGGCGGATACGCGATACGAGGGCAGCAGTACGGATCCCAGTAGCTTCTCCTCCTCGGGCCCCTTGTAGTAATACAGGCAGTACTCCGCCAGGACGAACCACCGCTTGCGCCACACTTTCAGACCATCGGAGCCCTGCTTGTGCAGCCAACCCGACAAGGTCACCGGCGTAGATGGTGGCCTCTTGGTTATCGGTGACTTGAGAGCCTGTATGGATCCCGCACTCTTCTTTCTGTCCAGAGGCGCGTGGGTAGGGCTCTTGGCCGAGTTGGTTGAGGACTCTTCCGAACTGGGCGTGGCCTTGGGCTTAACAGCCGATATCTGCGTCTGGCAGGCCTGATTCACGACATGCCCGGGATGATTCTGCTGAATGTACACGGTGCCGTGCTCACTGCCAGGTGTTTGCAGATCGGTCTTGTGGCGATGCTGCTGTTGCTGCTGCTGCTGCTGTAATTGTTGTTGCTGCAGTTGTTGCTGCTGGGCATACAGCTGCTCCTGGTAGTGTTTGGGCATCACAGGCTGCTGCTGCTGCTGCTGTTGTTGCTGTTGGAGCTTCAGAGGACCCTGAGCCGGTTGGTATTGATTCTGCAAATTGAGCGACGAGGGAGGTGCCCTCTGCTGCTGCTGTGCCTGCTGTTGTGCCTGCTGATGTTGCTGCTGCTGCTGCTGTGTGAGAGTGGACACCATGCTGGGGGATTGGCTCATGTGGTAATGATTGGTGGGCGGATTCATGGCCTGTCGCATGGCAAAGGTCCGCTGCTGCGCCTGTGCCGCCTCGTTCTGAGTGGCAAGCTGGGCCTGCATCTTGGCCGCCTGCAACTGCTGATACTGCGCCTGCAGAGCCGAGATGGGATGATGGCCGGCGGTGGCATTGCTGGCCTGCAACCTGCCCGCCGCCGCCAGATAAGTGCGCTCCGTGGGCGATTGGTACAGCTGATCCTGGCCAGCGGCTGTCCCGCCACCGCTGCTGGAGTACGACTGGTGATACGGCGAGCTGTGTGAACTGCTCGAGGTGCCGCCGTGGCCTCCGTGCTTCATGAGGCCATGGTGCTTGGACTGCGGCTGCAATTCGATTGGCGAGAGCGGTCCTCCACCACTAGAGCTGGTGGCCGTGGGCGACTGCTGGTAGAGTGCCTGACTATAAGCCGCTGTCCGGTAGTCGACGAGGTTCGTCTGGTACGCCAGCGGCAGCTTCTTCTGCTGCTGGGCGAGAATGGCCGCCTCCTGCAATTGCTGTAGCTTCTTGGCGTCCATGGTTCCGGCGGTGAAGAGGGGCGGCGCCTCCAACCTGCAAAACGGAAGAAAGACGGAAGATCAGTGGAAATTCGCAAGGCTGGCAGAACAGTGATTCAATCAGCTGAGGTCGCCCGCCTTAATTTGATTGCGTGGACAACAAAAATTAACCCTATAAATGTCAGATTTTGTTTTGATTGAAAAAATAAGGCGGGTGAAAAATAATTGTGTTAAAATAATAAACAAATTTGCATGTTTTATTGCAAAAAGTCATCCTGACTCCTTCATTTAATTTTTTAATTATTTAATTTGCAGTTGAAAAAAATATAATTAAAAAGGTGGAGAAATATAAAGGCACTTAAAAAAATAGATTCAAAACCTGCTAAAAATAATTTATTTAGTATTAACATACAAATACTATAACGAAATCTTAATATTTTCTATGCTATTCTGTCTAGAGTCTATAAGAAATATAACGATAACAATCTGAATAATACTTTTAAATAACAAAATATTAAATAATTCGTATAAGACACAAGTGTACACCTAGGGTTAAGCTCCAGTTGGGGGTCTGCGAGCTGCGGAAGGCACGGAATCCGCTGGATGGCGTATGCAACTGGCTCAGCACGTAATTGACCGTAATTGATTAACTGCAGTTCCCGCCCTGGCCACAGACACAGCCTGACCTTGCAGGTTTCGAGAATGGGGATGGGAATGGGGTTGAGATTGGGGTTGGGAATGGGTTATACAGAGAGCTATTCTGCATGAAGGGATCTACGAGATTTGCGCTACTCACCAGTCCCACAGCTGATAAATGCAGCCAAACATTTTTTCACCTTGTTCTTTGTCGTCGTGAGCCGCGTTAATTCGATTAATAACTTGATTGGCCTTATTTCAGCCTTAATTCGATTGCACTAATTTCTTTGCCGGTCCGATGTTTTCGCTTCGCTTATATTGTAATGAGTTTTGATTTGATTATTCGATTGGTTGCAAAAACTCAATTAAAACTTTTCGAATCAGCTGCCGTTGCTGCTGATGCTGTGCCCCCAAATTGAAATGTGGCAAGGCCTCTTTTTTGCGTTGCTCTTTGCCGAAAAAAACGGAAACATCCCAAAAGAAAAAACAAGAGGAAATTGCAGCCGCCGTCTAGTTGAAATTGAAACTGTGAATGTGTCTATTTTTATTGAGGAGCACCGCAGATTTATACGTCGCCGCCGCGTTCTGGGGGCAATTGCCAAGAGTGAAAATTGAGAAAAAAAAAAATAAAACTGAAAGACATCAGAAGTCCCAGGGAAAGTGTGCAAGCAGAGAATTTATTTTCTATATCGATTTTTTGTGGGTTAGGGTTTTAAAGGGGGAAGGAAAATTGAATTAAATTCGAATTTGGTTTATGTTCTGCTCCTTTAATGCGAATCAGAAACATCATAAATTCACTTAACACATTTACGAGTGGAGGACTGTAGTCAACAGGGGAATCCCCTCAAAGCGATACACAAAAAAAATAAATCATCTCCAAGGAAACAATAATAATTCCGCATCGAATATTTCCATTAACATTGGACACGAATTCGGTTTTATTGCAAGTGAACAGAAATTCGTGATATGACGCAAACAGCAAACATTTGTGAGAGGAATGGACAGTCCATAAATGCCTTATCGAATGACAATTTTAATGCAATTTACCGTGGCCAAATATGAGATGCAAGAGGCATCGTCATGCGGTCAGTTGTGTATGCATTTCACCCAATGAATTATGGATTGCCTCTTTTGAAGCACCCACTGCACACACACTGCACCGGAAGTGCAAAAATATGTGGATGCCTGGTCTCCGGCGGGGCTTCTGTTCTTTTCCATCTCCTGTCTGTATGGGATTATTGGAATCCCTAAAAGCTATAAATGGAATCTTTCTGAAGAACAGAAATTAATTTGAAATCCTTGAAAAATATATTCATAAATTATCTCAGAGACAAGTCACAAATTGAAGCCTGAAGCAAATTTCATAAATTTTCACTGCAATTGTTCTTTTTCCATTATCCAACGAACATGTGGGCATAAGACTGGACTCGAAACTTGAGTCTTTTGCCTATCCTGTTGATAATGCGATGCCATAAATAAGCAACTGATACCGGTCATTCTCGAGAGCCAGACTATAGCCTCGTCTGAAGCCTCTTTAGAGCCATTAATTCCCTGCCATTTTACGCCACAATCAACTTTGGCCAAACAATTTTATAATTGCCTGCCAGCCCGGCTCGCAATTTGTATGGCTTTCAATTAACGCAACGCCCGTCCGACCGCTGGTCAAAAGCGCAATGGATGAACGGAGAAGGAGGAGCCGTGCCGTGCCGCCCCCAAGTAAGGCGTACTATAAAATATTGGCAGCGGAACAACAATACAAAATCAATACCGATTAAACGACAAGCAGACAGGACTCTTTTCCTTTTCTTCTTTTCTCTCTGTGGGGCCCTTTTAAGTTCTGTTTTATTTATTTATGCGGGTGGCGCAAGGAAAATCCAGGGATGGAGGGGAGGAAACAGGAAAGAAAATGGCGGAGCGAAATGGCTTGCAGCTAGCTCCTTGATGCTGCAACATTTTCCGAAACCGCTCGCAGCTATCGTTTTGCCGTTTTTCGGTTGACAGACCCCCGCTAATGTGAGCATGAAAAATTACCACAAAAATATTTTATGCACACAACGAGATGATGGATGGAGGCGGGACACCGAGGGGAGTCATAAGAATGTGCCAAAAAATACTCACATACGTATATGTGCATATAAATGGCCCACATACGAGCACTATACCTATACACAATACATAGTGAATATTATGGTGAAAGATAATATAAATTTGGCATCAAGCCAGACCCAAAATGATGACGCTGACGAGGACGATGTGATCGTACACGGCAAATTATGCTTATTTATATAACAAATTGCAAATAGAGCAGATTAGAGGTCATCGGGCCATGTGTGTTGTTTACACATACAGAACCACAACCAACCAGAGTTCCCTTAAAGTTATGGCATTTTTCCGGGTATTTCGAATATTTGAAAACGATAATGACACAGAAACTATGCCGCTGTCGATTATCAGTATCGATTCGCTTGATTGGCATGTGATTGGCATGCGTTGGGAGTTTCTTTTTGACAGAAATAATTTCCATAATATCGCGTATACGCCCCGTGGTTTGTGCTTTGGAATTCAATTATCGCTGATATGCCTGGAATATGTATAATTATAATTTCAGGCCAATAACCCCACTCTTCCCCCTCCACCAAGTGCTGTCAGAAAATATTTTTGATGCGGGTCAGACAGCAATAAAGAAAACCATTGCCTACTTTTTTGGGCCCCTGGCTGTGTGTATTTTTAGCCTGACTCTTGGCTGTTAATGACTGTGACATATGCAACAGCCTGTCGCCCGCAAGCACACACCTTTTGAGGAGAGGGATTGTAGAAAGGAGGAGACACACCTGCTGGCCAACTCCCCGCAAACTGTCCGCAATTACGTCATTACCAGCAACGATAAGTGCCACTCAGGCCAATAGAGAGCACAAAGAGAGGCAAAGGTAAATGAAAAAACTACAAAATAAAGTTGATCCAGGATCTAATTAAAAGGAGTATTAACTACACACTGCAAATGGATCATATCAGCTTGAAGAATAAGCAACAATCTTTGAGAGTTTAAGGATATTTTCATATCAAGTTCAGCCTTTAGAATGTCTTTAGAAATATATTATTTTCAAGAATAACTCAATTTTAAATTATCAATTTCCAGTAACTTAACTATTTTTCCCTGTGCAAAGGTAGACAGACGACTGCTAAAACCCCGCCACTCCACCGGGCAGTTCAGTTTCAATTGGCCATCGTCGGCAAAGCGACCCACGAACTGGCCAACTTAATTAGTATTGAGACCGTAGCTGCCATGGCCAACCAACCAACCACTACCCATCCCTTGGCCTGCCACGAACTCTTGTAATACGCTAAGTGCAATTATAAATACCCATCAAGCAAAGATTTCCAAGTAGTTACTGAGACTGATAAAAAAGTGGAACAATAAATAATGCGAGAAAAGTACACCAAAACTTGGCTTGGGGAAAATCAATAAACAAGAAAAGCGAAAAGTAGAGATACAGAGGAGGACGGCAAATATTTGAAGGCGCTCTGGCTGAAAGTGTGACAAACTTGGGAGCACCCGAGGAAAGTGGCCCACACACACACACACTGATGTATTGAGACACGGAAAGAAAAACGTATTCGGGGCATTTTTCTCGAGCTTGAAATACTTGGTTTTACGAATCGGTTTCTTCTTTTATTTAGCTCTTGACTTTTTTGCTCTCTCTGCACACACTTTCCTACTACTTTCCTTTAGTTTTATTTTTCCCATTTTCTTGAAAGCCCCCTGGGCATTCGGCACATCATGACCTTGCCAGTCAGTCGCCTTTGATGACTTGTCAATGGGGTGGTGGTAGATACGTATAAGTAGGAACGTATAAATGTATGTATTCTGGGGAGTATGCGAAATTGGGCCAAAAGTGTTGCATAATATTTGCCCGAGGCCGGAATGGCCGGTAATTTAACAAATCGCCCCGCTTCACACGTCATTGTGTGAGAGTGGGATGACGAAAAATGCTGTTTGCTTATTGCTTATTGATCTCCCTGGGTGCTGGGCAGCCAACCGTTTGTGAAATTTGCATTCCGCAAAACAATTGAAAGCAATTAAACTCAAATCAATCATTAAATTGAGTGCACGAGTGTGTAGACACCGAGTGTGTGTGTGTGGTGTGCATATGAGCGGCGGATAATGCTTAATGGCATTCGACGGCAATCTGTTTTTGCGGGCAATGCATTAAGCTGCAATCGTTACGATCCTGTTGCCGCCGCTGGCTAGCTGGCATAACATAAATCAGGACTGCAATGGCCATCGATGCGGATTATTAATTGATGCTGGGAAGCATGGCCCTAGGGATTGGGGTGAGAGAGCCTCTATTTGGATTTACCTGCCTTTCGGAAATTGGATTCCGGGCTCAAAGTTCCAAGTTCGTACTTGGTAAGCTATGAGGAAGCTAAAGTTTTGTTTAAACAACATTTATGCCCGAGAGCAGCAGCAGCCGCAGCCGCAGCAGCAGTTCAAACTTGCACACTTGATTTGCCAGGCAGAGTGTGTGTGTGTGTGTTGTCCTCTTGAAGAACAACAGCTGTGCCAACCCGCCACCTCCCAAAACATTCTGGGCCTGAGGAGGCAGGCTCTCGCTACAAAGCATAAATATTCATGGCAATAGTTGTGCAAAAAGAGCGAACGAGAGGGCCAACATCGAGATAGATGGAGATGCACATGGACAGATGCCCCAATAGAGCTTTGCACCGAAAAAAACGGGGTTTTATACAGACGATTAAAATATCTAAGAGTTTTGTTAAAATCAGTCTTGCATGTTAAATAATATTTCTATACAAAAAGCTTTTAAAGAATTCTTTAAAGAATCTCCTGAATTAAGTCCCCATAGTTCCTTGAATTTAGTTTTCCTGAGTGTGCCTTTGTATGCATCAACTTCTGCCCAGAATGACACTTGATGATGAAGATTTTGTTGCTTTCACTTTTGTCGTTGTCGCAGAAAGGGCGGCATTGTTGTCTAGGACGTGTTTGTTGTCCTTAGAGCCTCCTGACTTGATTGGCACAGGCGGCAATGGAGCAAGAGCAACAGCAGAGACGTGCATCATCGTCATCGTCATTGCCGTTGTCCTCCTAGTGGGTGCAATCCTTTTTTTTTTTTTTTTTATCATCAGAATCCCCACTCACGTCCTTGGGCGGGAGCAGGTGAGGAGCCAAGGTGCTCATGCAGCCACGGCAGCAAAATGGCAAGATGGCAACTAGGCAACAAGCTATGCATAGCTATGGGGCCTGACTATTAAGCAGTCTCTGCAGCGCCGGGGGTGATTATCACAGCCGGATGCCTAGACACTGATCCTGACTGCGTCTTTGCCTCGAAAGCGAAGCCAAAGTTCAGCGTGGGAAGCTGAATAAGTCATTGAGCGAAAATTTCATCACCCATCAGCGGACGAGCAGGCGGCGCTGGCATTTCGCTAATGCTCGCTTTCATTTGCGCCTTGCACAAGTTGAAAATTCAAATCAAGGCAAGGACATAACGCTCATACACCCGCACTCACAGGCTCCCAGTTTATCGGAGGAACATGAGCGATGGCAATGGCTGCTGTCATTCATGTTGCATACTAATTTAAATACGTGGCACGCACAGGAGGAGTTGTGAAAAAAGACACAGAGAGAGAGAGAGAGAGAGACAGTGGGTGGTGGCGGGGAAAAACAGGGATACGCCGCACAAACACACATGCGGTGCTGTTACCCATTTCCGCCTCCCGGCAGCAGCACAAAAGCCACTCGAGCCCCCTTTGCCTCCAGGATGTATGCCATGTTTATGGCAAGTCCCTGTCCCTGTCTCTGCCTCTCCCTTTCTCTATCCATAACCATCTCCTATATATCCTTTTCCCTTGCCCCATCGCTGGAAACAAAGAGAAGCGAAAATATTTTGCCGTTTTTAGTTGTCGCAAAAGTTTGCTTTGTGCTCGTGGGTGTATAGTACTGTGTGTTTGGGTTCGAGCGCCTTTGTTTATTGTGTATTTGTTTGGCATTTTCTTGCACAGCTTGTCGGGGAAAAAAGCAAAATAAAAGGGATAAAAAGAGGAGTAGAACACAAGTTGACCGAAAATAGGGACAAAGGCACATATCGAAAATACTATATAGGAGTAACGAGTCCAGCTAAATCAGGACGTTCGGCACTGTATTTTTGTCAGCGGAAAAGCCATGAGCTTGAGGAGTCCTGTGCCTTAATAAACTTTACTTTAAGGAGGGTTTTGCATCCTTTTTGTAATATTTGTTAATAATTTATTTAATAAGAAGCATGAAAAACTTCTATATTGTATATTCCCGTTTTAACTACTTCAAAGAATGTTCTGAAAGAATCCTTAATTTTTCAACCCACCCAAAAGTTCGCGCAATATCCTCCGCTGCACTGTGGAATTTTGTTTTTATTACAGGCTGCCTGCCTTTCCTTTTCCTTATTTATTCTCCTCCATTTGGCTTTCGATGTTCCTTGTTTTCCTTTTTGTGCGATTCAGTTGTTGTGCACAAAAACATATATTTGGGTCTCTGCTCAAGTGTGGGTATTTTCGTCTGAAGGGGTCTCCTCCGTCGTCCATTCAGACCATTGTATATAAATGCAAATTGTTATTGATTATGCTCCACATAAAACTATGAGGGACATAAGAAGAACACTCTGTCACGAGCAGCAGCAGCAGCAGCAGGGAGAGATGTCCACATGTCGCATGAAGCATACATACAAACATATATTCCCAGACCCATAATAAATTCGAACAGTTTGCAGTTTTTGACCCACAAGTAGAACCTTTGTTTGCTTCCAGGGGGGTTATTTATATCAAAACGAATTCAATAAAAACGAAAATAGTGAGGGCAAGACAAACTATTTTCATTTGCACGCCAGCTTAGGCAGTAAACTGAAATATAACCCATACGCCCTGTTGGCCGACCATAAATTCATTGCGAAATGCACTTTGACTGCTTGACTTTTCGCTTCGAAAAAGAGGTTGTGGCAGAAAGTTCAGCCGGTTTTTATAAAAATAATACACAGGGAATAAAGTTTACAAGTTAAGAGTGCTGTTTAAAAGTGTATTGTAGTGAAAATAAATATATTAAATACAAATGTAGAGATATTATTGAAATTACAATCTTTAAGGTAAAAATCCAAAGGGAATAGGATTATTTGCACCTAAAATGTTAACTTTCCTATTAAAATTTTCTTTATAAATGCTGCAAATTTAATAAATATTCATTTATTTAGGCTTCAGTTCAGGTTATATAAACCTTTAAGGCTTCAATACCTTCTGATTTATTGATTTCCCAGTGTAGGGATGCCAAGAGTAAGGGCCTGGCATGCAGAGTTTCTGGCAAACAGTTTGCTTGCGGCTGCACAACTCAAACAGTTTAGCGAAAACTTTTTGCCACTGACATTTGGCCCCAAACAGCAAAAGCAGAAGTTTTCCCCGCGCTCCCGACAAGTGGAAAAGGGATCCGGTGACGCAGGAACATAATGACTTCTGTAATTACTCCCCTCCGCGGAAAGATTTACCTGCCTGCTGAATCGGCTGTCCAAGTTTTAATTGCTGATGCATGCAAAATTCGAAATCAACAGCAATCCGCAAAACACGCAGCAACTTAATTTGGTTTTAAGAGGGATGTTGCGGGGACATCCCACTGCTGATTGCAATTTCGCGTAATTCTGACAGAAGATATACACAAATGCAGCATGGAAATTGGGTAAAAGCCATTACGAAATTATGAGAATTATGAAATTACGAAAATTGAAATGCCACTAAATGAGGCAGCAAGCAAAGCGAATAAACGGCGACGCAGTCACTACAAAACTCTCTAACTGGCGAGATTTTAACTTTTCATTTCTCCCAGAAACTGTTTCAAGCACACCGCAAGCACTCTCTCTCATATATTATTCAATTTTCTGGGAATTACCGGGAAATTATTTCCCGGAAAACACCCGACTCACACAGAAAGTAGAACATTCTTTGATGAGTACAAAACCGCAGAGAACTTTCGCTTTCCGCAAAAGTTGCACAGAACGGAAGCTTGTAACCCTGAACCCTGAATGTTATTTAAATTTTTAGCACTTTTAGCTAGAATTGCATTACAAAATTTGCATTACTTTACAGAAAATTAAAGAGTATTTCGTATGAAATCTTCAGGAAACCTCGATTCTTAAGTAAGTTGTTAATATAAATATTTAAAGGCCACAAAAAGTGTGCCTTTTATTGTAATTTCTTGCCTGAAAGCACGATAACAATGTACATGAACATTTGACTTTAACTATTATGGTAATTGGTAAGCATTTGACTTGCGTGTTGTTGACGTTGGTAAAGGCCAAGATGGCAACTTTTTTGTCCACTCAGGTGGACACTGAAATGTTTCCCTGGAAAGCCTGAAGCCAAAACACAACCACATCGATGGGTTAATCCGATTTAAATGGAGGGTACCCATATTCGGAGTCACACATATAGTCTGTGTTCCAGCTCGTGTGGAGGAGCACTCAGTACGGGGCTCGAAACGGGGTCGTAGTTTAATTGAATAAACCCTGGCAAATTGCGGGCCGAGCTTTTCATTCAATTTACCATCGAAGCCCCCCTTCGATGGCAACTTTTACGAGCACCAATTAGTTGAATTAATGCTGAAATTTGATTTGTATTAAGCGCTCGACCACCAGCAGCCGGTCGGTTGCCCACCAGGCCACCAGTTCACATGTGAGCCATGTCCTTGCGCCATTCTGTTGTTGCTCCATGTCCCGGCGAACATGTAGATACATTTTTTGAATAACTTATTCATTAGATATGCCGAGTGGAGCGCTGAGCCATGTGTGTGTGTTTGTCTGTATATTATTCGCTGTCGGGCGAAATAAATTGCTTTAAAAATGAGCCGCCAAGCGAGCTGCCAAAGATAGCACAACTTGGCAACAATTTAGTTGCCTTTTGTCCTCCATGTAGCCACATTCTGCAGGTGCCAAGGCACTCTTTGTATTTCCGACAAGCGCCTACACGAAAACAGTCCCACTCATGTGTCTCCGAAAAAAAGGATTTACCAAAGGCAGGCAGTCAGATACAATCAAAGGGGGCGTACACTGGGGCGAATATGATGTTATAACATAATTGTTGTAAAGGAAGTATGTTGTTAAGAGGCTTTCAAGGATTTAGAGCAGCAAACAGGACCTTAAAATATTTAGGAAAAATATTTATTGCTAATTTTTGTAATATTTTTTCCTGAGCTATAAAAATTATGCAGATTCTATAGGTTTTTATTAAAGTTTTTCTTAGTTTTAGGTCTCGAATACGGAAAATTTAGTACGCCAAGTAAGAGGCTTAGACGCTAAAGTTTCATGTGGCATAAAAAATCGTAGATCTTAATGTAAATAGAGGCTTTCACTCGGTGAACTTTGGTGTCCAGTGGACGACGTGTGTCGGAAACAAGAACGCAAAGGTGGACGCGCGGCCAGCCCCAAATATTCCACCCACAATGGAGTGAGCAGTCCAGAAACAGGACTCAGAACTCAGGACTCAGGTCTACGGACTATTAACAGTTGTGGGCTCGGCTTCACATCTCGGCTAAAACATTCACAATGACGGCAACGACGACGACGACTGTGGACGACGACGTGGTCTGGTCTTCGTGAGTCGCAGCGCTCCGGTTCTGGCACATAATCATTTACATAATATACGTGAGCACCATCAGCACGACCACAGCGAACCACTCGGAGGAACAACAACAGCCAGCGACTTGGCCAGGATAATTTCACTCTCACAGGACGCGATTTTCGGTGGCGACTTGCCGTGTGTGTGTGTTTGTGTGTGGGTGAAAATATTGCTTCGTTTATGTAACACAACGGCGCGCACATTTTCTAATTCATTTTACTTTTAGGATTGCGCGTGGCACTCCCACCCACGCCTCCTCCGACTCCGACACCGACTCCGCCCCTGCCACCTGCCCGCTCCCGACGCGCTTGTCGTTTTTGCGTTGCCAACTTGGAGCGAGGAGCGCGCACCGTCCGCGTTCTGTGCCTGGAAAGGCTCTTCGGGAGACTGAATTGAGACGCGCGAGCCACGAAGCGCCTGAAAAGCACACAGGATTTCATCGGCATTGCGTTCGGGGCTCGGCAAAGAGGACACACAGCTGACGACAGAAGATGCGAGTGAAAGCTCTGACTCGGGCAAGCTCTAAGAAAAGCTTCGAGGGTGGCCACAAGAGTTGTCCTTATACTAAGAAGCTAAAAAACTGAAGGATAAATCTTAAATTTAGCCTTTGTTTTTCAAATTTATAGAAATTAATAAGGAAAAACATGCAGTTCCATTAGTAAAGTATCTTGATCCTTGCTTTAAAATAACAAAAAAAAAAAATTCCACTCAAATCTTTCCGAGTGAAAGCTTAACGAACTCACATGTCACCCACACACCATTCCCGAACCCTCTTGGATTACTTGTTTTTATGCAAAAAGCCTCGGCTAAGGCGAAGGTAAAGCTTTTATTTCTAATTTAGCCCAAACAGCTATAGTCAAAAATGCGGAAAAGAAACTCCGGCAGCATAAAAATTAGTTATGAGCTGAGATACAAAGTATTCGCACTCCGTTGAATCCATTGAAGCTGCTGATGAATCTGGAGAGGCGAGTCACGGGGCAATTTTTCAGTCAGAGAACGCGTGCGAGGTCATAAAATCGGTGTTAATGCCAATAATCCAAGCCACACTCGTGCTCGTTTGTCTGCCCGTCTGGGGGCTGTCGACTTTAATTATCATCGAAGAGCATGCGAGGCCAATTAACTGAACCTAGTCTAACATATCACGCGGAAAAATGAAGAGTACTTTATATATTTTAATAAAGAATAACTTATTAAAAACATTTCAATTGAATTTTCAAGTTTTCGACTTCAAGGGTTTCCAATTTGGGATACTCTTTTGGCTCACTTCGTTGTGACTTTAAATACAATTTAAGAGAATGCCGAAAATGATTGACTGATGAAAATTAAGAATAAATACTAATAAAACTTGACCCCCAATCGAAAGATTACTACAAAGAGTTCCCAAAATTGATCACAATATCTTGATTAAATCAAGAACTCAAATACCCGTGCTTAAACTACAATCTCCCTAATTTTTCTTTCCATGTTGGCTAATAACTCACCTCTCTGGGGTTAGACGAGTGTGTTGGAGAGATTTAGGCGCTGCTCCGTGTACCGGCGGCCACCGACATCATCATGAGGAACTGCAAAGAGAATTCGAAAACAGGAGAGAGTCATTAGTATGCAGTCGGAATATGGCTCGAAGGGGAGTACCGGCAGCAGACAACTGAGAAATCGTGTAAAAAACGCGTATGTCAATTAAAAGCCTATAACAAAAGGGCTGAGGCACCAGAAGTCAGGTTCGATTCCCACTAACACACAAAATCGCTGCACGCAAATGCAAAGCGATGCGATGCGATGCGTGAGGAGAGTGCGGAAGGCGGAAGGGGAAAGGGGAAAGCGGCGAGGCGGCAACGAGTGGGTGAAAAGTGGGAGGCGGTAGCAGGGCTTAGTCCCGCCGGGCAAAGACGCTTTTGCTTACACAAGTCACGTGCTGGCAAAACGACAAAACACGCGCTACCCAGTGTGCCGCACTTGGGAACGAGCAGAGCTCAGTTCGATTTGTATTACTTACACCCGAAAAAACTGGACCTCATTTTCAAAGAATTCACAAAATCCGGAAGTAAAAGAATTACCAAAAATCTATATATGTTTCTCCAACAGCCAAAGATTAAGAGTCAAATGATATTCTAGTAGTTCCCCATGAACAATCTCTCAGGTATTCTGTTTAGTGTAGATATTCAAATTGGTTTGGCCGGTAAAGTGCTGAACGAAAATTGAGCCAGAGTCGATGGCTATAAAAATGCATTTACCTTTTTAGAAGTTTGCCTCGGACACTGCACTGAATAATCAAACTGAATGGCCAGAATTTAGCTAACAATGTGGTCTTTAGTTACGTTACAGAAAGGGTATGTAAATCAACTGCGAGCGATAAAACTGAGTTGGCCAATTGAATCACCATTTTGTTCAGTAAATTGGGTCAAAGGCAAATTATTAAACGGCAGGAATCAAAGCAGTTGGCCAGCATGACATGCCATTTAACAATTATAATTGAGGGATATTCCCTATGAACTTTCATAGCCAATTTGCCCAGGGGGTCAGATTTCGCCTGCAATTACTTGGCCATCTGTGGGTGCATGTGTCGGTCTGCCTGTCTGTCTGTCTGTCTGTCTGTCTGTCTGCCGGCGACGAATGTTTGTGGAATTGGAAACAATTAGCAAAGTGTGCAGGAGATTTAGAGCGGAATGTCATAGCCCTAATTGCCCAGGAGCACACACGCTCACACAGTCCCAGACGCAGTAGCTAAGCAGAGTAAGTGAGTGAGGATGGAGGAGGTGGTGCTGAATTTAATGCCGGAGACATGCAAAAATTACATCCTCAATTGCAGGAGCAGACCTCCGTCGTTGTCACTCTCACACAAAAGCGCCCAAATTCAATAAACAAGGCGCTCGTGCGGTCGAGGACACACTGTGTCTTCCGCCTTGCTGCCCTCACTCCCCAACTCGCATTGCCTGGCCAACGAGCCGTGAGGATTTCGTACACAAAGCGAAATTTTATAAAGATGACCAAAAGGGAACCTTAAATTATATTTCATTTATTTTTATAATAATGGCTTTGGTAGGTTGTCTGTAATTTTAATAGATTTTTAGCTAAAATTATCATCTAAAAGACTTTGTTGGAATTCTATTTAAGTTCCTTATTCTGAGAGCAAGTGTCGGTCCTTTTACTCAAGCTTAATAACACGGAATTCTGCATTACTACCCCTCAAAGATTTCTGTGGAATAAAAAGTATGTCCAACTCCCATCTAGGGCACAATTAAGTAATCACAGCTCTTTTGATCTTAAAATTCCTACGTCATATTAAGGATAAGTAATTGTAGAGTATAAAATGTTATCTCCCATTTGTTAAGTGTATTAAAGCTGTTACTGCCCGGAGTTGGAGACAATGTTGGTCATGTGCGGGCAGCTTAGAAGCAAAACAAAATCAATTGCACTTGCGGGGCACTCTCCATCTCTCCCTGTCGTCCTCCATAGCCTCCCGAAAAAGTAGGCAATATAAATTTGCACACAGCTGCCATGCATCTCCCACAAAACACTCGCAACGAACACGCACACACATTAAGCCATTAGTCAGTGGTCAGAAAAGCGGCAGCAGGAACAACAAGGGACAAGGGCAACATGGAGGCAACCAGCAACCAGCAACATCGATTTGGTCGCGCCTCTGCGTGCCTGCAGATTCAATTGGAATCTACACAACGGCCACATGCGTGGGTTAAGCCGTCAATGGGTGTAACCCCTCATTTCCCTCCCCCGATTCTCTCGGTTCTCACCCTAATTCGGATGCACTGGAGTGTGGCCATGCGGCAGAGCTACCTCTGCGACCAGCCAAGCTCCACGCTCCACGGTCCACGGTCCATTGAATGGCCGCAGCGTCGCCGTGCGAGTATTTCGCCAATTACAGCTAACCACCTTTGACAGAGTTGGCCTAAAACCAGGCACAGCACAAGCGGCAGCCAGGGAGCTTGGGGATCTTAAGGTGGCAATTGATTGTCGTAAACAATGGGGTCTGATTTAATGGAGAGCGTTGCTCGGACAGGCGGTAAGCTGGTTTAAATTATTGCACTTGAGGGGGGGTCCTGACAATAGTTCGGTTTAGGGAAAGCGCTTGGGGTTCCTCTGGTGTGCACTTAGATGCAGGCCTTCAGTAAATTATAACAATCTGCCAGCCAATAATTGTATTTAAGGTATGCTTATGGTAGGCTTCTGGACTATAAATTACTTTATTGAGGGATAAATATGTGCAAACTTCATTTAATAATGCTTAATCTGCCTATTTAGTGAAGTAATTTGTCAATAGTTAAAGTATCTGTTTGTCTGAAACTTCAGAAACTTTTTAGTTTTAGCAAACCACAGAAAAAATTCCTTTGGCACACGGAACCTTTTAGGCCTTCTAATTATTTAAGAGGATCTCTCTTTCTCTCTCCCCTTTCACAGCTGTCATAATCGCATTTAACCCTGCAGAACCCTTTACTCCTTTTTTCCTCGAGTTCGTTGAACTCCCTCCCTTTTTCCTGGCAAAGTGTGCCTGTCAATGGCGCTGCCTAATGCATAATTAAGTGAGCCTAAGAGAGCGGTGCAAGTGTGCGTGGAATGCTGCACCTTGTTGCAGTTGTTGTTGTTGCTGCTGCTGCTGCTGCTGCTGCTGGCGGCTTTTCCGTGCAGTGACTGACACACTTAAAAAAGAACTGCCAGCTTTAAGTCGCAGCCGCCGCTGCAGTTAATTTAAAGACCGTAAATGCAAGAGTCACGTTTATGGAAAAAAAAAAACTTAAAAAAAAAAACAACAACTAAACAAAAACAAAAACCGCTAGCATCTGCTTTTCGCATTTGACATTTTACGATTTTACCTATTCATCGGCAGCTAACTATGTACAGCATAGTACGTAACGACATAACAACATCAGGCAGGCCCAGCGGCGGTAAATGGTTTGATTTGCGTTCACAAATTGCTGCCGACTTCCGTTCAGTCCGTTGGTTTTCACCCAAGACAGCCGCTGGGTGTATCTACCGCTGCAGTTTGTATCTTACAGATACTAACTACACGGCGAGAATATTTCTGGAATTAAATGTGTTTCTTAAAGAGGGAAAATTGCCCTGAATACTTATTTTATCTTTGATTGAACCTCCTATTCCCGTATCTGTATCAATAATATCTAGTTTAGCTTTTAATTTGTTAATTATAACCTTATTTTATTAATCATCTAATAAATTACAAGAGTTTTTCTCTCTACCCCTCACTGCATCCTCATTACACAGTGCTTACGGATTGATTTCCAGCTAGCTGCCACGGCTGTGATTCGCCTTTGCCCATCAATCAGAGACTGCAACATCATTTGCATCATTATGCAGCACAGTACAACACAGCAACAGCCACAGACATCTTTAAAGTGGGTCAAAAGGTGATTTCGCTGCGCTTAGACACTTTTTGTGCCGTTTGGCAAATTGCCCGCAGGCCTTTGCGGTTTCGCGGAGTGTTTGGTTTTTGTGAAAATGCCAATTGCGAGTTTCCCATCAACGACAAGGCAACGACGACTGACTACCGGAAAATCTGTGCACTTCAACAAGGCATAATAATCGCTCCAAACTTGAACTTGATCTTGAAACAAAACGGTTCCATATGCCTGGCCATGCATGCAGGCCCGCCCATTCTCCGCCAGATTATATCATATTTTCCTACGCATTTCCACTCCACTTAATAACAAATTATCTGCAGTGGCAGTCGCGTGCTTTGTCTGTGCTCTGAGTACATTTCGGATTGTTTTTCTTTCTGTTTCTGTTTCTGGTTTGCTTCATCTTTATTTTTTGTATTTTGTTTGGCTTTTCAGCGAAGCCAAATGTTATATTTCTGTGCACCGTTGCATGTCGCCGTGTATTTTTGGTTGTATTTTATTTTTATTTTTTTGCTACTTTTAGTGTGTATTTCAGCCGTTTTTGTGTGTGCACACTTCAGCTGTGTGTTGGCCGAACAACAAGCGCACAATTAGAGCGCTCAAAGTCGCGTAACACTCGCCAAATGCCGGCAACTTGGCAAGTACGTAGAATGCCAAATGAGCAGCCGTTTAGTACGGATCTGAATGCATACATCATTTATTTGAGGGGTACTATTGGGAGTATTGAAGTCGATAAAGTTAAATAAGAAGAGATACTTGGAAATAAATAAAAGATTCATAATTTACAACCTAAAATTAAACTTGTTTTGACGTTTCTGTTTTCCCGAAGCCGAAGCTTATCTACGAGGCAGCCGAACAAATCTAAGGGATTGATCAAATTTTGCAAGTACTTCCTAAAGTTGTTTAGTACTTTTAGGTTTCCACCCTTAACCTTAAATTTGATGAATTAGGCTCAAATTATAATCAAATAAGTTTGAATTTCATCTGATATAATTTCCCAATTTATTAAAATAAAAACTTATGCAATAAAAGAGGTACTTCACTCTTCTAATCATTACCTTCATGCTTCAGTGTTTTTCCATTTGCAATTTGGTGTTTTTGTTTTGTATTTAGAATTTTGTTGTATTTTTTTTTCGTTGCCGTCGTTTGCCCAGTGTCCGCATGCAATGTTAATTTTCCAGCTTTCCATTTCAATGAGCTGAATGAGACTCGTTGCGAGGCCAGAGGAGAACTGGACCAGACCAATCTGTTGACAGTCTGGCCGCGATCTGAACAAAGGCCTCGAGTTGCTTGCTGGCTCACTTCTTGCGCAACTGACTGGCAAGGCACCTGCAAAGTGGAGTATCGATTGAATCGAGGTGATCGTGCTGCTCTTTTTTTTCTTCTTCTATTTGTATTGTTTTTGCTGGATAATTTTTTGCCATTTCAGCAGACGACCATCGGGTTCGATCTTCGGTTTCAGCCCAGCTCAGCGCTCACCTGGCTAATGTCGTCGATTCAGTTCCGTTACTTCTATATGCCACGCTCCATCTGGCAATTTCCCGCTCGATCAGCACTTTTGTTTGCGCTTTGTATTACAGAGCCAAGCAATACCCGCAATCAGCACTTTTCGCCTTGTATCTGAGCAGCAAGGAGCTCTTCAGTCAGTCGGAAATCAGCGGCCAAATAGCCCAGCTTGCAAAATGCCAGCGACAAATTTGTGAAGCAGAAAAAAAAATAGGAGAGAAAGACAGACACTGAAAAACATATTCTCTTATTATTTATAAACACTCAGTTTCTTCTTTTGGAATTTAAAGAGTATCTTTTTATATACCAAACTATCTTGCTTTTAAAGTAGTTTATACTAACAGCCTATGGACTTATTTTATTCAGCCTTTTAATCAATATTCTCTTCAACCTTAGAAAACCATTCATGAACCTTTCTTTTGAAGATAAATTTCTGCCAGTGCATCCCTAGGTGGCACTTGTCTGGAGCTCTCGACGCCGCCATTTGTCATGCGATGCCGTTTCTCGCTCCGTCTACCATCTTGCCATCTCTCCTCCGACAATTGGCGCTGGCATTTGGGTAATTTTAATGAGCGGCGCTTGTAAGAATTTGCGACAATTTGACGTCGAATTGCCGGGGAAAATGCAACAGCAACGGCAACATCTGCGGCCGTGTCAACTTAGTGGTTGAACAACACATTTGTGTCAACATTTCCAAAGTGCAACACAGTGCGATGCGCTTATCAGTGGGGGCAGTTGAACCGAAATTAGTGGGAAATGTGGGCCAAGCGCGATAAGCGAACCAAAAATATATATAAATTTCAAATAGGCCAGTAAATAGAATCCATTTAACTAAATAAATCAACCGAATGATGTCGGCCAAACAACTTAATAATGAGCCGCTGCCCTGTCCCTGCCCCAAAACGACAACGACAACGTCGACAGCTAGCAACCGCAGAGTGTTCCAAACATTTAGTCGACGCGCCCTTTAACACGCCATATACCATATATACTCGTATGTGGCTGGTCATTCCCGAGGCCAACAACCACAACAGTTAAAGTTTGCTTAAAGCGCCAGTGTCCCGCCTCTTTGGATTCCCCCGGATTCCCCTATTGTCGTTGCTGGGAGAGGTGTGGTTGTACACTAGGCAAATGATCATCTTTTTAGTCATCTTTCGGGTTTGAAAATCCATAAAACTTTAAAGGCATTAAGAGGAGATTAGGAGATCATTAAAAAGAATACTTAAGAGCTTACAGGTTGCTTTTTGAACTCGAATAAATAATATTTCAGTTAAGCTTATATTCCAGACTTGATTCCATCATTACCCAATTTTGTTATTTTATTATGCATAAGAGATTCTGTAATTAAAACTGTACCTTCTTTGGGAATATTCTTTCCGTTATAAGAATGCAATAAAATTTCTAGAGATAGTCTTCTAAAATACTCAGTATTTTCTAGAGTGTACTTCAACCCAGCGGGCGCTAAATCGATCAAACTTCTGAGCTGCGTTCGTGCCAGTACATTGATTTGTGCAATGTTTGGCCAACGCAATGGCCAAAGGCTGGCATTTCAGGGGGTGAAAGGGGTTCCGCCCTCAACTCAATTTGACTCAACTTACCTCACTCCTCTAACCCGAGCTACACATCTGCATCAGCAGCCGTGCGTCCCCTTTCATAAATAAAATCCCATTTGGACTTTTCTCTCCTGACCAAACGACCAACGAAACGAGACGAATTTTATTCATGGCGCATTTGGTATAAACGGCGTTTACATATTGAAATCTCTCAAATCCGAAAATGTGAAATGTGGAAATCTCTGCAAATGGAAAGTCGCAGCATCAACACACGCACATACCCACACATTGAAATTGGTGAGTGAGTATATGGCATTCCCATGTGTGTCCAAGGGTTTTTGGGCTTATAAACCTGTTGTACAACTCATAAAATATAAAGGGAAAGAGAGAGAGAGAGAGGAAGAGGGGAAAAATGAAAGAAAATTTATTAGCCATGCCAACGAAGACCAAATGCACTTTGATCATCGAAGAGATTTCTTTGGTTGAATGCAAAATATTATATAATGTGTTGGGAGATATAATAGGCATATATTTTAGGAGGTATTTTAAATAATTGCAGTCTTAAATACTTATGAGGTTGTGACACTAAAGTAAATCTTTCAATAATTGCCAACAGGGCGTATGGTTGATTTATGAGCTTTCGGTCTTTTTCAGCTATCAGTCTTAAGCACACCACAGGGAGCTGCGTAGCCTCGCTTACTTGTGCAAGATAATACGTTCTAGTTAGGATATAGACATTTCTGTGGTTTGACTTCCCTCTCAAGTGAGTGAGTGACAAAATCTCTGGAATCAACTTTTCCCATAAAGCGTATTTAACAAGCCAGCATCAGCAGCAGCAGCAGCCAGACAAAATCTGGCTTACATCAACTCCGAAAAACGAGTTTTTTGTGAGCCCAAAATCAGGGCTCCCCCCACACACACACCACCCTCCCCCCCTAGCTCCACAGCAGCAGACTTGCTCCATTGGGCTGCGAGCTGCATTTCACTCGAATAATTGAACATTTTCGGTGACCCAATTTTGGGGCGACTCCGCCTGAATATAACAAATTGCTGCACTGGGGCCACGCCCCCCATTTCGAAGTAACGCAGTCTCGCCGCCCCGACCCGCCCTTGCCTCGGTGGCAAAGTTTTCCTATTGATTTTGTCGCAACTTAACTCCGAGGGGCAGGCCGAAAAGTTTTTCTGCGGCTCGACTTGCTGACACGTTAAGTTTGCTTCGAGTTTCTTTGACGTAGTATCTGCGGGTGTGTGTTGCAATGGGAGCAACGTGTGTGCGCGCACTTGTGGCCAATAACTTTCAAATGGCCAAGTTTGAAAGTTGGTAAGAGCTGGAAACCATTGAATGTTACCAATCATTGCCGATGCCAGCGGAGTCGCAATAGCAGCAGGGGCAGCAGCAGCAACAACAGCAGCAGCAGCAGCAGCTGCAGATTCAATTAAACTTTGGCTTCACGCTTTCGATCAGTGAAAGTGAGTGAGTCGCCGAAGCCATTCATCCCCTTCAATTGGCTGGCACAATCAATTGCATTGCATTGCATTGCATTGCCATTTCAGTTGCATTGACAGTGGCTGTGGCAGCAGGGAGCTGTGTCAAGTGCAACGACGAACGGAGGCCACTGAACCGCAACGGAAAGTGAGACTGGCCGTGTCATCTTTGCTATTTCCCCTTGACTAGGTCTTCTCAAAAGGAACCAAGGATCAAGGAGAGCTGTATTCAGGAGTTATCAGCAGTAAGGTACAATTATTTTAATGAAATTCTTTATTAAAAGCAAAGTTCTACCTCTGAGATATTCCAATTAATTTTAACTTTTGATTAATAAGAAGGGAAACCTCAACACAACCTCATTCAATTGCCTATTTATTGCCTCCCCATATATCCAATTTCTGGACTCGATCTGCAAGTTCATTGCCACCTCAGAGACTGGAATTGCAACCCGAAACGTCCCAGCGCCGCAATGCACTTATGAATTATAGTTGGCCCCGGTCTGCAATTAAAGCGAGCATCCGCTTTAAATTGAAATCGAAACTGTCCTGGGGGCTGCCGACTGGTGACTGTCGTCGGTTGGAGGGAAAGGAAAGGTAAGCCAGTGCATAAATCTAGCACAAGCACGAGCGCGGCCAGAACAATAGGAGCAGCTGGGGGGAGGAGGATGGCGACGCGACGCGACGCTCAGCTGCATTTTGCAGGCAACAACTGCGGCAACAGCACGCTTGGCCAACGCTGCGTGATGAAGTGGCCATGTATGGAAGAGCCTGTGGCTCTCGCTCTCCGATTCTTGCATTACAAGCACATCAAGATATGGTATATACTATATATATATAGAAAATTGGCACATTTTACTCGCTTTCAACAAGTTCAGAGAAGCGAAATGGAACGCACTGCAGCCAACAATGCCAAGCAGCCAAGGAGGCAGCCGCACACAAAGAAAAATCTTAAGAAACTGTAGGAATACAATATTAAATATATATTCTCAAAGAAGCTTAGATCTGAATTGATTTTAAATATAATAATATAGAATTAAATTAAAAATTCAGAAATACTGTTGTGGTTCAACTACATTTTCGCCTACCTATAAGTTAGCTCTCATCTCTCGTTTTTCCCGCAGTGTGCGACAGGAAATGCAGGTTACTGTGATAAGATCTAGGGATTTATCTTATATTAATTGGTGCCAGTGCACCAATGTGGGGGCAACCTAGATCTATGGAGGAAGTCGCCTCAAGCGTATCAATTTGTTATTGAGAGGGTCTTTATCGCCCTTCCTCTGAAAAGATCTCCCTCTCTCCCAAGACTAGAAAGCACTCAAGAATGCCTTGACAATGAACCGTGTGTGCCCAATCCGCAACTTAACTGACGATGAACATTCCGGAGACCCACTTCTTCGATCTGAAAGACTAACTGTCGACTAATGATAGCCACATACATGAAGACTCGTATTACCCGCATTGTGCAACGTCATCTGATGGCTATTTAGACCAAGACCTAATCCTCTCCCGGGGCTCATCACCTGTCCGCCGGCTATCTGGCATCACCCATCTACATCTACATCTCAATCGGAAGGTAATGCCATAACATAACATAGAAGCCCGACTGTTGTTTGGCCCGAACCAAGCTGAAGGGCTCTTCGGACCCGTCCCGTCCCGGCCTGGCCTGGCCAGTCGAGTATCTGTGTTAATTTCCGCTCAACTGTTAGTTTTATGACTTCTTCGAGACGTTCCCACAGGCCTAGAGACCAGAGATCAAAGACAACTGTTGCTGCGTCACATGAAAAACAATCGTTTCCCCGCAAAACGAAGGAAAACAAAACGAAACCGTCTGAAATGAAATGAAAGCCGCTCGGGGTCAGTTTTGAATTATTTATAGGAGGTTTTGAGCATTTCCATGTCCACTTTGTTAGCTTCGAAAATGCTAATTCGAAGACCCGAAACAAAGCCATGGCTGTGTCAAAAGAAAGCTAATTAGAAGGCTTGAACAAGTGGGCGAATTTTGTAGATTATCACATAAATATTTTCCCCATTTCTTGTATTTATTATAAAGATATATATATCTAACCGAAATCAAGTCAAGTTTCTTACTCTATTGAGACATGTACATACATATTTCTCTGGTCAAAGTCAAGGGTTCGTCTTTAATTGTTAACAAGTGAAGCGTCTCCCCCGAGGAGTCACACGAGCGTGACAGGTGAGTCGAACAGGTGAGCGGAGCAGGTGAACGGAGGAGGAAGTGAATGCAAATTCGCCGCCTGTAATTGTGTGAATAAAAGTCAACAGTTGTGGCCAACGCCTTGACACGCAACCCAGTCCCTGGCCTTCCGCGTCTTTGGGTGTTTCTTTAAAAAACGAAAATGAATTCATTTCATAAATCCCTTGCTAAGAAAGAAATTAGCATAGTTTTTGTGTCTTGCCTAAGAGGGAACTGTGCTAATGTTACAAAGTTGCTTCCTGCTTTGGCCCTGCTCCCAGATTTGCCCCGCCGCAGTTCATTAACTTGGCAACAGAGTAGCAGGGAGCCGCCAAAGGCGAATTTCACTTTTTTCGCGCACAATTTGAAGTTCAACGAGCAGCAAGCCAGCGAGCGAGTGAGCGAGTGAGCTCCCTCTTGATACTTGGGGGAACATACCAAGAAACCAGTTGAATAATAAGCCAACCGAGTGAGCCACGTCTTTGTGCGGGGAAATTGCAAATTACCGCCTCATAACCTGCAGGTCTAAAGCGCGCCGTCCCCCCATTTAATTAAAATACTTTCACTGCCGCCTGCTGGCTGCCAGCAAATGCCAAAACTCCGCCAGGGTCCACGCTAGTCATAAATTCATGCCAGTTTGTCGTTCATAATTGTGAGAAATCCCATGGACAGGCAGCGACAGTTGGCCAAGGTGGAAATCACAAAAGGATAAAAGTGGGATAAGGCAGTGACAGGTCGGGGAAAAAAAGGGAAACTGCATTTTAAGTTGGCAAACTACCAGGTAGTGGACATTGATTGCTGGTGTTGTTAAGCGGCATCAATCAGGGCTCACTTTATATAAAAGAAGGTTTCATTTTGAGGTAACTTCAGGATTTAAGTTGGGTTTCCCTAAATTTCAACTTTTTAATATAAATAACCTTTACATTTTCTCCAACTTTTCAGTTGCTTTAAAGTTACGAAAATAACTTCTCCAAGTTAAAAAGGAAATGTGGAATTAATCAAATGTAAACTTTCGTTTTCCCCACCACTTAGGCTCACGAACAATAAAATTTGTTACCTTTTCAATTGAAACTGTATAACTATTAATGTCCATTACGATCCATTTTATAGAGTCAGAGTCGGGGCAAGAAGCCCTGCCACATAATTAAACTTAAAGACTGTGCTGTTATGGCCTCAGTGCTCCCAATGAGCCCCAGCCCCCAATAAACGGAAAACAAAAAATAACACAAAAACTACTCAAAAAAGCTATATAACCAAAGGCTGGAAAAAAGCTTGGAATGAAAAAGTCGAATCGCTTTTCGCAAGCCAGCGTGCTGTCATTAAATTTAATAAGCACTTTTTTCAGGCCAAGCTTGGATTTTTTTCAAGCCCTCGTCGGCCGCCTGACCCCCGCTCTTCGCCCAACCAAGCATTTAAAAGAAAACAACTACAAAAAAAAAAAACCGAAATGTTCTAGCAAAATATGAGCCAAGAAAAAGAAAAGAAATAAAAACTACAAATAACGTTGCTGGGCATTTTTTCAAGCCTTTTCTTTCCATAGAATTTTCTTGGTGGCCAAGCGGAGTAAATGAACTCTGGGGGCGCCATCAGCTCTGTCTAACGGCTCATCTGGCAGACGGGTCTCGGGCTCCAGCTTGGGCTCCAATCCCCAGTCTCGACTAGACTAGCACACTTTTGCTCATTTGTTTGCCGGCCATAAGAGTGAGTTATGAAATCCACTCGTACGCATAATGCCCCACACTTCACACTTTGCTGGGCCGGAAAATACACATACGTTGGAAAGTGGTGCCGTTTATGGCCGGAGCAAATTAAGAGCTGCTCTTTCTGGCTTCCTGGGTGATCTTTCATCGGCTTTGGACAATTTACAGACCAATTGCAGGGAAAGGCCCGTAATGAAGCAAAAAATGTAGCGATTATGGAGCGTCGATCCAGCTTAAAGCCCGCTGTGCGGTGATAGAAAGAAAATGTGCTTTTAAATGCGGCCAAGTTGGAACAAGTGCCAGTGCACTAGGAAAAAAGGGTGTCTAGATTTTATGGGAATGGATTAAAAAGTTTTTTACAACTTAAAGACTTCTCTTATGTTTCTAGAAGGTATTAAGGGTTTTTGAATAGTATTAAGAGGACTTACCGGAATATCAGGAAGAATCTGAAAGCAGAAAAGATATAAATTGATTAGAAAATTTATTTATATTTAAATATAAGTATATAAGCAATGTAGCTTTAAATTATTCAATAAAAACATACTTGTAACGTACTTTTAAACTTATTTTCAGCTTGCTTTTATAAAATTAAACCACCTTTATTTTTTATTTTTCTTTCATAAATTGCAAATGTAAACCAAATACTTTCCAACTAGTTTTTAACAAGCGTGTAAAAAGGGAATAAGGGTTTCGACGGAAGCGCTCATTACGGAACCCACCAAGGATGGTGGTTTTTGTCTGACTGGCAGCCACCGTGCACCAGATCCCCGAGCGTTTGTGCTTGCGCTTCCATTTCAGGGCGCTGCATAAAGGTAAGTCCGCACTGGGCGGGGCTGGATGTTATGAGAATAATAATAAAAAATATGGGAAATACGTATAATAATATCGCGTTTCAGTCGAAAAGTGTGCGGAACTTTTTCGCATTCAGTGCACACGAGTGCACAACTCCCACTCCCCCGGGAAAGGCGGGCTGCGGCCGGGAAATGGGGCTGATGGGAGGCGGGAGGCAGAGTGCATTGCTGCAGCAGCTCCAACTTTGGCTGCAACTGCCAACTCAATTATAAAACGAGGAGCAACGCACAAAACACATTAAAACTGCAAGTGGAAAGCTTGTTTTTCTTCAATTTTTTTTTGGTTTTGTTACTGGTACTGCAGTTTCGTTCTTGTTTATTTTTCAGTTCTTTCCACTTTTCGCTTTTCTGCAATTTATTGAGTTCTCTCTTTGGCATTGTTTTGTTCCCTCTATGCGGAACGAAATAATGGTCAGAGCTACGAGCGCAGAGCAATTCCGGCTCATATTTCTGCATGCAATTGGAAATTGTGTTCTCGGGAGGGCAAGGCATAACTCAGAGGGCCAATAAAGCACTAAAATCCAGTTGGTCACTCACTTAAGTTGAATTTATGAGAAGCACATTGCTTACTACTTGCTCTTCCATTTTCACATGATTTGTTAAATTTTTTATAAATTTTTTTTAAAGAGAAGATGTAGATTACAAATTCTTCTCACTTCTCATATTTTTCAGTGATAAATAAGCCCAATAAAAAGTTATAGCACTGCTTTGATTTCAAAGAACCTCAGCCCACAATAGAAGCTATTAATTTTTCTATTTTATGAACAAAAGCCAAACCCAAATTCAGAAAAAAAAGAACACGAGAATTTTTCCAAACCGTGAATCGTTTGAGCGAAGAGAGAAAATGGCAGAGCGAAGCCAGGGAGTATTAAGGAGTGGAGAGTGTGTGTTGCCGGAAGTGCAATTGTCGCATGCAACCGTGCCACGCCCACCCGAAAAACTGAGGGAAACCCGGGACAAACAGATGAACTCCAGCCACAGCCACAGCCACCCACCCCTGTATTAATCGGCACCACTGCCAAGGCAACGAACCCGCGGCGATGTGTGATGTGTGTTGTTTGGCTGTGTGTGGGGGCGTCTTAATGAATATTGAAAATCAATTCCACAAAGTGAGCCGAAATGAGTTGAAATGCCGGCACTTCATCACAAGCAATGAGCACGAGCGGGACAGTTTTCCACACAGAAAAAAATAAGATAAAATCTAGGAGAGTTTTCCAAGGAACTAAATTTAATATTTTCTTTCGCTGAATAAAAAAAATCATAAGAGTTGAAGGAAAATCATAGATCTTCAATTATTAAAAAAAAAAAATCACAAGATTCCATTTCAAGGAGAACCGCGTTTAAATATTCATAATTAAACAATAAATAAGAAAAGAATGTGGCATTGATTTGATCTCGATTTTATAGAATTAATTTAAACAGCAATATATTTGTCAATAAACAGTCAATAAATTAAATTTGAACAATGCTGAGTTTGAATTAATTAATTGAATCTTAAATTCTTTGTTAAGATTTACGTTGCCTTTATTATGTTTTAAATACATGCATAATTTATTTATTACTTTAATGATAATACGACTTGACAATAATAATTGAATGATATTATTTGGCTTTCTCTTTATACTCATTATATATTTCAACTTTTTCTTCGTAGTATTAAACATATCATCATAAAATTTACACTTACTTTTTCATTATCGCTTAAATAATTATACCCATCTTGCTGTGATTTCAAAACTCAATTGTTAAGTCAGTGTAAAATCGCTTCTAACTCGGAGTCGCGCTGTGGCACGTGTGAGTTCCCGGCTGCCGCTGTCATATCGCTTTCCCTGCGGGATCTGGCGGAACGTCTCCGACATGTGGCACTTAAATGGGCAGGGCGGAGTGGGCAACGGAGGCCGAGAGATGGCGATGGCAATGGAGTTGGAGATATGGAAAGAATGAGAGAACCGGCCGAGCAGCAGCTGTCAGTCTTATGTGCTGTGCTAGCAGTGGCCAAACATGTTTTCCTCCGCTGCTGCGGCGGCGGTGGCCTGGCATGTGCTGGATAATTTAGCAAAATTTTCGAATCTGACTTGGTTCTGTTAGAAGAACTCTGCACATGTTCCCGCTCTTGCTGTTGCAATGCTAGGTAAATATTATTACAACAACTAATGCATAAAAAAAACGAAGCGAACGCTGTTTGGAATTTTTTATGAAAACGCGTTGCATGGAAAACTTGAAAAACCGGCAATGCCGAAATGCGCATTACTACACTGCTAGAATTAAAAGGTTAATTTGTATTCCTGCAATCCATAAGATACAAATTAAACCTTTTTAGACAGCAATCACTGTCAAAACTAATAAATATACAATAAAATCCTTCCATGTCTTGCCATCAGCATATTTCTAGCCTGAACAACTTCCTAGAATATTTTTTTATATAAAATGCTATATAGAATATTAGTCTCCTAATATAACCTAATATATTTAACAAATTGTTTTATGTGCATCAAAAGTCAGTCAACTATAGAAGGCACAATATATGCTGTATTCCCCAGGCAAGCTGGCAACGAGACATTAACAATTCACACATTTGCGGCAACATAATTTCAGTTAGCGATAGTCCGATCTCCCCATTGAGAGTAGAAGGGGTTATGGAGCTGGCGGGATTTCAAAATGCCAGCAAAATGCAATTGGCAGAGTTTTTTGAGGGGTTTTTGGAGGAGGCAAGGGAAAACCCGATAGATGCAAGAGCAGGGGCACCGCAGCCACATGTCGTGGTCGAAGTTGCAGGCCAGAAAACTCTGTGCCAACATTTGTGCGCAATTACGAAAGCCAAAACCAACGGCAACAATGTGGCGGCCATCATAATTTCCATTCAGCCAGCTTGGCAAAAGCTACAAAAAAAAAATAGGAAAAAAGGAAAAGAAGTAACAGTGGCATTAGCAACGGCCAAGTAATTGCACGTAATGGAGGGAAAGGCAAGAGGACAACTGACTTTCCTGGGACCCAATCCGGACCAAGAGCAAAAGCGCTTATAATGGGAACTTTCAAGTCGCTTTTAAGAGGATTTCTATGGAATAGTTTCTATACAAAGCCATTCAAAGGGATGCTGAACTACTGTAAAGAGATTGCATTCCAGTATCTGGCTTTTGCGGATTGATCTTTTCAGGCCTTTAGGCATTCCTGTTATTCAAAGAGGAGCATTTCTGTGCGCTTAAAGTTGAACAAGTAAGTTTTAATAGTAATTTATTGTAAGTTCATAGAACATACTGATATTTCAAGCCTCATCCCAGAGCCCCTTGATCGGGTTCTAAAGTCGATATCAGATATTCAGTGCCTGAGCTTTCACTGTCTGCCTGTTGGCAGTAGTAGGTAGCATTCGGCGTAGTTCAGCAGCTGTAATAGGAAACCAGAAAGAGACTCGAAAATTTGTGAACAAAATTCCAGTAAGTAGAACCACCACTAACCCAAACTCCGCCAGCATCTTCATTCGTCTGACTGCAGCCCAGTGACATGTCCGAACTGCAAGCATCGCTACTGCTCAATCGACAGCTCGCCGAGCTGCAGCTCAATCCGGTCGAGGGCTTCTCCGCCGGCCTGGTCAGCGACACGGACATCTTCAAGTGGGAGGTGGTGATCATAGGCCCACCCGATACCCTCTACGAGGGCGGGTGCTTCAAGGCCCATCTCATCTTCCCCAAGGAGTATCCGTTACGTCCGCCGCGCATGAAGTTCATAACGGAGATCTGGCATCCGAATATTGACAAGTCCGGCGACGTCTGCATCTCGATCCTCCACGAGCCCGGCGATGATAAGTGGGGCTACGAGAAGGCCGAGGAGCGCTGGCTGCCGGTTCATACCGTAGAGACGATCCTCCTGTCGGTGATCTCGATGCTGACCGATCCCAACGACGAGTCTGCTGCCAATGTGGACGCGGCCAAGGAGTGGCGTGAGGATTTCAAGGAGTTCAAACGCAAGGTTACACGCTGCGTTCGCCGCAGCCAAGAAGAGATCTAGGAATCTAAATGTATGGGATGGCAGTGCCAAAGATCGAAAGCGGTCCACATGCTAATCACGTGAATAAAATGAGCGCCTAATTTATATGTCGCCTTTTGAGGCGCAAGTGCAGTCCCAGTGTCGCGTCTCCTAATTGGAGGAGCCAATTAGGGCAACGACGTAGTCTCTCTTTGAGCTTGCGCCAATTCTGTGACACCTGTCGGCATTAATTACACTTAATCGCCTGGGAGGCATTACCACCTCCTAACATCGGCCGATCTTAAGCCAGCGAGCTTAATAGGCTTGGACTTCTTCCAGTTGCACACTGACACAGTTATGGCTGTCGCAGCAGATACAAGCTACAGCGTTTTCTCTAGTCTTTAGTCTTCGGTCTTTCTACCAGAAGAGAGCCAAGGCAGCTGGCCACTTGGCTGCTTTTTCTATATGGTCCTAACATGGGGACACAAAAAGTATACATGCACTGGAAAAAGTTTAGATTTTCGATAGTATAACTTCATTTCGTGTTGAAGATATATGATTTTTCTGGACTTTTTCCGTTGGTAAAAATACAAAAAAACTTTAAAAAACTAAATATTTATGAAAGAATGGCAATACAATTTATAAAAGAGCTCTGATAATAACAACTATTTGTGCTTTCAAGCATTAAAGCACCAAAGAATACCTTGTGTAGAACAAGTTCTCTGCTTAAAAAAGTTATTTCTAACTAAAAACTAACTTTAATAGGACACATAAGTTTGTTTGTACAAAATTTCTGTCTCTGGATCAACAACAAATTGGTGCTGTTGCTCTTGGTGTTGCTGCTGGCTAGTGTGACAGCAACAGCAACAGCAACAGCGACTGCGGCTTCTACTGCGACTTGTTTTGGTGCGCGGAGGAGCTCCTGGGCAACGACTCCACTATAGAGCTGACTGCCAGCATTTTTGTGGTTAGCTGAACTTGTTTTTTGTTGTTGTAATTGTTGTTTATTAGCAACAAGTTTTGCATTTTGATTTTTCTCTTTGTCGTGCCAGCGGCAAACCCGCAACAATTCCCTCTCGCCGCATTTCGCATTGTTTGGCCGTGAGTCAAATCCGGAGCGGGATACTTGCCCAGCCCGCCGGGTGCTGGGTGTGACTCCATAAAACCCGATTCCGATTCCAATTCCAGTGACTGCCTGCCTGGCTAACAAATTCAAATGATCCACAGCCGTGTGTGATTCAGCAAATACCTCGAACGGAGAGACGTAGGAGAAGAATAAGCACAAATCGGTGAGCGATTTGGAAACTGGGTAAATAAGGCCATGCACCTTCTTTAGTGGCGCAAACAAAAAGCAAAAATAAAAAACATACAACAAATCTTGGCGGCAATAAGCCACAGCATCAGATTCAGCAGCAACGTGATCATGATCATGATCAACACGATTGGCAAATAGTAAAAAACGAAAACGAAACGAAGCGCAAGAAAAGAAAACAAAGCGAGGGAAAAGAAAACAGCTCGAAACCAGCTCCAGCTTGAGCTCCAGAGGTGGAAGCGAAGATGCTCGACCTGGAGATTCTTCTGCACGGAAAAAAACAACTTAAACGAACTTGATTGATGATTTGAAGGGATGACACTGAAACTAAACTATGAGCTTCTTTAATATTCTGGGAAATATTAATATTCTTTATGACAAAAATCATCTGGCATACTCATCAGGTTGAAGAATAAAGATCCTTCTTAACCAATATCAACTTTAACTTCAACTATTTATTGTATCTGTAAACTAGAATCCAAGTGATCTTCATTATTTTTTACCGTGTCTTTTGCCGAGAGTTAAAAACTCACTCAGCCAGTAGAAATTGAATTGATGTTGGGCCCCGCCAGACATCGGATGGGACATGGGATATGGCATGGTATATATGGGATATGGACAGACGGGAGGGGAAAGGTAGCGCGATACTCCTGAAACCGGTTCTGAGCCTGGGCCAGGCCAGGGAGCCCGTAACGCACGGCGCGTAAGCCGGGTCGGACCGGGCTCCCCGAGCAGGGCATTTATAAATAGCCACAGCTTTCGATATGTGCAGTGAAATCTTCTAGCGGCTAATGGGAAAACCGACTTGGGTCAGTGCGAGGGGACAGGTAGCAGAGAGGCAGGTCGGATTCATTAGCCAGCGTACATCGAGGGTGGAAAGGCAAATGCAGCTGGACTGGACAAGTGCCTGTGTGCGAGAGGTTTTCCTGGGAAGGGACACAGATCTAAGCCGAGACTACCTACCCTGGGATGTGCGTGAGTAGTGTCCAAAATCCAATAGACGACGGCTACGATCCAAGATGCGATGTGTGCCTGTTTGTGTTGGTGCGTTGCATACGTGTTAAGTAAATTCCAATATGTGGCGGCCTGGCCTGGCCTGGCTCTCTCGTATCTTACAGATACATTGGCTGAGATACTGGTTTCGGGACTTTGTAAAGTTGTGCCTGTAAAGCCAGCGGAGAAACCACCAAAGTGGAGTTGCTGGCGCTGGTCGTCGCACGATTGAGATTGAGATGGATGATGCGATGAGTAATCCCGGCGCGGGTAAACACTGAATCTCTGGCACTGGCACTTTTCACGCAGAATACAGTACACAGCGCGACGCTGCTGCTAACAACCTTTACACGCTCGACGATTTTGTCAGCCATAAAATCGCCCGTGAGGCGAAATACAAAAAATATATATATATCGCGCTGTGAAAACTACCTGACGCGAAGCGCGCGCCATAAAACTAAAGACAAACACTGAACCTCTGTTGTTGCTGTTTGGTGTATATTTTTATAACGCGGTCCGCTTACGTTTCGATTCGCGTTCTTTGGCCTTATACCCGCTCCCGACGTCCACCTGCGTTGCCGCCACAAAATAAACTAAACCCAACTACGTTGAAAACAAGTTTTTCAAAACGCGTCGATGTTGCTGGCAACATTATACTTGTATAGATACACACATATGGGCAATATAATAGGTGTGCCTTTTCCTAACTTCCTAATGTAAAATAAATTAAATGTTAAAATATATATGTATATTATGGTATGGGGTATGGTATTTAATTTTTCTTCCCTAATTATTTTATTTTCGACCTTTTATTTACTTATGAGAACAGTCAGAAGACTTACGGAAATAGTTTAAGCAGGCAGCTAGCAAACCAAAGGACTAGTTTGCATAGAAAGGTAGACGGGCGAACATATCTAGATCAATTTGTCTCTTAAAGCTCATTAATAATTTGTATATAGTATAGGGTTGGAAATAAAATATAAAAGATATAAGCTTAAAATACCCTTTTTATGGTATAATCAACAGGACCTATTATTTTGTCCATATGTGTACAAGTAGCAGCGATACACATTCACTTACACACACACACGCTCGCAACTGCAATAAATGTTGCCAGCACGAGTGCATGCTAGCAACATCTACGCTGGCATGCCACATGTTGCCAGTGTGAAGGAGGTTTGTTGTTGCCGGCTTTTGGGCTGTGCCGGTTGCTGTTGTGGTTGTTGTTGGTGTTGCTATCTCTGGTCGTTGGCACTCTTAGGGCCACCCCCAATATATAGCAGGGTAGTTTTCCCGTCTCTCTATATTGTTAATATCATCTGCTGCAGGGGTATATTCCGCCTAGCATCCGGGTGTGTGTGTGGGAGGACAGTTGAATTAACAAATAAACGAAACAACTCCATGCAATGCCATTAAAGTTTGTTTTATTTATTAGTTTTTAGCACGATAATTGGAACGCTTCAGACACGAAGCTCAGAAATTATGCATATTTATTACAGATATAAAAAAGTTATAATGCAAATAATAATCATATAGAAAATCAATTTCAAAATTCAATGGAAATACAGAGATGTTTTGCCAAATCATATTAACAATCTTTACCAGGAAATGGTATCCATAAGTTTTAAATTTTAAAGGAAGGAAATATTTAGTATATTGCTGCATATATTTAAAACAAATGGAATAATATTAAAAAACAATAAAGGTTTAACTATTTGTTTCAAGTAATTTAAAATACATTTAAAGTTCTTTTACTTAAGAACATTTAAAAAAAATTTAATTTTAATTTAAAATGTATGTAAAATCTGAATATCTGCAAAAAATAATTCCCTAAACAAGTACTTAGCATCTCACTCACAGTATCTCTAAGTCTAGACTTGCCCACAAAGTTTTCAAAGTTGTTATTTTCCAAGCAGTGCTACGTCCGTTTCGTATTTACACTGAACGAGCACAATGAATGCGCTTATTTGTACGACCCGCCGCTCCTCCGAACCGCTCCCACTCCCCCTGAGAGCAAGACGACGCCTGCCTGGCGCTAAATATTTGATGAAGCTGCAAAAGGCAGACAGAGGCAGAGATACGGATACAAGATACAAAGAGGTACAGGCGGATACAGCTGGATAGAGATAGCGCTCAGTGCATAGACAGGCTGTCTGCCAGCTAGTAGTAGTACGTCAGCTTTTCCGCTTTTCATTTGCCAAATGCAAAATGGATGTTCTTCTCGGACATGTTTGCTCTCGACTGTCAACTGCTTAGCAGAGGGACCTACTAGGTAGGGAGGAGGTGCCACAGAGGTTATGATTGTTACGAACCCCTTTTGTCACTTACCTCATTTGCACTTGAACATTTATTTTGGCCTGCGGTGCGGCTACGAATGAGGTATTCATTTATTTACACCGACCTATCCCATCTACACTGCAAGGAGTTGGGTTTAAAAGCATTTGCTTTTAAATAAATAATTTCTTAGACAGATATAAATCATCAGCAGAATCCTTGAAATAAAATGAAAATAATAATATTTTAAAGCGCATGTAAGTGTTGAGTTTTTATACATGTATTGCAATTTCATAAATACTTTTTGGCAGCTTTTCACCTGATTTGAAACCTTTGCCGAATTTTGAGGCATCTGTTATCCTTTTGGCAGTTGATTTAAGGCCAGTTAATAGTGATTTACGCATTTTCTCTGGGTTTATGTCCTCCCCAGGTTCACTGTGGTTGCGGTGTTGACTCTGCCATCGTTTATCTTATCTGAGGAGATGTCGTCGCCGGATGATGATAGCACTGACAAGGCCTTTGCATTTGTCTTCACCTCTGCTGTTCCCTCCTCTGCGGGGGCATATGCATGGATTGCTGGGTTGTTGGATTGGTGGTGTTGCTGTTGGGCACATGTCTTGGCATTTCCATTTCCATTTCCATTTGCATTTTCAACAATTGTCAATTGTGGAGGACGCACTGCAGCAGCAGCACCAGCACCAGCAGCAGCGCCGGCTGAGGACATTTGCATATGTAAGAGTGTGACGAGAGTACGTAACATTTGTCTGCACAACGACAAGCTCACTTTGATGGCATCAAAGCCGCCCCCAACAACTATAGCAACCCGGCAGAGCTTATGCACATATACAACGTCTGGCTTTTGTTTGCTCCGATGGTTGTATACAATTTGCATAAAACTCAAAAACAAACCGAATTTATTCTAAAAGCAACTTTATATTTCTCTGCCAGAACTGGTCACCTGCTCTTAGTTTCCGCCCAGCCCTGTCCTTTGGGAAGGTGGAGCATCTGCTGGAGATGCAATCCCTGCATATACAAACCGAAACAAAAATTAAATGTAGACGTAGACTAGGAGTGACGACCGAGACCGAGACCAGAGCTCATCACCTCTTCATTCCACTCGGGAAAAGTTTTTTCCAGGCAGCAGGTGGCCTATCCCAAGGCTGGGCGTCGGTGGTAGTGACCTCGTCTGTCCCCGGCAAATGAACTTTAATTAAATGTTAATAGTTGAAGTTGCTTTGAGCGCAGTTGTTAGTCAGTTTTGGGGTAAATACGCATAGTGGGTAAACAGGATGTGGTGCTGCAGCAGCCGGAAGTGCCGGAGGTGTGATCTATCCAGGAAGGCAACACTTGACAAACTATAACCTCCAAACTCCAGGTTGCCTGTTCAAGTGATGAGATTCTGAGATTGTTTATTTTAATTTTTACACGGAGTTTGTGGTGTAATTTTCTTTAGGGATATTTAAAAAATACAAACGAAATTGTCTTTGAAAATCTAGTAAACCTAGTTCGTATTACCATAAAAATTAACGGATACTACACATTTTTTTACATGTTTGTAAAATACTTATCTTCAAAATTTTCAAAGTCCCATCTAAAAATCCCAGAATCCCCAAGACACCTAACCTCTAAACTAAGCCATGGGAAAGAAATCGCAAAAGACCAGCGTACTGATGGTCTGCGTGGGTGGGTATACACTTAGGATAATCCCTGCATGAATTTCGTTAATTAATATGCAAATGGCCCGGCCGCTCCCATAGGTAATATCTGCCGCTCCCCCATCGCCGAAGCGGTTATGGGTGAGGTCATCGTCAGGGCGGGCCTACAGAAGGAGTGGCACGTGGAGAGCGCGGCGATCGAGGCCTGGCACTCGGGAAGCATACCGGATGAGCGGGCATTAAGGGTCCTGGCCAAGCACAACATCAGATACATTGGTTATGCAAGGATTGTGACCCCTGAGGATTTCATTAATTTTGACTATATCTTCGGCATGGATAGGTGTAATCTGGCCGCGCTCAAACGCATGGCACCGAAAAATGCCACAGCCCAAGTGCTATTGCTGGGTAATTTCGGACTTAAACCAGATGACCGTATTTTAGAAGATCCCTATTATGTGAGTTGGTGCAGTAAATTTAAATTTTTACCTTATTATATATTCTTAATTAATATCAACTGTGCAGTGGATATAGCAATGCCACTCTGTCCGTTAGTCCTTCTGCCTATTTTTAGACCAACTAGTTAGTCAGTTATATAGCTGTATCTGAATGAAAAATTAAAAAAAAAAAACTTTGAAGTTATGGGAACCTTTTAAAAAAAAAAATAAATATATACAAAAATAGTAATAATATTACAGTTTTCTTAAAAAGTTATTTAAAGCCAACAGAGGAATATATATTAATATGATATATATATATATATATATATATATTAATATTATATCTGTTTGAACTGTAATATTTTTAAAATAATTATATTTTTCTCAAATTATTTATAAATTAATAATAATTATAAATTATTATTATTGTAATATTTAATTATTATCTTTATTATCTTATTAATGGGTTCCATTTTAGTATACATATTTACTATATAAGCTACGCTATCATATTAATAATCTATATATGTATATCTTTGGCAATACCTGTACAAATACATTACTTAATAATTAACAAATTATTATTTTCTCAAAGGCTAGAATAAATTTACTCATTCTCTTTTTTAAACTTAACTTAATTATTGCTCTTATATTTATTTTTATTTTTAATTTTCTAGAGTGTGGGCGAGGCACCGTTCGAAAATATATATCAAAAATGTCGCATAGCTTGCCACAATTTCTTGGAGCAAGCGCGCCAAAAGCAGATATTTTAAACTAACCTCATGCGTCCGTCTAAGGGTTAAGGCGGACAGCTGACGGATAAATCAGGGCTGGAGTATAGGTAGCCCTCGTTTATGAGCCGGTAAAATTACTTGTAAATTGTTATTCAGAAAGATGGTTCAGAAAATACTTATGATTTGTTTGGGTAAATAATTACTCTTGAATCTTTCTCGAAACTTGGAAGACCGACCACATCGCATTTTATCTTTCAGGCAACATCTGCCGCTCGCCCATTGCGGAGGTGGTAATGGTGGATACGCTGTCCAAGGCAAAAGTCTCGAATGTGGAGGTAGACAGCGCCGCCATTGGATCCTGGCATGTAGGAAACCGAGCGGATCCCCGGGCCATCAGCACGCTGAAGCAGCATGACCTAAAGTGCACCCACATAGTGCGCCAGATCCGCAAGCAGGACTTCAACGAGTTCGACTACATCTTCGGCATGGACGAGGACAACATGAGCGAGCTGCGACGCCTGGCGCCCAAGGATTCCAAGGCTGAGCTCCTTTTGCTGGGTGACTTTGGTCTGGAGAAGAAGAACCGCATCATAGAGGATCCCTACTATGTAAGTGGGCCGTTTTTTAACGCGAAATGTAACCAATATGAACTTGACCTCTCTGTGACATTCCAGGAACGTGGAGCTGAGGGCTTCGAGACCGCCTATCAGCAGTGTGTGGTGGCCTGTGCCGCCTTCATGAAAGAGCGGCTGCAAAAGTGAATGTTCTAGAGAATTATACTTTGTTATTTAAATTAATAAATGTCTGGTACAAAAGCGTGAACTGGTTTTTATGTTCTTAAATGAATCAGCAGCAGCAGCAGTAACCGGAACTTGCAGTTCCTAACACTGAACATGAAGGTTCTCTTTGTGTGCATTGGTAAGTTGTTTAACAATAATAAATAATATTTAAAAAGCTTAATTATATTTTAATTGCTGTAAAGGCAACACCTGCCGTTCTCCCATGGCCGCTGCCATTCTAAGTAACTTGATTTTGAAGAAAAATCTTCAGGATTGGTTGGTGGACAGTGCTGGGCTCAGGGATTGGAATGTGGGCATTGAGCCGAATCCACGAACTCAGGACATATTGAAGCAGCATGGTCTTAAAACTAAGCACTTGGGCCGTTTGGTAACGTATTCCAGTAAATCCCTTTAACATCTTATCTTCTGGTACTTTTCGTTAGATAACACCGCAGGACTTTATGGACTTCGATTACATCCTGGCTATGGATAACAGCAACTTAATGGAACTTCAACAAATGGCCTTAAGGCTGCCGGCTCCGCCGAAGTGCAAAATTCAACTATTGGGCAGCTACATAGGTCGCAAAGAGGACGAAATTATCCAAGATCCATATTTTGTAATTGCAAAAAGTAATCTTATATTAAAAGCAAACTAAATGTAACTTCAATTTTACAGAGTCAAGGCATGGGAGGCTTCCATACAGCCTATCTACAAATTCTGGAGAGCTGTGAACAATTCTTGAGACAACAACAAACCGATGAAGAAAATTAAAACCTTTTCTAGATAAATAGTTGCTAATTTGTAATCACCAGAGCAATTTATTAAAAACACCATTCAGAAAACGCTACCCTGCAGGACCTTCTCTATAAAACGTGTCCAGCTTAGCTCCAATATTTTAAAAGCACGCGTCTGCTCCTCCTCCGTCAGCGTGGAGTAGCGCACAGAATTCCAGACCAGAGTCTTGAGAACCCGCAGGCCGGCGTTGTTGGGAGCCAGACTCATAATGGCATAGTAAAAGTCATAGCTGAGACCCTTGGCATTCCAGAATCCAGGGTCATCGTTGCAGATCACCACAGGGACATCTAGTGCCAAGTACTGGGCACCCGGATGGTTACGCATGTCCCAAACCAGATGCAGCACTTGATTCGAGATGGGACTCACCTCCACGGCGATATGGCGGGTCTTGACGGCGTTCATGAGAATGGGATGCTTGGCCAAAGCATATCCATGGCCAATGCGTGTGGTGTTGAGCAGTAGAGCGTCCAGGAGATTAATGTCCGTGGAGGCACCAAACCAATCTGAAAATAAATAATGAATATATTTGATTTGGAAATGACAAAAAGACCACCACTTACTTGTCTCTCCGCCGTGAAGAAATAGGCGAGCTGTAGGTGGCAATTCTCTCAAGGCAGGCAACAGAGTATACAGGGGCTTGCCTTTGTCCTCCTGACCCACCAAATCAAATCCAACCACAAATTGCGGGAAGATTTCGCTGTGGAAATTTTGAATTTAGTAATTAAATTTCACTTAATTTAAATTATTAACTTACTGAATTTGTTTAAATTCCTCTATGGTCTCCTTAAGCTGGTCAACTTCGTAGCCCCGATAAACGGCGAAGATGATTTTCATGCCTAGGAAATCTGGATGTAGCTTGGTGAACTTGTCATTCAAAGCATGCAGCTCCCGGATGGTTCGTTCCCTAGGAAAGGTGCGTCCACTGGCATCATAAAGCTGAATTTACGTTATTTATAAATCATTGCAAACTTAATAAATTGTGTCACAACTAACCTTCTTACAGCTGGTGCGGATCTCCGCATACATCACATTGTCGTTATAGAGCTCTTCGAGCATTTGCCAGTGGTAGGCTCGAAAGGCAGGCAAGTAGCTAAGGGCATCTCCGAGAACATCGAACATGTCCTGAAAGCGATCCCAAACATGGGTGATGGTGGGATATTCCACTAAAAAGAGAGGAAATAATAAGGAACACTAAATAGGAAAGATCCTTTCCAGACTTACGCTCCGGAACTGGCGTATAAAGATTGATTAGGCGCTCGAAATTCTGATCGTAGACCTGCCTATCCACGGAATTTTGTCGCTCGTCAGCAACACGGACATACTGCGACTGACACTGGTGCTCCTTGGGCGTCCGCCTGAAGGTCAGGACACTGCGACCCGTGGCCGTAGTGCATCGCAGCATACCGGGCATATAGGATATGTCCTGAACTACCCACTTGGAGCTCACGGAGGCGGTATTGTGCAGATGCAGCACCGCACCCTTGGGCATCTTCTGGAGGAAGCGAAAGACACCACTCCGATCGATCAGAGGCTTAGCTTTAAAGAAGTGCAGAGCAGCTGCATTCTGCTCGGCATTCCGAAATCCTTGGGAAAGTTCTCCGAGCTTATATTCCATAAAAATATCGTCCACTTTGGCCTCCTGCGTGTTTAGGTATGTGTGTCCACCGGTCATGAGCTCCTCCTCGGCTGTGAGAACTGCCTGGCGTGCTTGCTCATAGCCTAGGAAATTTTTGGAGAAATATATTAAACTCCCCAGGACGGTTCTGAGTCCTTCCTTAACATACTTAGAGCGGTCTGCGAGTGAATCAGCGGCTGTGAAATTAGGTGAAGTAGCAGAAACAGAAATCCTTTCATTGTGTGGAAGGTCCTTAAATGTTGTTTTAGTCCTGGCCAGCTAATGAGCTCACTAATCAAATATTGACTCGACGCCGGACACGTTGACGTGTTTTTATTTAACTGGGGAATTGTTGGGGATTGTGAGGAAAGTGTTTTCTCTTTTGCGACCGCTCGCTAGAAGAGCCCGTCGAGAACTGTGGATACTACATTGCCAAAACCGAGTGTTAGCTTCCAGCTCTGCCAGCCCAAGAAATACAAAAAAAAAAAGTAAAAACAATAATTTTTTTTTTGACACAATCATTCAGCGAAGCCAACTCATTAAAAGATTAGACGAGAGGTGGGAGCTGGGAGCAGCCACCCTCCATGGCTCTTAACGGTTGACAACGCTCTCCCCCGAAATAATTTGATTCTAGTGGCTGGATTGGATTGTTTGGGTATCTGTTTTTGTATCTACGATTGAATGCCATCCCCTGCATATTAAGTGATTTAAAATGACGAACGCGGGCGCGCGCGCGCCTCGTCGCTTGTTAATTTTTAACTATTTGTATTTTTCTATTTTGGCAAATTTTCACTGACGTTCGCGGACACGCTTGCTGGTTTCTAGTGGCCCTCGGGCACGGCTTTAGCATCGCAAGTTCTCAGATCCCCCAATCCAAAAAAAAGTAGCCTGGAAGCCACCAACATTTACGGTAATTGCAGATCTGCCAATTATCCTCGCTTACAAGCCAGCAAAGGTGAGCACTTAATTTGTTGTTAGGCGAATGACATGTAAGTGTTTTGTAATGTTTGTTTATTGCTTCTTTGTTTATCTTTAGTTTTTTTAGTTTTTAATGATTCTCTTTCAGAATTATCTTAAATATGAGACATTTATTCAGCTCACGTTGGTTAAAAATTATGCAAAAAGGAGATAAAAGAATAATAAAAAATAATAATTACAATCATAAGTAAAGAACAAGGAAAGGAAGCTAACTTCGGCTCGCCGAAGTTTATATACCCTTGCAGATTGCAATTGAACTATAAAATTAAAAACGAAATTCTAAGATAACATTGAATGGCCGAAGGTCAAATTTGATAAAAATATGTTGAGAAACAACTGAGTTATGATTTTTTCTATTATTTCTCTGATTGTTCCTATGGCAGCTATAGGATATAGTCGTCCGATTTTCATGAAATTTAAAACGAAATTCTGAAATAACGATTAATGAGCAAATATAAAAATTGGTGAAAATATATTCAAAACTGACAAAGTTATAATTTTTTTTCGAAAAATTTACCGATCATTCCTATGGCAGCTATATGATATAGTCGTCCGATCCGGCCCGTTCCGACATACATATGTACGAGTAAGAGTATAGAAACGGACAGACGGACACACGGACATGGCTAGATCGACTCGGCTGTTGATGCTGATCAAGAATATCAAGAATATACAAATGTACATATATACTTTATAGGGTCGGAGATGTCTCCTTCACTGCGTTGCAAACTTCTGACTGAAATTATAATATCCTGCAAGGGTATATTAATATTAATTAGATTTTATACTTTTATTTTCGTTTCAGATTAACAACCAGAAATACTCCAACTCTAACCATATCCAGCAATCTTAATAATAATCATAAAAGCCTGTAACGTTTTTATAGCTCCCAGATCAAGGTGTTTCAAAAGAAGACAAACAGACATTAACGACACTGATAACTCAAACTTCTCAGAATTTTAAAGTAAGAACTCTTCTTCAGCTCAAAGACAATTCACATTCCATACATTATAAGTAAATAAACTTTTATGAATTTAACTCAAAAAATTGTTTATGTTTCTTTGAAAAACATTCTTTTTAGAAAGAAAATATGTTTTCTAATCGATGCCCTGATACCCCGATTTCACGTTCAATGTCAAGTATAATTTCGGTGGGTAAACACAGCACAAATTGGGTTAGTCAACAATATGCAAAAATATACTTACAGCAAACCCGATGTTTTGACATGTGTGTAAAAATATAGCTGTGCTGATAGAGGCGTAGTGTCCATCGGCATGGTTGGTTCCATAGATCACCTATAAGTACGAGTGCGCTTATCATAGCCTCTGGAAATCCATTCAATTGCATACACAGAATCGTTTTAGTGTAGGGCATTTTGGCACTGACCATGCGACGTCACGAAATTTATTTGCAAATTACCCGAGGGGCCAGTGTCAACGAAAGTGCCAATCCCGGGGGCATTCAAACATTTCGCGCGCCCCATGCGGGAGCGGACTAATCTCCGTCATTGAACTGCAGCAGCAACTACTGCCTGCCGCAGCTCCCACAGCGTCCAAGATCATGATCAGAGTGGAAATTGCACAAGCCGTATACGGGTCAGTTTTGTACGTACGGCAGGCTTTATCAGTTGGCTGGCGAACGCCAAGAGACGCGCATCGAAAAATTACGGCGTATATTCTAAAACGGAACTAGGAATATACGGGAACATGTTACTCCTGGAACTGCTGCTGCTGGGATTCGTTATCCTGCTGCCGAGCAGCCTGCAGGCAGCGGACATGCGTAAGTTTCGAAGGATGCTCAATTATAAACAGAAATAACAGTCTTGAAAAATTGCCCGAGTTCTAAAAACATTCCTTTGTGTTATCTGTTCACATCGTGGCTATGTGATCTTTCTGACCAATATATTGTTTTTTGTTTTGTGTAACATTATGAAACTGTGAAATAAATTATTATATTAGAAATTTGCCCCCATCTCTGGTTCTCTGTTCGTTACACATACAGTTTGTTTAAATATTGTTTGTGTTTTTTAAAGATTAATTCTGTAGCCTTGATTGTACGTGAATCATAAATATACACATAATAATTCAGCCTTTAGAAGCTTCCCTATATATTAAATACTTTACTGTATTTCGCTTTTTTCCCCCTTATAACTATTACTCGAAAACTTATGTTAAAGGCAGGAAAAATTTGTCAACAAATTTAACAGGATCCTGGCCAGTCCCGGACTGATTCCAAATATACAAACTCAATGAACCAATTCTGTCATTCTCCTCCTGTGTGGGTTTGAATATGCCGCTGAAGATGTTCGCTTCGCGAAAATGATTCCTGACAATGACTGCACGGGAAGGGACGTTCTCCTGTGTGGATCCGGAAATGCCGCTGGAGATGTTCCTTTTTAAGAAAAGATTCCTGGCAATAGGTACATTTGTATGGCCGTTCTCCGGTGTGTGTCCTTGTATGTCGCTGGAGATGCTCCTTTCGTGTAAAAGCTGACTGGCACAAGGTACAACTGTAGGGCCGTTCTCCTGTGTGTTTGCGAACGTGTCGCTGAAGGTGTTCGCTTCGTGAAAAGGACGCTTGACAGTAACTACATGTGTATGGTCTTTCTCCTGAGTGCGTCTTGACGTGTCGCTGAAGCTTAGTTTTTTGTAAAAAAGACTTCGGGCAGTCGGGACACTTGAACGGATGTTGCTCCTCCATGTTATTAATTTTGGCATCAAAGTTCACTTCAATACCAGTATAATCGCGCTGAATCTGATCTTTTATATCCTCCTTTTTCACTTTATATCTGAACTGATTTGAGATCTGACGGCGATCTCCCACTAGGTATTCGTCTTCAATAGGCTCGTTCTTTACTTGATCGAGGAGATGGAATCTTTTTTGTGTTTCCGTTTCGTTGTCGTAAATATCTTCCTCCAGGTGATCCCCCTCTTTATGTAGAGTGTCCTCATCCTGATAGTAGAGCGTATTGACGGATTGCATTATTCCAAACCCATTTGGTGCATCGTGACAGCTCTTCCTGAAAGTGTACAGTTTTTTAACTGTTGTTTTCAACGTTTATTGACAGGATTTTGTACAGTCCATGCTTACACCTCCATTTAGTTGGACTTAAAGCTGTTTGGAGCACCAATGACCTCTGATTTTGGCTTCTTCAGACGGCGTTAAAAAGCAGAAGTTTATTGTTTATATTTGTGTTTTTGTTGATTGCAGAATAGTGTGCCCGTTGCTCGAACGCTTAAGCTTACCATGGGAAAGAAAATACCAAAATGGGGTTACCGCCATGTTTTTTTTTCAAAACTGATTTTTCAAAAAAGATATAAATTATGTTCTTAAAAAGAAATAAAATATTAAAATAATTAGGTTTATATTCCCTGTGTCTGGTTCTTTTTTTAAAAACTATAAAAACTCTTTAAAATTAAGTTAAAATCCTTTTTTCCAGCAGCTTATGAAACGCTTAGAGAACAGATCATAGAAGCCGAGCGTCTGGCCTCGCTGGGAGGCAACATCTGGCTGACTTCTGACGAGGCAAAGGCCAATAGCATCCTGATGAACGCCAAGCGGGCGGAGATAGCCGAAGGTCTCAAGACGCCGGAGAAGTATGCCCCGGCAATGCATTTCTTCCAAGGGAGGCAGTACGTCCGCCAGAGCGAGGTCTTCCGACTGATCCAGAAGATGCCGAAGGGCGCCTTTCTGCATGGCCATAACACAGCTATGGTCACTTCGCGGTGGATTATTGGCAACCTGACGACCACCAACAACCTTTACACCTGCCGCAACGCGGACGGGCTGCTGGTGTTTACTTACGACCAGGCTGGTTGCCACAGCGAAGTCCAGAATGTGTGCACGGAGCGGATTAATGCCGAGGATCGGGCCAAGTACGAGCGACAGCTAGAGAAACACATTAATATGATGGGACCCCGGCCAGAAGGTGATGATAATGATAATGACAACGATAATGACTATGGCTTGACTTTTGTCTAACATTATATTTTAATCTTAATTTTCTAGCTTTGCTGCCGAACCGGAAGAAGATATGGGAACGATTTGAGAATATCTTCACCACCGTCGATCGGCTCTACAAATATCGACCCACATACTGCGCCTACCACAAGCGATTGCTGGAGGAGCTGTGTGAGGATAACATTATCTACGCGGAGATTAGAGCCTCCCTTTCGCCGGTCAGTAATAGATTTTTAGAGCTATAGCAACTATAAAAGCTTTATAACAATTTGAGCAAGGAAACTATAAGTCCTCTCCATTTCATCTAAACCTGTGACAAATTCTAATTTCCCGCAGCTCTACGACGACAACAATCGAACTCTGAGTACCCTAGAGGTGGCCAACGAGTTGGAGCGTATTGTGGAGGAGTTCAAGGCAAAGCACCATGACTTTGTGGGCCTGAAAGTGATATATGCCAAGCGAAATCGGGCCAGTGAGGAGGATATGTTGAGGCGTATAACTACGTTCAAGCAATTGCAGTAAGTTTTTTAAAAATTAAAAATAAGAACTCGAATTATAGTTTATAATTAATAATATTTTCTGCAGCCACGCCAAGCCAAACTTTGTAATAGGATTCGATATGATTGGCCAGGAGGACACAGGCGATCCACTCAATAAGTATGTCAACCAGCTATCCGATCTTCCCAGCACAGCCAACTACTTTTTCCACGCCGGCGAGACAAGTAAGATTGCTATGACTCCAAAGATGGCCAAGTCATTCATTTATTATTCGACTTATCACTCAGATTGGAACGGGCGAACGGACTGGAACATGATGGACGCCATCCTGCTGAACACAAAGCGCATCGGACATGCCTTCGCCCTGCCCAAGCACCCGCAGTTGTGGTCCACGATCAAGAAGCGCAACATTGCAATTGAAGTGAATCCCATCTCCAATCAGGTTCTCGGCTTCGTGTGGGATCTGAGGAATCATCCGGCCAGCTTTCTGATCGCCGAGAATTTCCCCATTGTGATATCAGCCGATGATCCGGGCGTGTGGGGTGCCAAGGGGCTTAGCTACGACTTTTACTACGCCTTCATGGCCCTAGCTCCGGCGGAAGCGGATCTGCGCTTCCTCAAACAGCTGGCCCTGAACTCCATTAAGTACGCCATTCTCACCTCAGACGAGCGGCGGAAGATCAACAGGGTGTTCCAGCGCAAGTGGCAGGAGTTTATTGCAAATATTTTGAATCCAAAGTTTTAAGTTTTAAGTTAATACAAAGGTCACTCTAGGCTACGTCTACGAGTAATACTTGGCGTGAACCGGGGCCGAAGGCCAATCCTAAATTGCATTGGGAGCAAACCATCCATGGAGGCACTTGGGCACTGGTCCGTTGGTGTGGAAGTCACAACGTCCCAGTTCGGTCATGGTTTTGGCACAGAGAACGATCAGACCCACGTAGCGATCGTTGAGGCCACCTACCACCATGGAGGCCAGTATGACGCCGTCGTCCTCAGATTTTGGCTCTGGTGCGGGCACAAAGATGGGTTCACTGGGATAGACATTTTCCTCGCACCAAGTCAGGCAGGTCTTATTCCACACATCCACTTTGATGAGCTTTAAAAAAGGGAAGGTATTTTAATTATTAAATTTAAGGAGGGATCCAGAGGGATACTCACAGTTCCTGGATTTTCTGCATCCACATCAGAGCTGATGGCGTAAAAGTACCTATAGTTCTTTCCCATATACTGCTCATAGTATATCCTGGGCGTCTCGCAGCCCCAGTTGCAGAGCATTTCCGGTCGCAGGAATATGCCAGTGGTGGCTTTATAGGCCTCAGCTTCGCTGCCCTCCAAAGTCACCAGATTTATCGGATTATCTTCTGTCTTTTCGTATCTTTTGGGACTCTCCTCTGACGGAGTCTCCTGCCTGCCGTTGGTAGACATGTATGTGATGTCCTCATACTGCGACACAGAGTGCTTCATAGTTCGGCTAGCTTGGGGAGGACTCAGGCCAGCCAGCGAAAAGGACCTTACCAGATTCCGCTTTCCGGAATTTGAAGGTGGAAGTGTACCCAAAGGCAGTACAAATCTCAAAGGGCGTCCCCGGAAGAGAGAGGCATAATTGGGATTCGATTGCATATTGGATATGGCCTCCAGGTACATGCAGTTGATCATCTCGGGATTCCTGTAGCTGCAAATGTCCACCACCACATGGCCATCCAGCTCGAAGCAGTTGATAATGTGCAAGTAAAAGAAGGCCTCTGACTCATAGGTCTGGACCAGTTTTCCCGAGCTCCTGTCTATGAGGTGAAAAAGTGTTGGTCTGTCCTCAAACCACTTGAGACACGCGGAGAGATTCTGTCCTTGGACCTGGGCCTTGACATACTCCGTGAGGGATACGGAGAGCGGCTGCTCCACGATCACAAAATAGTGATCCGTCAGTCCAAAGGTGTGCATGTAACCAGGGTGAAGCTTCCAGCGGCAAGGCAGCGTGGCTACCACATAAGCATCCTCGAACATGTGGTGTCCATGAGGAAAGCACAAAATCGTGTAAGCTGGTCCAGATCTTGTCATTGTAGTGCCCAGATTATACACTGTGCCGCTGGGCAGGACATGGGGGTGCGAAGTGTGGTTCACCACGCCCACAAAGTCAGTGGTGCAGATCCGAGCCTCTGTAGCCAAGGTGCAGGGATTGATCCTAAGTAGTACATAACTTTATAGATATTTCCTCTCTTCTGAAAGCAACAAGTGTCCACCTACCGATGCATGAACGGCGTCTCGGTAAACGTGTAATACTGGTCCCCAAAGGGATATATGGAAATCATCGAGTTGTCTGTACCGCTGTCCGGCCGGAAGATGGCCGCAAATCTGTCAAAGATGGAGTGACAGGGGTCTGGAACGGCCGCCGTGCCGAACTCCGTGACCACGATCCTTTGGGCAGCGCGATTCTTTCGCAATGTTTCCGTGTCTACAAACCGATTCTGGTAAGTTACACGTCCGTTCTTTATGGCAAATCGATGTAGCAGGGCCGAGCAGTCAAAAAGGTGGCCAAAGGTCATGTCGCCCACCTTCCAGCTACCGGGACCATTCCGTAGGAGACTGCCGGTTATCCAACGGGGTATGTGCCCGCTGACATGGCCCTCGATGGGATCGACAATCTCACGCTCGCAGGACCGCAGCCAAACATCCGAGGAACAGTTGGGATAATGGCGGCCATTGCCATCTATACGTTCCGATTGGGGATCACTCTGTTGGTCATCGTATTTCACCTGGTGGAAAAGAGGGGAGGAATAGGTTTTAACGTTCAAGATAGCCTCGATTGGACGGACGACCGCCCAAGTCGGCTGCATTTTTGGTTTGGATTAGCAGGGATTATCCAGTCGGCTGTCATGCCTCTACGCATTCCAAATATTTCATCAGCTGGAATCCGTTTTTTCAAGGACCTCAATGGGTCTCGTTTGGTTACAGTAAATTCCGAATGTAATGCCACAAAATAATTATTAAAAATCAACATTTAGCTTAGAATTGGTTCATTTTTTGAGGGACTTTAATATGTTTGAAGGTTGAGTTCCTCCACTTAACACATTTGTCTGCACTTTTTAGCCTCTACGTTTCATTTCAAATCCTGTCAGCCAGAGCATTGGGTATTTTATTTTGGAAACCTTTAGCCAAATTTTGTAAAATTTTTTAGTTATTAATCAATAACCACGCTTGCAACACACCGCAAAGAAATCGCGCATAAAGCTCTTGAAGACACCAGCTGCCATTGCGAGAATAGTATAGTGAGTACTGGGTGCTCCTCCGACAAACAAACCAAATCCAAGTCCACGTGGCCCGTCCGCTTGCAATGGGAACCAAATGACAACTGGCAAATGCTCCGAGGGGTTCTCGTCGCGTCGCTTAGATGGGAGGGGTGGCCCATGAGCCAGTGATTTGGATGGGGGTGTTCTTTGGGGGGGCGGTAGCCAATTGGAGGCAACTGACCCTAGGCAGTACATTGGCAGCGTTATTCATAATTTTGATTGACAGTCGCCGACGTAGCTTCACCGGTAGACGACGGCCCCTTGTTTCAAGCCCATTGCCAGACTGGAGACCCATTGCAAGGGGCACCGCGAAGACAAGTGGCTCAGCATTTTTGCCGCTTCGGCAACCGCCCAGCCACCCACCCGCCAAGCCACACGATTTGTAAAGTGGGCAAGCAGCCATTCAGCTTGGTGGATGCAGTCAGTCAGTGAGTCGAGGAAATCTAATACACCCCACTGACTGACTTTTGCGGCTGACCTTGCTCTAAAGTAATACACTTATGTATACATATATGTATTCCGTTCCTCCCACAGAAGCCCCAAAGGCGAAGGAGAAGGGAAAACTGGTCACGAGATGATGAAGTAAGTAGCGACTTAAGCCTTTAAGCTACTAGTGGCTTACGCACGGCTCAACACCCAGCAGAGACTTAAGTTCACGATCAAATCAATTACCGTTGTATGTCTATTCCAATGTAGCATATAAGAAAATAGATTCCATAAATTATGTAAGGCAGGCAATACGTATTCAAACATTGCCGTTTTAACGATCTATAAATCTTTAATTGTGATCAACTTGCAGCTGTGGTTAGAAATTTGTAATTGAGGTTCTTAATTCTATGACAATCAATTTATTGTTCGTTTAATATTAGGTATTTCACAGATATAGAATGGCTTAAAGTCAAGGCCTTTTATTAATTAGCTTATGGCTTTGATTATTAAAAATTGAAATTAGATTGAAAGTGTGTTTAAAAGACTTGAATAACAAATTATATAATAAATTAATAATAAAATTTAAATTAAAGGTAAGGTATTCTATTAACTGATTCTAAATAAAATATTTTTTGTTCAATTAATAAAAATAAATAACGAGGAAAAGTTAGCCATAGACCAACAGATATTTATATACAATTTCAATTATAATAATAACAGTCCGAAAACTCTTATTAGACATTTTATTTAGTTAGCTTTAGTAAGTTTAGTAGAAACAAGCAGACTTCTAAAAACTTATATTTTTTTATAATTATGTATTATTTATGTTGTGTATCAAACTAAATGTAAATAAATTAAAGAAATACCATAGATCTGAACAGATACAATTTATGTTTTTGATTCAACAAAAAACCAACTTGTATTATTTTTTTTAAATATTTGCCGTTGCGAATAAACTAAATATATCAGTGTTGGGTAACGCAGAACAAACAGCTGATTGATGACAACAAAACAGAAAAAAATAACGACGCACAAATAAAACCCGAATTTACCTGCGATTCCGGCGACTTTTCTAACGCACTGCTTACCTGTCATCCCCGCAAGCTCCTGCCAAGCGGCGAACGCCGACTTCAGCTCCTTCGTTGGTGTCCAGGAATGTGACCAGGGTTCAGCATTCGGCGGCGACTTCGACATTAGCCCCTGTTTCCCTCACTACGGTTGTCTCAACGAGATGAGCGATTTCCCCGGAAATGGGCGTGCAGCAGCCAAGGGCGGCACCGCAAGCAGGATTCCCCGCTGTGCTCCGTCCCAACGTCAACGGCAGACACCGACGTCCAAACCCAAACCCAACTCCTCCTTTCAGCCGGTGTTTCACGAAAGGACCACGGGCGAGGACGACTCCGTACTCACCCAGCAGCTGTGGAAGCTCGCGCGAAGGACGGGCAATCTAAATCTGTCCAACAAGGCATTGGCCAGAGGTGAGTTTAGGGGGAATTCATAGGTAATTACAGCAGCTACAAAAAGGGGCTTGCTCGCAAGCAGTGGTGACCCAGGAGCAGCTGCAACGTTGGAAGAATATGGCCAAGCCGAAAGCTTGTCATCAAAAGATGCGTCAGTGTGAGCAATGGAACCCCCTCGGCCTTGTTGACAGCAGCGCTTTGTGGTTCCAGTTCATGTGAGGCGATCGGCAATCGCGATTTCGATCTCGAACTTGACCTTGGCGCCATTCCGAAAAAGGCATGGAACATATTTGCCGCTTGATTGGCCACCATCCGAGCCTCGAGACGGTCCATAAAGGTGCTGCCCCACGGGGTGCGTCCTCAGGCCCAGTCATCGTTCGGCTCAGTCCAACCCGTGAGCTGGTCGCTGTCACAACGCCCCGACCAGTCAAGATTGCGTCCTCCAGGAAGCAGCTTACCTCGTTCTGCATGTGCGGTCCCTATCCGCGAAGGCGACGCTACTACCAGATCCGTGAATTCCAGATGGCCTCCTCGGCAGATGAGCTGGAGAGCGAGGATCCAGACGATGAGCTAGAGCTGGAGCTGGAACTGGATGATACCGAGCAGACAAAGCCCAAGACGGAAGCCTGTAGTGTAGTGAATGCCACAGCCAAGCGCTCTCTAATTGATCCCATTTCCTATTTCGTTGCAGTGCCCGAGCGCCTGTACGAGATCAACGAGGCGGATGCGGAGAGCAAGGCCGTAAACCTGGAGCAGCTGACCATCAAGGAGGAGGATGCCTGGTGGAATCAAGTGCCACTAACCAACTTGGACCTAAGCTCTAATACTCTGACGAAATTATCGCCTAAGATTGCGAACCTGCAGCAGTCGCTGACCGTGCTTACAGTGAGTATAAATCGGATATCAAATGAAGAGGCTTAAAAAATACAAATTTTCTCGCTTCTAGTTGCACGATAATGCTCTGGTAGAGCTGCCGCCAGAGATCGGCAAACTGGAGAAGCTCATGCGCCTGAATGTGAGCCACAACAAGCTCAAGCAGCTGCCCCGTGAGACCTATAGTTTGCCGGAGCTGCGGCATCTCAACATATCCCACAACGAGTTTAACGAACTCGATCCGGACATTAGTGACCTGCACATGCTCGAGTTTTTGGTAAGTTATGCAAACAGGATATATATTTCTATAAGCAAAGTCATTATTTAAGTTTAATATTAAATTTAAAAGGATTAATCATAGAAAAATACACTTTAACCTTAATTTTTCGGAGTCTCGAATCTTTATAAGGTTACTTTTGCAGATAGTTGACACAATTTAGTATCTATAAAGTTAAATTATCAATCTCACCTATTTATAATTGGTTGGGGCCTTTAAATATATTTATTTCCTTTAACCATACTGCTTGCTAACCGAAACGTAACAATAAAAGGATGCCGGGCATAATAATATCCAATCTCTGCCCGGCGGCATTGGGTTTCTGGTACGTCTAACAGCACTCCTGTTGCCCTATAACCACATCAAGGAGCTGCCGCCCGATCTTGTTAATATGCGATGTGAGTGTTAGCTAAGCCTCCATATAAAGACGTTCTAATTTCAATTGAAACTGTTTTTGTTTAGCATTACAAAAGCTAGATTTAATGCAAAATGATCTGACCTGCTTACCAGATGATATGGGATTGCTGAGGAAGCTGGAGTGTCTCTATCTGCAGCACAATGACATTTTAGAGCTGCCGGTTTTCGAGGGCAATGAGGCCTTGAACGAGCTGCATGCCAGCAATAATTTTATTATGGTGACTAAAAGTAAAATATTTAGTACCTTTGCTGTTGCTGAAGATTAACCCCTTTCAGACAGTACCGAAGGCCATGTGCAGCAACTTGCCACATTTGAAGATCCTCGATTTGCGGGACAATAAGATCACCGAGCTGCCCGATGAGCTCTGCCTGCTGCGCAACCTGAATCGATTGGATGTGTCCAACAACACGATTAGCATGCTGCCCGTCACCTTGTCCTCGCTGGCTCACCTTATTAGCTTACAGGTTGATGGCAATCCCATAAAGACGATCCGCCGCGACATCATACAGTGTGGAACCACACGGATTTTAAAGACGCTTCACGAGCGAGCTATGGCCAAGGCAAAGGAAGATGGCTCTGATAATGCGGTATCCCATTCAGGAGTGGGTATCAGTGTTACCCGTCTGAGTGGCGGACAAGCCGACGATTGTGAACTACCTAGCAACTACCCCGATAGGTATGTGAATAGCCTTTTAGAGCATTCTGCTATTCTAGACTTAACGCCGCAGCAACAGCTATCAGCAGCAGCAACAACAGTTCCCATATCAACATCAGTGTCCATGTATGTACCACCAGCAACATCAGGGACGGGTTGCGCCTCAAATGTGTCTATATGAGCCGCTAAGGCATTGCCAGGAGTATAATCGACAAACCGTGGGACAGCAGTTCAAGTCCAAGAGCTATCAAACTAAAATGGACAGGGGTCCTCAGCTGCAACATCCGCAAAGCCAAGAGTGTTGCTATTCGAATGGGATTATGTACCAGCAGCAGCAATACCAGCAGCAGTTCACCTACGAACAGGCTGTGCATCCTCGTTGGGTGTAGTGTATCACCAAGTTCCAATGATTTACAGCCATATTTTTTATATTTTTCTTCAATACTCAGCCTCATTACTAAATCCCATAATATCTTCCATCCCTCAGGTACAAGTTACGTCATACACGTACGTTAGCTGTCAACTTGGAGGAAATAACTGAAGTTCCCGAACAGGTTTTTCAAATTGCCAGGAAAGAGGGTGTTCATGTGGTTGACTTTGCCCGCAATCAGTTGAGCACTTTGCCCAATGGGTAGGTTCCGTGAGGAAGAACACTCAAGAGTATACATTGATTTGTGAATATATATTCTTTCTAGCTTGCAGCACATGCAGGATTTGGTCACGGAACTGGTGTTATCCCACAATCTCATCGGATGTGTGCCAACATTTATATCGCAGTTCACGCGTATTACGTTTCTGAATCTGTCCAACAATTTGTTGAGTGACCTGCCCATGGAATTCGGTGTCCTAAACACTCTACGTGAACTAAACATTGCCAATAATCGGTAAGTATTGATCTCTGGTTATGATCGTAAAGCTTAATATATTTTTGGATCAGTTTTGCGTTCATTCCCAATTGTGTGTTTGAGCTGCAAGGTCTGGAGATTTTCATTGCCAGTGAGAATCACATAAAGATGTTGAATGTGCCCGGATTGAAGAACATGAAGCGCTTAAGTACACTGGATTTACGTAATAACGACATTGATTCAATACCGCCCACACTGGGAAATCTAACCAACATAACGTAAGCTCTTTAATTTGTACTTATGTAAATTCGAACTCTAGACAAACTACCTTTCTACCTTTCTACTACCTTTCGTTAATATTATTTAAAATAATACAAATCTTCCCTCTATATGTACTTCTTTCAGTCATTTGGAACTGATGGGAAATCCATTCCGTCAGCCCCGTCATCAAATACTGATGAAGGGCACCGAGGCCATCATGTCGTATTTGCGAGATCGCATACCCACGTAGAAGACCAGCAGCCAAAGCAAATTACATTTTACACTTTTTTTTAAAGCAACACTTCACTAGCAGCAATATTTGTTTATTTTGTCGGAAAACCTTACCGAAATCTGTTGAGTTTCGTTCGATCACGCCCACACTTGGCCCACCCCTGAATAGGGGATCGACTAGGTGTGGACATGATCGAGGGAAAAAGACAAGCATGTTATCTTAGAGCGTAAGACACACCCTGTACCTTATCCAGCAACTGAACTAGTCAGCGACACATCCTCTATATATATCTGGCTGAGAATCTGTAATAAAAGGTACGAAGACCACAGCTCACTTTTGTTCTACAACTTCGCTGCGCAGGCGCTTGGCTAGGTTGCGCCTCAATTGGAGGGCAGCGTTCTCTTCGCTTTCCAGGGGAGCCGGCATCGAGAGCTCTGTGGTTCGTCCGCCGTTCTCCAACAGCTGCTGGGCCACCAATGCGGAACTGGGACGTGCTCCTTCGGGGGCATGAGGCGTACCACGGGCCATTGTCTCCTGCAGCTGCTTGGCACGCGTTTGCTTTTTAATTTCCACGATCTTATCGCGCTGGCGGCGCAGGTACTCCTGCCGCGACACCATGTCGCTGGGATCCACTTGGTCCTCCTGTTCGAAGAACAAGTTCAGGCGCTGAAATTTATCGTTGACCGAATCCAGGCTGGGATCATGCTCAGGAGTGAGGGCAGCTTCCGGACTCTCGAGTTCATCGGCGACGGTCTTGGCTATTAATTGCTCCACCTCCGAGGCGGTATCCCTATTGGGTTTTAAAGATTAATACAAATCCAAAAGAATGTTATGTAATAATGAAAACAACAAAAACTAAACTTGCGTAAGCCGAACTTTACGTAATTAATGGAAACCCACCCTTGATCCGAGCCCACATCCGCACTATGGTCATCATCGCCTCCTTCCCCGACGCCGGAATTTTGGGCCAATTGATTTTTCTCGATTAGATCGAGAGCCTGCAGCTGAAGCTCCACATTGCGTTGCGTCATCATGCGTATAAATATCTTCAAATCGTTGGCAGCCCATATCTACAAATAAAATTAATGGAATCTCAAGAAATCCGGTGCACACAAGGCTCCTTTCTCCCCCACTCACCTGCTGGAACAGCACCTGGTGGAACTGAAAGGGATTCTCGCCCTGACCCTGACCCCCCTGCTGTCGGCCTTCGAGACAGGCCAATTCGAATTGCTCCGGCGATATATGCATTTCCTCCATGAAGCTACCCAGCATGTAATCAACTAGATTCTTGTACTCCTCATGGATCTGGAGTATATCGGGATTGTTTTCATCCAGCTGCTGGTTGGGATCGAAGACTGAAGAAGCACCGAAGGCCAGGCATTAAACACGGTGCACGAATGGATGACGTGGCCATGCTCACCTAGGGATTTCTGCTCGATGAATGTCTGAAGAGGAGCATTCCAAATGGGTCCGTGCAAGAAGCACACCAACGAATCAAACACCCAAGAGTCTTCCACAGACATTTTCTCGTCCAGTTGCTGGTCAAGGGAGTGACTAACTAACTAGGAACTCTGGCCAACCTTTTAGCTGGAATCATTTGTTTGGTCCTTGAATCGGCCGTTGCCATGACACTGAAAACCCACCCGAGGCATACGAGGTATACGGAAAAAAAACACTTTGGAGAGCTTAGCCATTCTGTTTCTGTTTAAAAACTATTAAAAACTATTATTTAATTTACTCATAATCATAATATATAGAGTTATATATATATAGATCGCTTTTTACGCACGGATGTTTAATAACTAAATAAAATATTCAAATTATAGATGTAATGGGTATGTTGTGTGTTTGTGTGTTAGGATTAGGGGATTAGACAGCATACTATCATATACAATACACGATTCATATAAATACTATGTATAAACTATATAGTGTTGTGTTGTCGCCATTACTTTTACTTTAGTTACCATTTTCTCTTGTGTTTTCATCTTATTTACGTTTATGCTTTTCTTGTTCTCTTTTTTTATGCACTCTGCGTTATTGTTGCTCAATCAAACAAACAAAAACAACAACTTGGAAGGATATCGTATGTTTTCCCCATCTAAATTGTATGTGGCGCGGTCTTGACATGGAAGGAGGCCGGGAGTAAGGAAAGGATCTAGGGGAAACCGTTAGCTGTGACAGGAGGCAGGCTCTTTCTTATTTCGCGCATTACTATTAAACACTAAAATAAATAAATGTAGTACAGCGATACGCATACGCACATGGCAAAATACGATTATTAACAAATAACTTTATTACTCTCCGTCACTTGTGGTGGTTGTTGCATATTTCTCCTCGTTGTGTGTGTGTGTGTGTGTGTGTTGCTGAGCGAGCTTATGTGGGTGTATGTGCGTGTGTGGTTCTTAGTGAGCCCAACCACATTCGTTCGTTAAATTTAAATTATATATTATAATTAGTTATGTGTGTGAAAAAAGAACTTACAATGGAAAACCGTATGAAGACTATTCATTTACTTTACTCTATTGTTTGTTATTTGCTTTGCTTATGTTCGTTTCCCCGCTGCTTTAGTTTAACATTATATTCTATTTGTTATCATTATATTTAGAGTTATTTATTGATGTTTGGGTAGCGTGGTGTGTTTTATAATGCAAAGGTAACGCCAACAATCGTTTATAATTGTAAACACAGTCTGACAACGCGTTGCTCTGTCCTAAAAGATTCCCCCGAAGGAACTAGCAGTTAGTTAATCCAATACCTCCTTCCTTCACATTAAATTAACTTTGTTGGCTGTCCAATTGTCTGTTCTTAATGTAAAATCGCCATGGGATGGTGCTAGAACATTTACTTATTGGGAGCATAAATTATATACAAGGTTCTGTGATAACCGCGACTAACTCAAGAAAATTAACAAAATTTGTCAAGTCGGCGGTCTGGGCCTCTTTTGGGTATTTAAAAAACAATTGCAACAGGATTGTGTACATAGAACCTTAAAGGAAGTAGTTTGCCATTTTCAAAATTAATTATTAATTACAATTATTTACGTTGTTTGCGAAATTTTACAGCGCTGTTTACAAGCAACACACTCCTTGTGGAACTTTTCAGAGCTATCAACTTGAAGACACCGCTGTAAATGTGTGTGATAGTGCGATTTTGGCAGGGAATCGTTTTTAAATGTTTTAGTTGAGGATTTAAATCTAGATATTACAACTAATATAAGGTAAATATTGCAATTGTTTTTGAAATACCTACAACTAAATATTGCACAAATAAAGTGGTTATCTCCCTTCCCTTCCACGCAACATTTGTTTGGCCAGCACAACAGCCGACTTGACAGTTCCTGTTAACTGAATGATCCTGCTGACTGTATACAAATGTACTACACACCACCTGACGGGTTCTCCACGGCCTCCTCAAGTCAATCTTCCTCCGCGGTTTACGTGTTTTTTGCGGCTTAACTACTAAATACATTTTGTTTTGGTTTCGATTCGTTAATGTTTGTTTGCCAACTCTATCGAACAGCATCTCTGCCGTGGATGCTGCCGACCAGTGTTGTAGTTATCTCTGTGTTTCTTTCATATGCATATATATTTTCGAATATATATATATATGTATATATATATATATTTATGTTTTAGTTGTTTAATTTAGTAAAGTAATATTTATAATTTCTTGTTTACTTTAGGTGTTTCGTTTTTGCTTTTGCCTCCTCCTTTAAATAAAATTTTATGCTAAAATTTAATTGTATGTTTTTGTTTTTCTTGTTCGATCTTACATCGTACCGCTGTGACTGCTGTGCTATCATCTCCTGCCTCTTGCCGATGTCTATGTTGTTACCGATTCAATCCTAACGTTTGTTTGTGTATGGATCTTCTGCTGTCCGTCTTGCGTTTGCCGTATGTGTGGGTATGTTGTTGTTGTGTTCTGTTATGTTGTGTGTACTAATTTATAATTGATGCCGTCGCTGCTGCTGCTACTACTGTGCTCAACAACATCTGTCAACTATGCCAGACGCGCGCGCTTTTGTGCTTGTGGCCCCTCAGAGTCCTCGTCCTCTTCATAGTCATCCTCGCCCGAATCACTTTCGTAGTCTACCAGGCCCTGTATTGGAGCGAAGGAAATAGTAAATAATAATAAAAAAAATATTCTCAGTTAACAAGCTTAAAGTTTTCACATACCTTTTTAGCCGTCGCCTTGTCAGCTTCACTGCTGGCACTTTCTGAACTGCTGCTCGCATCCTGCTCCTGTTCGCCCCCAGTGGCCGGGCAGCTAATGAGGTCATCGCTGGGTGGCAACTGGGCATCGCCACTCTCAATATCCGGACTGGCAACAGCCGGAGCTGGCGATAGGTTGGGTGAACTACTGCTGGTCGTGGTCGAAGTCGCCGCCGTCACAGATGCCGCCATCGCAGTGGCGATTGTGGTGAGAAACTGTGAGGCTGCCACGGCGGCCACCGTCGCAGAATCGCACAGAGATGCGCCAGCTGATGAGCTCCCTGGTGGTGAGGACGAGGACGAGGACGAGGAGGATGACGCCGATGATGACGATGAGGACGTGGACGCTTCTAACGAGGAAGTTGTCGAAGAGAGTGAAGTATTGTTAGCAGCGGCGGCTGACTGCGAGAGTTCCAACTCCTGGTGCTCCGGCGCCTCCACGGTGCTATTTAGCTGCTGTTGCAGCTCTGCAATTTCGGGCTGTGTCTGTTGCTGGAATGGGTGCTGTTGCTGTTGTTGTTGTTGTTGCTGATGGTGTTGCAGTGCGATGTTGGCAGCGGCGGCCAAATGAACGGCAGCCTGGGTCTGCTCATCGACCATGCTGGCCGACTCGGGACTACTGCTGCCGCTGGCCACCGGTGCACCTGACGATGCGGATGATGTGGTAGTCGATGTCGCGGTGGTGTTCAAGTTGCCTAGCAGTCCGCCGCTGTGCGGTGACGTACTATGCGGCGGAGACGATTTCTGCTGATTTTGCGATTGCGGGCCATTCTTTTCGCTGACGGCTGTAAAATATTTAGATATTAGAATCCCACACAGGAAGTGGAGAGCAAAATATACTCACATTTGATAACATTGCTGTACGTATCGATTTCCTCAGTGAAATCGTCCTCTTCGTTGAACCACATCTCCTCCTCTTCCTCCATTTGCCGCTGGTCCCGACGAAACCGGCCACCGCTACGGATGATGGGCAGGCCACTTTAATAATAATAATAGCATATACACAAGGCATTTTCACATTGTGTTCGGAGTAGCACAAGGCGGAAAATAAAGTCTGACTTACCCATCCGTTCGGTTCTCCATCTTGTCGCGGTCCTTGAGCCGATCCTGGTACTGGTCGTAACGGTTCTTTAAGTATTTGAATGTCTGCACATATTCGATTTCATCAAATATTTTGCTGAAGTTCTCCACAAAGTAGACACACAGGGTGCGAATATCCTCGAGTTTTATAAACTCAAACAGCTCCAAAATGGCAGACTCTAGCAGATTATACCGACCGTTGTTACGAATAAAAGCATCCACCACTGGCGCAAACAGATTGCACTTTACAATGTGTCTGCAGAGGAAGCAAAAAAAATAATACGGTTAGCGAGAATGTCACATCACAAATGCCAGTAAACATCTCGATCTTACCTATTGTAGAACTCATCCTTTAGTGCAATTATCTTGCGCAGCAGCCGCAGAGCGCCGAGTACAAGGAACGTGTGTGTGCTCTTCATTAGCACCAGAATTCGCTTGAGGAGATCCTTTTGCAGCAAAAAGTTCTTGATGTGATAGCTATGATGCTCTACGCAAAACGACAAAATATCCAGAACGATGCCAAGTAACTGGGCCGTCTGATAGTCCTCATTCTGCGGACGGTCACCCATTGTATTAAGCATCAATGGAGCTGCAGATGACCATCAGTTATCATTAGTTGGAAATTCGAAATCCGCAATACCAGGACACTTACCCACTAACGTCTGAACACTATATTTGTAGAAGAAATTAAGAAAGTCCCCCTTCTCGGTTAACATGTTTTCCGGCTCCAGTAAAATCTTAACAATGCCCATCAGCTGTACCGCAATGCCAAGCTCCGGCTCAGAGTCGTTAAGCATTTGTTCAATGGCAATGTTCAGCAACATGCGCTCCTGATACAGTAGTAAAAATAGGGAAATTAATTCATAAACTGTTTAATTTGGATATTAGACTTACCCCCTCTGGCCTGTTGGCCTGGTTCAGCGTATAATTGCGCACCACCAGCGGCGAAAACTCAACGATAGCCGTAAGAATGTCAATGGAGGCGGACTTGGTCTTCTTATCATTCTTTACGAGCGTTAGTTCAAGAGCCTGCAGGATGCCCAGGCAGGTGAGAGTCTTGTAGAACGAGTCCTTGCCTTGCGGTTGAAGATTCTGGGCAAAATTGCAGAATTCCTTCAGGAAGAGAACTGTATCGCGACGCTTCGTGTCTCCAGTTGCCGGATCCGTGAGCACAGCGAACACATCAACCAAAAAGCGCTCGTCGTCCTGGATCATTGTAACAATCTCAACCTTATTGAAGAAGATGAAGCTAGACAGAGTGTTCAGCATGTTGTCTTCGACAAAAACCGATGGCGTGGGCAGAATAATGTCCTGGATGTACTGCACCCGGAACGTCTGGTGAATCTTGGCCAGCAGGTCCTGGTTCTTGATCGGTACCGCCTCACGGAACTTGGCCAACTGCTTCAGATACTGCCGATGCTTTTTCGGCTGAGCCACACTGGGATCGTACTCCAAACACCCAACCACGTCAAAGATGGTATCATCCGCGAACATAATCTCGAACAGGGCATTCTTGTTCAGCAAGAATATGTTCTTGAAGATCTCGAACAAGTGGTGTAGACCTTCGGTGTTGTCGAGGTCCTCGCAGACGTGGAACAAATTCAGCAGCTTCTTGATGTAGCTCTCCGATTCCAGGGCCATCGATAGCTTCTCCTTGCGCAGTGGCGTAGAGAGACAACTCTGTATCGTCTCCGAAATGTCCTCCAGCCGGGAGAGTTCGCAAGGAGGCAGCTCTATCGGCGGCGCTGTATCCGACATGTCCTCGAATCGCTCATCCTCCGACTCTTCCACAATATCCTGTGTGATCTCAACCGAGGGATCCTTGCCTTGTACCTGTTTATGGGTTATTAATTGACAACATTGACAAAAACAAATCTCAATATGTCCCCTATTACATACTGCAGCCTCGGGAACAAAACTTACCTGGCATATCTTTTCCCATATCTCGTCACAACCAGCCTTCTCCTGAAAACTCAGGGCCAGATCGAAGTTGTCGCCCTCGGACCATACGATCAATGTATCCTGTTGCTTCTGGTAGGCGGTGTCCGGTTGAATCTTGCTCTCCAAAAGCAGAGATCCATCGGATTCGGCGCGAACCAGAAGGGAGATGCCTTCAAATAATTGAGAGGAGAAAGATACTTTAGATTTAATGGAGTTTTATATACATACTGAATTTTGAACTCACCTTTTAACCTATCCACATAGGTGGAGGAGACGTGGCCGGTGCCACGATCATCCCACTGACGCTCCGCATTCAACGCGTACAACTTGACGCGACGGCGGGTGTCGGTCGTCATGATGAATATGTGCCCTGAGGTTACCGCTGTGGATGTGCTCTTGCTGGTGTCCTTTTATGATTTATCTGATTTTCTTTGAATCTGGACTGGAATTTACGGCTTGGAACCGGTCCTCTAGGCTTTTGTGCGCTATAAGCTAGACGGCTATGCTACTTGGCTAATTATTTAAATTAGGATCTTGAATTTAGAATTCAAAGGATTCGGCTAATCTCTATTCTTGGCTCGCTTGATATCCATGTTAGGCTGCTACTCCAGCGTCGGGTAGGGTCACGACAAGGCTTCACTGCAAAGGAAGAACATTGTTTTTGTTAGTTTATTAGATTTTTTACACGGTTATTACACAAATTTCTCTTCAATTATATTTTTTACAGCAAGCAATAATTATTTTACTCAAATAAAAGTATTGATGATAATCTCATGACATTGAGATGATTTCATAAAATTAGAATAATCAAGAAAGATTTAATTAAACTTTAAAATGTGAAAGGATACACATATCAACAGATTATCTTTTACTTCAAATATATAGGCAGCTGAGGACTTATTTTCAATGAAGGAAGATGTGAAAGCAGCATTTATATATGTATAGTTTGCGCGTGGGGAGAAAGAGCAGCAGAGAGAGAGAGAGAAAAGGTAAGAGAAGATAACAAACTTGTAGTAAGATGCGAAATGCCAAAAAATATTTCGCTTTGGCCGGTCTGTTTACAAACATTAAACGTTTTCCATTAGATCTAGGCCTTCCACAGTCTACCTGTGTTTGTGTGTGTGCTTGCATGAGCAACTACTATCGCTCCGCTTTCGCCCCACGGCCAGCAGCTACATAGCCAAGAGTGCAAACACGCGCGCGTAGAAAACAAATAGGCAAAAGAGTGCCGTAGACCTGAGAATGGGAGACCTGAGAGCGTAGAGAGTGGGAAGCAGAAATTAAAGTCAAGCCAATATAAATCGAACCATTTGGTGTTACTTTTGTAAACTTAATGCACTCTTAAGGACTTGAACGAGGTTAAATTATGTTTAATCTTAATGAAAATGGCAAAACCAATCGGTAAAACTACCAATAGAATGCATTATAATCTTGTCAAGGTCTTTAAGGTAAAGAGTTCCTGCGAAGCGAAAGTTTCCAAGTCCCAAAAGTAAATGAATAAAAGGTTAAACTTATCAAAGCTTCACTGTGTCCATTCTGGCGAGGCGACAGTCAATGGGAAAGTGTAGTGAGTAAACAGAACGCAGGAAAACGAACGAAATACGTCATCGTTGGAAGAGAGCGCCCACATCAACATCAAAGTTTGCTATTCACCGCAAATATTTACGTCACCTCAGATCGACACAGAAAGGCCAGCACCAACACCCACCCACCACCACCCAATTTCCTCGCACCACCAAGGCTGCGAGTGTGGAAAAGATGTGTGCGCTGGGATTTATTTGCACAGCGATTGCGATCCCAGATACGAATCGAAACGAAATACTATACAAGTTCCAGTGAAGCGCCATAGGCCAATCCCGCACTGATAACACCACTAGAGAACCTAGACAGCCAGAGAGGAGGAGGGACGGAGAGAGAGAGAGTTGGAGATTTCACACTCGTAGACCCGAGAATCGTATACCAAAACAAAAGTAGCAATTCAAAACAAACGGCGAGAGCGGTTTACGCAATCAGCTGCGAAAAACACGCGAATGCTAGAGATTTCGGTTATTATAAATATTTATTAATAATAGCAGCCACAGAATGGCTGCCAAAATGTACAAGAAATATCGAAATGTTAAACTGTGCCCGGAGGACTCAAGTCATTGATAAACATTGAAATAGACAGATATGTAAAATTTTGTTCAAACTTAAACTTCATCATTTTCAAGCTCTGAATTTTACGTGGAAACGTTTTCTACGTATTAATTCGATTTCTTTCATTTTTGCAATACAAATTATAAGTAAATTAATTTTTTCCCGGTTACAGTGCAACGTACAAATAACAGTTTCATCAAAAAACTTATAAAACAAAGCTTTTTGATGTTAAAAACAATTAAGTGTGAAGAAATTTTAATATTATGAACCCACACATGCAATTTGCCCTCGAAGTCGATTTTCATACCTGAAAACAAAGTAAACAAAAAATTGAAGCACTATAAAATTATATTAAATAGAATTGCAAACAATATTTCTGGTATTTCGAGCCCAACTGTGAGTGCTGTAGTATTTTCCCCACAGGACGCTGCAAGTGTCAATGAAGCCGTGAAAAAAGGAGCGACCGAAAAGGCGTGAGGTGGGGTAACAAAAAAAAAGGATGCAAGACTCGGTGGGGAAAAAGCTGTGTAAATTGGACTTGTGCCTGTGCTGCTCCTGTTCCGTTTTCCTTGTGCTTTTCGACTTCTTTCTTCGCTCCCGATTGGTACTAAAGGGTCAGAAAGGAGCAGAGGGGGCAAAGAGAGTAGCAGGAGTCTGACGATTACGAACGCCTCGTATCTTGTTTTTTGCATGCATGACAATGTGTGCAGAATACGCGCGCTCGCATACACAGGCACACATATACACGCGCAAATGTCCGCAGGCGTGTGTGCGTGTGCATGTATGCACCGTTTTGGGGTGGCATTGGGGAGTGACGGGACGAGTGGAGAATTCGGCAAATTTCACAATTATAAACACTCTCCGCCGAAGCGATTGCAATGTCAGCAAATTTCCTTTTCTTTTTGTTCGTTTGATTTTCAACAGTTGATGTATTTTCATACGCGATACACACACAACGCTCACACTGGCACAGTCACACACACTCACACAGCCACAGTCTAGCAAGTACATCGCTTTTTTGGCCGTCTCTTTTGCGGTTCATTCAATAAAATTATTGCGAATAGCAGGCACAAAACAGAATCGCAAAAATTGCATCGTATTGCGGGAACGAGGCGTGTGGTAAAGAAAAATGCCGTCGTATCCCCACTCACTCCCACTAACATACAAGACGGTCCCGGTGTTGTTGTTGTAATCCGAATTTGTTTTGATGTTTGCTTACTAATGTTTATGTATACCACATTTCCTCGATATTCGCAGCCGATTTTGCATTTAATTGAAACGCACACAAAACGCAGGGAAAGGAAAACAGACGACAAACTCACCACGCAGCCAGAAACCCAACACACTACACACAGCAGAGAGCGGAGAAACTCAACTCGACTTTTCGGCCGTTTGCGTTGTTGCATAAAGTGCGATAAAAGCCGAGATGCCGAGTGTCCATCTAGTCGGAGTCCTCCGGAATACGGTTATGATCCGGATACAGATCGAGGAGCTAATTTGGCTGGATATAGTCCAATTCCGCAAGGCCGGAGTACGTGAGACGAACCACACACACACACTCAAATACTCGCACGCAGACAACACAGAAGCCGCAAGAGGGCGAGAGCAGGACGGCAGTAGCAGTAGAGCAGCAGCGGGAGAGCGGGCGAGTGCGAGAGAGAGCGCGGGGGCAATGCTGACTGAAAAGTTATACACTCACGCTGCAATTCCTTGTTTAGCTTCTGGAGCTGCTGCTAGCATTCGCTTCGCATTCGTTTAGTCAATGTACAATTTACGTTTGCGCATATTTATTACTGACACGCGCTATTAACAATCAATCTCCCGGATAATTATGATTTTTACACTTTTTCCGCGGACGACGCTCGAGCGTGTCTGACCACTATTATACGAAATTCACCTCTCACCACTCGCGATAATACATGGAATTTCTACTGACTATCGATACAGATTGCTTGCAGCAATGCGTCGACAGCATCGATGAAAAACATCGAGTTTCATTGGCCAACAGCTGATTACGCTTTGGTTACATTTCCAAAAATGGAGGCGTTTAAAGGGTCTTAAGCCTAAAATATCTTTTGTGTCCCCTAACTCATATTGAAGGCCTCCAAAAACTGCCACGGACAACCAAATGAAAAATTAATTAAATGAAAATCAAAGTATAATTGAGTGACCGTTTGACAAAAGAACCTAAATGCCTCCGGCTTCTTATTTTCGTTGGTATTTTCATTGAAAACACGGAGCAAAAACATTTGTTTTGATTATCGGTGGCCAAACAGATTTTGATAAATAAAGTGAATTTAAGACATTATTGCCTAATTCTTGACAATTTTCTGGTAGTATCATTGACATACGAGGCCTACGATAACATGGCCAATAAGGAGATGACGATCCACAGATACTACAGCCGGAAAGCCAAATATGCCGGCTACGCAGAGGCGGATCTAGAACTGTGCATCAAGCACTGTGGCGGGGACGTGGTGCGCATCGAATTGGTGAACCGGCAGCATGGAACCGAACTGCGGAGACAGTCGCGCCGGCTGCTGCTTCTAGTTTTCCTGGCCACCGCCTACTTTGTGGGGGTTTGCGGTTTCTGGAGCCGGAACATTGGGCTCTGGCAGCCCCGCATCATATATCCGCTGGTTACCTGGGCTTTGGTAGCCATTCTGATGCTCCGCTCCATACTAAACCTGGTGCAGATCGAGCGGATCTTTTACAGCTGGGACATGGCGTTGCAGACGGAGACGGTGCGATCGTTCGGGAGGCAATCAGTGTTTTGTGTCCAGCAGGGGCATATTCATGACATAGTGCTGAACGAAGTAATAGAAGATGTGAGTAATGGGTTGATTTTATATGTAAATTTATTCTGTCAAGTCTTGTTCTTGCATAATGCACGCATACAAAGTAATCCATAATCGGCACAGTTTTGAATTCTATTTTTAAATCATCTTTTTACAGTTGGATGTGAAGTACATGCTGATATTACGAACAAAAGGAAGTCTTTTCAAGAAGCGCCCAGTAATACCAATATTCAATGTAAGTTTTATTCTCTCTAATATATATTTTGCTTTTAACCAATAATTATTTCCTTCCAGAGTCAATCACCCTCGTTCGAGTGCCTCCAGCACACCTATCGGGTCCTACACAGTTACTGGCTGAATAGTACCAAGGATCGATCGGAACAGTCCTATAACCAAGACAAGTTTTCCTTGGTGGCCTCGTAGACTTCTTCCAATTTGCTGAGCTGTCGATGAAAGTATTAATTAATCCTGAGCGTTGATGGTGCTTAATAAAACAAACTAACCTGAAGCATGGGTGTGTAATCTTCCGGCTTAACGGAGAGGGACGGTATTTTGGGAACGTTTAACTCTGCATCTAGAATGTTGAATTCGCTTTGGATCTAAACATACAATTTGAGTTGCCTTTACATTTAATTGTTAACTTATAGGTAAAATAAACCTACCAAATTGTTTAGCTCTGTTGTGTAGTGTTTTTTGACGATTTTACGATAGAGGTCCATGTAGATATCCTTCTTGTTGTTGAAAGATTGCAGGATGTCGCGCATCTCGAGCACTTGCTGAAGTGTTAAATCTATTACCATAATTGATCAAATATAAATAAACAAAATACATGTTCAATTTATGCCGCTTACCTGCCATGGCGTCGCTTTTTGTTTTGAAATAGTGTTGATCAACGCATGCACTAAACCAATACAGTGGAAACCCGGTTACTTCGACAGCGTTAAGAAAGGAACAAATACTTTAAAATTGAATATTTTTACAATCCGAACAATCAAAATAGACAAGTGTCTAAATTGACAATACATTCAACAATTCAAGCAGCAAGCGAACGCACAAAATATCCCTTTTAGTGTATGCATACTGTTTATCGACTCCTCTGGCAGTGTTGCACAGCATCCACATTGGCCTGACGTAATTAAAGCAACGGCGTATATTTTTGTTTATGTGTGGCCGTGCCTGCCCCTCCATCCCTCGTCTGAAGGAAACTGCTGCGACTCCGATGACCACTTCTAGCTCCGGAAACTGACTACTCCGCCGCCAGCCCGATACCCTCCTCCCGCCCCGATGTGAATCATCTGTTGCTGATCTCACAATCGCGACCGAAATCACCAAACGTGAGTTCTCTCTCTCAGCGAAGCAGTTTCGTCATACGGGCGTGCCCCCACATGGACATGGAGCTGCTCTGCTGGTTGCCATAAAAGCACTAATCAAGTTGTTCTCTTCCGCCGGCAGTTCCTCGTATTTCTGGTCCCTCAAAATGAACCGCTCGGAACCAATTCCCATACGGCGAGATCGCTCCTTCGACAGCGTGCTCAACCGGCTGCTGCGTATGCGTTCCCAGAACCATGAAAGTTTCCGTGCTGCCATGTACAACTTTCTGATCGCCGCCGGCGTGGGAGCCTTTGTAGCCGTCTGCTTCATTCTGGGACCCTTCGTTCGCCCTCTTCTCTGGGCTTTCCTCATGGGCGCAGTCCTCTTCCCATTTAAGCGACGGCTGGCGGAGAGCGTGAATAGCTGGTTCCAGCGCCTGGAGGAGCGCGACTGCAACGTTTTGGTCTCTATTTGCCTTTCGCCATTAGAGGCTACAGAGCACTGCGGCCGACTGCTGATAGGTTGGCTATGCGAGCACTGGCAGCTGCTCTTGGCCGGATGCGGAGTGGCTGGATGCATCAAACTGCTGGTGTTATACGCTCCAAAGGGATTCCTGCTGGCCTTGTGGCACTGGATTACCTTCTCGCACGGGCTGTTCGTCCAGATAATTGGATTCCTCAATGTCTACGTGGTATGTTCACTGGAGCATCTTTAAAAGTGGAATACCTTGTATATTAAGCAATATCCGACAGCTCATCGCCCTGGTGCTGGTCTACCTAACGTGTGTTCATTTCTTCTGGAAGCCGGAGAACAGTGCTCATTTTGTTGTCGCTGGCCAGTCCATGTGGATTGCCATTGCTGGCTATCTGAGCAGCTTTTTGGGCGCCCTTCAGGTGCCAGTTTTCCTCCTAGTCATGGCATATGTCACTGCATCTACGGCATATCATCTTCAAACAAGGGAAGAGTCTGGATCCTACCTAGACCGCCTTCAGAAATTGTTTGATAGAAATGATTTCGAACGCTCCTTAAGTAATTTTAGCATTTGTGGGAAGCTAGGTAGCGAGCCCCCACTCAGTCCACAGTCGGAGGTGGAGGACATCTCTCTTAGTGACACTGTCGACTCTACGGACACCTTCGATGCGAAGCACGGAGCCGAGATTGAGGGCCACCAGAGTGATACATTTTTTAAACTATTGTTTTACGCCTGCCTAGGCACATTCCTGTATCGCAACGTTTGGATGTTTATCCTGGCAGCCATTCCCATCTTTCTTCACCTCATCTACACAGTTGGCGTTTATACGGGAATCATCCAGTTTGCCTGCAGCAAGATCGACGAAATATACCAGGCGTTGCGGGTAAGAATACGCTCTTGTCAAAAGTTCTTAATGCATTTTAAGATCTCTGTTTTCGCGGCAGTCGTGGGCGATCGAACATCATTCCGCCGTGCTACCGCTGTGCCTTCCTGGTGTCCTGGAGCTGAATTACAAAATCAATACGATCGTGCGAGACTCACTGAAGTCCTCCGTAGAGTCCGTCACTTCCATTCTCATGATCATTCTCATGCTGCTCATCATAGTGTTTCTAAGCGTGTTCTTCTGCGTGAACATATACTCGGAGACGATCGAGGTGGCCTATCTGGGCAAGGATCTAATTAACAAGACGATCACAGATCGGCCTGAGCTAATTGATATCTTGCCCGCCAACATGCAGGCGTCCATCGATGATGCGCTAGATAATGCGCACCATTATGGCCGCCGTAAGATCGAGACATATATAGACGACTGGCTGGCGGACGCGGACAAGGTGCACGCTACAAAGCTGAAGGAGCAGATCCTCGATGTCTGGGATAGGCTCATTCAGTACTGGATCGATTTCAGCAAGGCGGATACCTCTTATGGCCCAAGGGTTCCAACGGATGCACTGAAGAGCACCTTTGGCGAGATCGTCGACAATCCAGGTATGTTGCCTTACCTTACCTATCGGTGGTTTCTTTGTATCTTTTCATTTGTCCCGTATTTATTATTAACCTTTTGAGTTGTGTTTTCTGGGCTTGCAAGGGGTGTTGGGCCTTTCTTGAGTTAGTGCTCGCTTTATCCATCCATCCCGTAACCTTCGTTTGCGTCAACGATCTAACTCATTCTGTGTTGCATCTGCTAACCAATGGCCGTTTATTTAACCAAGGACATTTTAAAGAGCTAGTTTTAGTGGCGAAACAGGGCATCATCGGCTGGGCGCAGAGCAACACGCAGACGATCCTTGAAGTCGCCGAATCCTTGTGGCACATCATTCGCACTAATCTGTCGATGATTATGGGCGTGACAGGCGAAATTCTGTCACTCTTGCTTTCCGGCGGACAGGCGTGCATTGAGTTTATCTTGGATATGGTAAGAAAATTAAATTTTTCTTTAGTAAATGTATTAAATCTTTATTTTCATTCTCCTTTCAGATTGTCTTTTTTACGGCCCTTTTCTATCTGCTTTCGAGCAGTCAGGAGAAGTATGCACCGCTGCAGATTACGAAGTACTTGGGGTACTCTAGTTCGGGCATCAAGATCGCTGATGCCCTCGAGAACTCCATTACGGTGGTCCTAGTCTCAATGTTCAAGTGTTCCACGTTTACCGGCCTGTTCACCTGGCTGGTGCACACTGTTTTTGGAGCACGGATAGTTTTCCTGCCGTCCGCTCTCGCTGCCATGCTAGCAGCGGCTCCCTTCCTGGGAAGCTATTGGTGCGCTGTTCCTGCTTTCCTGGAGCTCTGGTTAGCCCAGGATCGCTTCTATGCCGGACTAATACTATTCCTGCTGCAATTCTTTGTACCGTCATCTTTTGAGACGGCCATATATAGTGACCTAAAAGGGTGAGTGTTTGGATGGAAAAAGGATAACTAATTTATTAAATATGCCTATATTATTAGTGGTGGTCATCCCTACTTAAATGGTCTGGCCATTGCCGGCGGCATGTACTGGATTGGCTGGCAGGGAGCCATTTTCGGGCCACTGATGCTCTGCTTTTTCATTGGTCTCTTCGAGGTGGCCACTTTGGCGATGCGCAGCCATCAAGAAACCAGGTAACTCTTAGGCCCAAGAACGTTATTTCCAAAAAGTTTGTTTGATTTGCATGCAAAGTATGAATTCTATCCGTCTTGTGCGGCTCAAGGATTTAAGTGAGTGATTTATTCGATTTCTTTAGCTTCCTTCAAGTTGATTTTCCCCAAATTCTTGTTCTCGAATAAATTAATTTGCTCTTGCCTCCATTTCAGGAACAGCACTGATGAGGAGACGCGGACCACGTGAGTTTGGCATGGAACAGCAACTACGAATTTCCCTTTTAATACTCGAAACAACTAACAAAAGCTGTGCGGCCAAAAGACCCGACAATCAAATTGAGATTGGCCCCAAAAATTGTACTATAGTTTTAGGATGGCGAATGACTATCGCTCATAATCGATCGCTTCGCAGTTACTAATTTTTACCAGCTTTTATTTCGTATTTTTATTAATTTTTGAACTAAATTTACTAAGTATTCAAGATTCCGTCTCATTAATATCTCTGTTGTCGATCTTATAATATGTATTTACATACAAAATGTACCTCGAATTGTTGGTAGTTGCAAAAACCACTTTGACGCTGTAAAGTACCGACTGTCTCGCTCGCTACTAATTGCTTATTGTAAACCTTGTGATTTGTTTAAGCTTAGATTACAAATAATGTGTTGCAAATATATTTCAATACTAACTGTGAACTGTGCTGCCTTGAAATCTTTTCTTAATGTGCGAGTTTTCTTTCAGCCTACCCGTCAACGAATCACGAATTAACGACACCACAGATGCTAAGGAAAAACCAGTAAAAACGAACGACGAAAAGTCGATGACCGGGGGAAAACCTGTTGAGCTGAAAATTGTAACAAAAACAAAAACCTTTCACCTCTTGAATGCCAAAGAAAACTAGTAATTATTTGGAATTTTATACGTTTATTAAGTGGTAAAAGAGTATAAAGAAATGTGTATTGTGGTGCAAAATAACAATATTATTAAGTATATTAAATACTTATTCGAACAAATGTTCTTCCAAATTCTTTTTTAATAATTCGCGAAATAATCGAATGTTCCTTTTTCTGTTTAGTTGGTATATTGGTTCTTAAAGGTGAACTCAGGATGCCTCTCCACGCTGCAAGAAAAAATTAACATTTAAAATAAATAATTAAAAATATCAAACACTTTTCTCACCCGTGGAAGAAGGCGAAGTCGCAAACGCGTATGTTCTTATCCAGGCTGGACAACTTGGCCACCTCCTCTGCGGTTAGTTCGAAATCAAAGACATCCAGATTTTGCTTGAGACGTGCGGGGTTCGTGCTTTTGGGAATGGCGGACACACCGGTGTCGATGATCCAGCGGAGCAGCACTTGGGCTGGAGTTTTCTTATGAGCAGCTGCTATTTCCTTGACCTCCGGTATGTCCATCAGGTCGGGAATATCCCGGACAATGCCGGCGCCTGCATTGAACTTGGCAATCCCCTTGGAGCCCAGCGGGGAGTAGGCGGTGACAGTCACGTTCTCGGACTTGCAGAAGTCCACCAGATCCCGTTGTTGCAGGTAGACATGGTGCTCGATCTGGTTATTGGCCGGCCTAATCTTGCAGTTCTTCAGCAGACGGGCCACCTGATCCTTACTGAAGTTCGACACGCCAATGGACTTGGTTAGACCCTTCTCCACCAGAGATTCCATTACTGCCCAGATGGCGGCATGATTGGTGGTCACATCTACCTCCATGAGGCCATCCTTGTCCAGCTTGAAGCTTCCATCCTCATTGATGTTGATGGTGAAGGGGGTATGGACCAAGTACAGATCCACGTAGTCCAGTTGCAGATCGGCTAGGGACTTCCTGATGGTGGGCTCCACCTCATGGGGGCGATTGGCTAAAGAGAAAAGTTTAAGATATTTTAGTAACTTTTCTGGGTTTATTTATATTCCCTAAAAAGTCAAGAGTTTTTTTTTTATCAAAATTACTTAATAATTTGATTTTTATTATAGCACTCAATGTATGGAGCTTATCTATGAGCTTTTTATTTTTATTACCCACAATAACATTTAAAACGCCACTGTTACCAATCAATCCATAAAGATTAATATTTTTACGATCTTGTTTAATTGCTTCTTTATCACAAAAATAAAAGTCACTACATAATTTTTGTTTTTACTCATGGCTGTAAATAATACGTTGCATTGTTAATTGAATAAATCTGGAAGTTTAAATACAGATTAAAACTGAACAGTATTAACTAAATGCTGGTTGAGAAAATATAATATATTAATATTATTACATTTTTACCAACAAAATATAATCTTAATTTGTTTGAGTACTGTGTTTAAAAATAGCGTAACATAATCAGATTTATTCACATCCATCATAAAAACATAGTGATAAGAAATCAGTGTGAAAATATGTAATTACCCTTAGTGGAAGAAAATAATTCTAAAAAAATAATTTGCTTTAGTCCTATCTTATCGATATGATACTTCTAGAACATTCTTAAAAATTGTTTCCTATTGTGAAATATGTAAAAAATATGTTAATGATATTTATTACTGTATTTTTTTAACATATAAAATAGCTTTCCAAGATCTAATTTCGCACTTTTAAATTTGAATTTTTATTAGAAGGATTATAGGATTAAAACGATTTTTTCATAAAATTTGTCTTAACTCCGGGTTATTGTATGTTACACTCACAAACTGGCGGCACCTTGGTCACAATAAACAATTCCTCGCGCTTCACCTTTCCGGAGTCTAGCCATCTCTTTAGGACGCGTCCAATGGCTTGCTCGTTGCCGTAAACTGGAGCCGTGTCTATATGGCGATATCCAGCCTCCAGGGCGGCGTCGATGGCGGTTTCAATTTCCTCATCGGATGCCTGCGGTGATGTGAAGAAATAATGTGGTTTTAGTGGTTTGTATTATCTGTAATCTACAGATTTGTCAAGTAGCTGCTGTCTACGGCTTGAACACCTGCAACTTTTATGTTCTCCCCAGAGAAAGTCAAACCCACTAACCCAGCCATGTAAGATAGGAATAAATAAAGGTTCATTGTTTATTTTTGAAAACCGGTCTGTTGGTCCGAAAAACAACCAGATTCTCTTGACTGCAACGGGAATCTCCAAGATTCTTAAATGACGTGTCAGATTCTGAGGCCGCTCATTAGTTATAATAACAACGTTTCAGGTATCATTAAAATTAAATTTATAATTTAATCAATCGTGCATCCACGATTTTAGCTATATGTATATATTTGGCACAAAATATATATATTAATTACCTGCCATGTGCCGATGCCAATCACGGGCATCTTCTCGCCATTGTTGAAAGTTAAGAACTTGTTGCCAACCATTTTAATTCACGATTTTTTCTTATAAATAGACAAAAACACTGATTAAATACAGAGACTTTGACAGAACCTGTTGCTTCTGCTATTAGAGTGGGAATAAAATAATCTCCACCCAATTCACATTACCGGCCCCCTGAACCATTAAGCAGTACGGTCATATTATTCGATATATTAGGAATTATTCATTTTATTCGAAAATTCTGTGGCTTTAGCTTTTATAATACTCTGAAATTTTAAGGCGCTACGAAATAAAAGCTATGTAAAATGTATTTCTAAGGCGGAAATAAATAACCATAAAAGAAATACCAATACAATTTAGGAATTTAAAATCTATAATATTCTCGAAATCCAAAGATGTCATCTCTTACTTCAGGCTTAGTTCTGTATTTTGTGAAGCCCCAAATTTCAAATGATGGATATACAATACAATATGAAGACAAATAAAAATAAAAAGCTTAACTATGACCTACTCCACCAGAATTGAAAAGTTCTCGTAGGTAAACTGCTCCCGTTTGACGGTATCGCCAAAGATGACTTTGTCGATTCTGCTGGTTGGGCTTCCGGTGTGTTTTAGCCAGAGGCGCCTGTAACGAAAATATAGTTATTATTTTTATGGGAATAGCTATGGGGAGCAACTAACATTTCCTCAAAGGCATTATATATCCCCTCAATTTCGCCCTTTACCGTGTTTGTTTTTGTGTTTAGGCACCAACCGCGAATACCAAGTTTCTGGGCCCTTCGCAAGGTGTACTGTATACAGAAGGAAGTCGAAAATATAAAATTAAGAATCAAGGATGTACTTACCATACGGAAAGAAACACCTGCAAGGGGTACAAATTATTAGTAAGTAAGGGAGCATGAGAGGATGGGTCCACCTACCTTGCACTATTCCAAAAACCTCAAATAGGCAGCTAAACACAGGTGCATTGCTTTTTAACTCCATGGTCGCCGTCATCCTTACCTCGGTAACGGATTCCCTAATTGATGGATCGGTACTATTGTTCTCTGGGGAGACTATACCCATTTCCTTTTTATTTGTCTGCGTCCCGCGTTCACTGGACATGATATACACGGCTATATCATTTAAAATATGTTGAATTTCGTAGGGCGGCCAACTGTTTTGAAATGTTTTTAAATATTTTCCTAGAGTATGACATATTTAATTTGCCGGGACCTGGTCACACTGCAACGAAAACGATAACTGGAGAGTGGCCCGGGTTTGTGGAAAACAAAACAAAAGATACAAATTTGATCGCACCATGCATACCGTGTACGCACTGCTTAAGAACAAGCTGAGCGACGTGCATCCGCTGCACAACATCGATCTGGACAGGGATGTGGCCTACTTGAAGGCCTTGGTGACCAAGGAGCTGCAATTGCAGTTCGACGCCAACGAATTGGGTGAGTGAACGACGTGCGAAAGCGACCGATTCGACGGCGCCCATTGTTCCCATTGTGCTAAGTCATCTGCTGCGCATTTGCAGAGATCATACATCACGGGAAGGTGTTGGAGGATGCGGACACCCTCAGCCGTTCGCTACAGCCCAATGCCGTGATCCATTGCTTTCGGAAGACCAAACGATATACGCCGTATGTGCCACCGGTGGGCTCCGAAATCAACACAAAGCACATCCAGGAGCTGTTCTCGCTGACGTCGCACCTTCAGATTAGCGTCACGTCGCGTTTCAACATCCTGCAGAAGATACTGGCAGAGTATCCGGAATTCAGGCGCAATCTGGGCGCCCAGGCCTTGATCCGGGATTCGGTGCTGTTCAATATGCTGCACGAGCCAGAGGTGGTCCAGAATCTGGTTCGCGACTATCCGCTCATCTGTGAGGCTGCTCCATATATTGTGGATACCATTCGCAAGGAATTAGCCAGGAACAGCTCTGCCACGCAGTGTAAGATCATCACTGGCCCTGAATGAAATTCTTAAAATAATAACTTTATTTTCCGATTTTCAGTCCAAGAACAAGCTGCCTCAGAATCAACAACTTCATCGGAGGAGGAGAACTCCCTTGGTGCCGGAAGCAGTAGCAGCGGCGGGAGTAGCGGTACCGCTGTGGCAGCAGCTGCGGCTGCTAACCGACGAGATGAGTTGGCTAACATCCGACAGATTAGCCGCCAACAGCTGGCGAATGCCTTGGCTAATGTGACCTCTTTTAATTCTCTGTCTAGTATTGCCCAACGGAATGTAGATGAGGCACTGCATGGCGATGAGAGACCGAGGACCAGTTCGTCGGCGCCACTGGTGGGAGCAGGGTCTAATCCAGGAACCGGAGCCGGCAGCAGCGGCGGAGCCAGCGGCACTAGTTCCATCTCTTCGGAGCTGTTTCGCAATGAATTGGCTCGGGCGTTTCAATCTCTATCGCAACAGCCACCAGCGGTGGAAAGTATGGAGGTTGAGTCCGGAGGAGGAGCAGCTGCCGCTGCAGCAACTCCATCCGACCATGTGGATGATGATGATGATGGTGATGGAGGAGACGATAGCGATGTGTTGCCGCGCTGCTATCGCCGTCATCGCTTTACCGAACAACTGCGCACCATGGCGGCCATGGGCTTCATCAATCACACCCAGAACGTCAACTATCTGACCCTGGCAGATGGCAACGTGGAGCACGCCATCAACCTTCTAATGCTGGGCATGAACTGAAGAGGAAACCTGGACCTGAACTGGAATCGGGACCAGCTAACCAACTGAACTGTGCTTACTTTACGGACTTATATATTTATTCTGCTGCTGCTGCGTCTGAGGATTCTGAAGCATTCAACTCCCAACATAAGCAAGGAATATCTCACGAGAACTTATAATTATAATTAAAAATACATTTAGAGGAGCCACCATAGATGAAAGCTGGTTAAGCGGGGGGTAACGGGAGTACTGCTTGGGGTAAAAGATGGCCATATCAAAAGGTTGCCTTGGAATTGAACTAGTTAATTAAATAGTCTAGCGCCTTGTCCTTATTATTGTCGAACTTGAGTAGCGCCGCCGAGATTTTCGATTCGTCAAAGCCCAGGTCCATGAGCTCTCCTAGCGGTATAAGGTGTTCGATGATCTGTGGGCAGGAACATATCCCAATTTAAGCATCAATTAAATTCAATTCAATGAGAAATTTTACCTTCTTATCGTCGATGCCGCACAGGCCAACAACCTTGGCCACCCGCTCCAGGGGGAAGCCCATGGTGCTGATGCGATGGGCCAGTTTTTGCGCCGGTCCAGCCAGCTCCCTGAATGATTTTCTGTCCGCTGTCGTCGCCGCCGCCTGTACAATATCTATCTTTGGGTGCTGTTGTTGCTGCTGCTCCTCCTCATTGTGGCTGTGCAGGCGGGTGCGACGTCTTTCCGCCTGCTGCAGTTCTGTCTTCAGCTCGCGCAGTATGTCCGGCACACTCCTCGACTTGGTGGCTACCTCGTCCTCCGCTTGACCCAAAGCCAGGCTGGAGGAAGGCGCTGGAGGTGTCAGCAAGTGATTGGGCGGTGTTGTGCCGAATCCATTGACATAGTAGTTGTTCTGGTGCTGGTGGTAAAGTTGAGGCTGCTGCGTAGAGTAGAAAGTTGGGCGACTATCATAGCCATGCATGTGGTAAGCCTGCAATTAAAAACAATAATTTTATTTGTTAATTTGTTGAAGTCTTAAATCTTTAAATCGGTAAAAGAATCTGCTTGCAGACTCGAATTATATAGATAAATAAAAACTCCATCTATGCCACACGCACACAATTTTATTTTCTTGTTTATTAATGGATTAACGTAAATTAATGCGACGCAACAAATACCGAAATATATATTGGCTAGAAATCGTTTGTTTTCGTAAAACTCAAGCAAACAATAACAATTTTTTTTAAATAGAAAGTAAACAGCTGGCAAGGCCATGTTCATGTTTCATCATTTACGAGCTAGGAATAAACGACCCTCAGTAATGTCCCACCTGGAAGTGCTCCGGCGGCTGCTGCTGTGGGGAAGCGCTGTACATGGGCGTTGGGTAAAAAGGCGGCGTGGGTGGAATGTTTTTGGGCTCGCTCCTGCCCTCATCGTCATCACAGTGAACATGGAAATTGACGCTGTCGAGCGTCGCTTTGGTCTCCGCCAGCGTCGTCATCGTTAGTTCCACAGGAGCTGGCATCTCCTGTTTGGGCGGCTCCGACTCCTTCTGCGCCTGTTGCTGCCCCAGTTCCCGTTGCTCCTCCATCTGGGTCTGGTGCAGCACCTGGGCGAGTATATCCAGATCGTTGATAGTCTTCAGCTCGATGTTGTCGAAAGGCGTGGAGTTCATGTTGTACTCGAAATCCGCATAGTTGAGGGAGCTGTTCCGCTTGTGCAGCGTCTGTGGACTGGCCACCGGGGTCGTGCTTAAGATGGTGGGCTGCAAGATGTTGTGGAAGTTGTTGCACACAGTTATTGACTTTGGTTCGTGCGAGTCGCGTGACTCAGTCAGCTGAGGTTGCTGCTCCTCCACCTCCTCCTCTGTCTTCCCCACCCGTTCTGCCTCCGCCTCCGTCTCTGTGACCTCCTCGTCCGATGACAAATCGTCAGTACTTGGGTAATCGACTGCTCCAAGCATCTCCTTCTGCTTGGCCTCCAGCGCCCGTTGACTCTGCTCCTTGCGTCGCTCCTGGCGCCTGGCGCGCTCCTCACGCTGCTGCCTACGCAGCTGGCGCCAGCGGTTCGCCTGAGTCACAACTGCCCGCTCCAGCTGGCCATCGTACTGGTAGTCAGGGTGATCCGTGTAGAAATCCTCTCGGAACTGCGCCAGGCGATTCAGGGTCGCCTGCGGCAGCTGGTAGACGGCTGGTGGGGGTTTATAGCGCTCCACTATCTTGACCGGGACATCATCCATGTTACGCTAGCGCATTCACCGCGAATTTTGTTAATTAAGTTGCCCAACTCTGCTACTACGCGTTTTTCTCTCTGTTCTCTTTTGTTGTTTCCCCGAGCAGCAGCGATAGACGATAGACCGTTATCGCTAGCTGCTGATTCCCTAATTTCAGCTCAGTAAACGTAGTAGTAAAGGTATTCTGGTGTTGCACACTTAAGGTGTTGTAGTGTTTATAAATATATATACATAACTCTATTTATTAGGCAGTAATCAAGTTTATGGTGAATTATAAACGGGAAATATTTCCTTTGGTATTACAGGGTAGTTCAAAGTTGATTCTCAACTAATTTCTTGTCACACGAGTTATCGATAGCTGTTACCCATTTCGACCCATCACTAATGGGAAATTGCATTCTGGCGAACAAAACAAATAAATTTCCGATTCGGGCACGATGGGCGATGAGGAGGACGTGGACTTCAGGCTCAACCACCAGCAGGTGCTGGCCGAGATCACAGACCTTCTGCACAGTACCGCAGAACCAGGTGGTGGCAATGCCCTGCTGCTAAACCAAGAGATGCAGCGCCGCCTGAAGCAAGTCCGGATAAAGATCCTAGAACTTCTTCAAACTGTAAAGGCACGGTATGCTCGGAATGAGGAGATCTTGGTGCGTCGCCTGAAGTCGCGCTCACACGGTGGGTCGGAGCCACTCAACACTAGCGGGGCGATCCTGCGTAAGGGCACTTTCCTCTTCAAGGGGAACCTCTACTTTCGAGATGTTGACGGTCGTAGCTGTCCGAATAACGATGACTACGAGACGCGCTGCCACAGGGAAATGTTTCCCAGCGACTTTGATATGCGGTCCCGGCATGTATGGACATTAAAGGATAAGAAGAACGTGATCATGGGCATAAAACAACAGGTAAAGCTTTTGGTGTCTTTCTGAATATTGTAAAAACTATAGATTCTGCATCCCACAGTTATTGGATCACAGCAACGACAGCATAATTGTACAGCCCAGCGGCAGTCGGAAGCGGAAGCCTGTCGAGCGACACGTTACAACACTGGTCAATCTTTTGGCAACAGCCGACAGCAGTTTCAGCATTGATTGGAATCAAATTAGTACCCTGGACGTTGAGTATCGGCATTCCCCCTCTAGCTGCGAAGCCATGTGGAGTGTCTACCTACGGCCGGATCTCAGTCGCGACGATTGGACGCCGGAAGAGGATGAGTCTCTGATATCGGTGGTCACGGAAAACCGAATGCAGAATTGGTCTCTTATAGCCGACAAGCTGGACCGGCGCTCTGACTATCAGTGCTTCGTCCGCTTCCACACTTCCCTGCGTCAACATGTTGAGTCGAAGGCAACCTTTCGCTGGTCCGAAGAGGAAAACGAGAGGCTAAAAATGCAAGTCGAGCGAAACACATCGAATAACATTATTAATTGGCAAAATGTGGCAGAGTATTTTCCGGGAAGGTCCAAATCTACACTGATAGGCCGTTATTTTTACGTGCTGCATCCCAGCATCAGTCATGGTGGGTTTCCTACTATATTTTTTTCATTTATTTTTCTGTAAATTTCTGATCTTCCTTCTAGAACCCTTTAGCACCAAAGAGGACATGATGCTGTTTGCCGCCGTGGAAGAGTACAATGGCAAGTTTCACTGTTTCCCACGTACCCTGTTCCCCAACCGATCCTTAGCACAACTGCGGACACGCTACCACAACGTGCTGGCGCAGCGCAACAAGACCGATGGCTGGTCGGTGGATGACGATACCCGCCTGATGAACTTTGTCACTGAACATGGGCCCTCGCAGTGGGTAAACTGTGCCACATTCCTGGGCAACCATTCGCGTACCAGCTGCCGCACCCGTTTCATGGTGATTAAGCGATTCCTTGAACAGAATCCCAACGCAACGGTTGAGGATATACCTCGTCGAAGGTCAAAGAGGGTATCGGTGGTCACGGCTGATAACTGGGCGCAACGTTTGGAGGAATGGCAAAATGACCCAAAGTCCTTAGTAGCTGCTGAGGAGCAGAGAAAGTTCTCCCGCTTGCAAAGGCCAAAAGCTAAACGGCCCAAAGTCGAGTTAACACCTTCTACGATTGAAGCCAGGATGTCAAAGATTGACTTGGACTTTCGCGACTATTTTAAATACGCTTATAACCTGGCAATATTACAGCCGGCTGTATTTTCGCTTCCGCGAGATTCTCAAAATCTTGCCTATGTGGCGAAGGCTCTTTCTTATACGCCACCCAACCGTCCTTTAACATTACTAAGTAACGCCTTGCCGAAGGAATTGATCAAGAGCTACAACACCATGATGAGGAATCTGGCGGATGACAAAATGAATGATGCGAAGAGCCCCCTCCTGCCTCCCAGTTTCTCCACAATGATGGGATTTCGAAGCATTTGCATTCTCTCTGGCGAAGGTTCCAAGGAGGACTCGGAATCTCAGTCCCTCGATAGCTATGATGAATCCTCACCGCCTATCCAGCTTTTTCGTCAGCGGTTGCGGGCTCTCTTCTACCGGACGACTCTGCTTAGTCGCTTGGAGTTGAACCTATTCACAAATCTGTCCACCGCCTTGACGAAACATCCACGTCTACCTGTAAATTACATTGAAATGGGAAGCAGTTTAACAATGCACGAAGTCGTGCAGGAGTCGAAAAAGTGTCTAAAATCGGAGCCGGTCAGCGAAGACGAGATAATAAGCACCACCGTCAAGCAGGAGGAGGAGTATATAGTTTCATAGAAATATAGGAATAAGCTTTATAAGTTTTTATTATTCTTGACTGTATATTATCGCGTTGTTGTATAATAATTCATTACAATAGCTAACAAATAATTTATAAACTTGTAGGTACTTTCATTGTGTTTCACATATATAGCATAATTATACGCCGGACAGCATGAGTTCCTTACCAATAAGTTGGCTCGAGTTTGTTGATGCAAGCAAACGTAATCTTTAGATAATAATGTAAACCATTATGCTTTCCATTCTAAATGTTTTTGTATTTTACGTTTTTCGATATGCTCAAAAGAAATAAACAAAATCAAACATTTATAATCACATTAATTATCCAACCAAAGTCATGGATTTCGAAATATTGAAAAATAATATGGTGTACATTTAGATCTTGCAAAACTGCCTAAAATTGTCTAAAGATTAAATTCCACTTCCGAACAACATTCATTGTCAAAGGAATCGATCAATCCATCCTATTGTATAAAGTGGGAACATTCTTTATTGTTAAGCATTTTAATGTTAGCATTTGCGGATTGTGGACTACGTGTAGGGGGATGATTCCAGTTGTTCTCCGCTTTCTACTTATTGGAAGTTACTAAAGTCCGTCTTCAACTTGATCGTGGGCTTTTGTGGCTTTGCCAGGAGGTTTCTCTGCGCCTCCGTCGCTTTCTGGGCAATATTAATAGATTGCTGTTGGCTGCGAATGGCCGCTTCCAGTTTTTGTCGCAGCTCTGGTGTTTGGCCCATCAAAGCCTTAAATTCCTGCGGATGTTTGGGTCCGATCTTCAATAGCCATTGCAGCGCCTGGTCATGCAGTTGTTTTTGGTATTTGGGCAGCGTTCGGAGTTTGCTTGGGTCCGCTAAAAATCCGATGAGCACGGGCACCAGCAGCGTCAGCATTTGTATGTCTGCGAAAAGGGGATTTGGAAGAGAATTATTAATAGTTGAGTCTTGTTAGACCGGAGGCCTTGGAACATCTCTTTACACACGCCGCTAGCTAAATTCAGGTATATTTTACAATCACGAACACATGCAACATTTAAAGCGTGATTTTTTGGATCTGCATCTTGATCTCTATTCTATATATTGATTATTCTATGTGTTGTTGGTGCATTTTAAAACATTGAGAGTGCAATAAACGGTACTTCTCTAAAATATAAGACAGTTTAGACATCAGAATAAATGCGTGCATTTAAAATCACTTGAAAGAAGGTTGAAAACTATCCGAATAAATTACAAATCATTTAAAACTGTCTTATAATTTTTGAAAATGTACTGTTGACAACATGAAACATATGCATTGTTGGATCGATCTATATTATCTATTTACCTTGTAGCAAGTTCATGTTTCCTAACAGTTTATTATTGTTTGGTATTATATAAGTGTTTTTGTATATGATTTTTGTGAGTTGATTGAAGGGGAAGACAGAGAAAAGAGCAAATATATATAATAACTTATTGTTTTTGGTCTCAAAAGTGTGTGCAGCTCTTACTGTATGGTAATATTACTTATATAATACTTTATTTTCCTGATACCACAGAGATTTAAGATCAATAATGAGATGACACAGAAAAGCCAAATGGCCAATGCAAAGACTATTATGTAAAAAATGTTGGGTTGGATTAGGGATAGTGTTAACTAGAAAAGCTTGAAGAGAAATCGCATTTCGCTTTAAAACTAACTAAGTTCTAAAATCAGGGTACTCCTGTTCAATAAAGGTAATTTGTTAATAAGAGAAAAAATACTAAAAAAAGGAAAGTCTAGTCGGACGACGGATGTGACACTCGGAGCGCAAACCACCTTTAAAAACATTTAGCCCTTTTACCCAAAGTTTCTTTCAGTTCTAAAGAAGGCCACAGGAGTACCCCGAACTCAAGAGGAGGATTAGAGCAAGATATTGTGCAAATATTAATTATATATTCGAATCACACTCACGGTGCTGAGGCTCTGCCAAATCGATCAGCTGCTCCACGGTGACAATGCTCTCGATGGTGACCTGCAGCTCCAGCTCGCTTGCGGGCATCTTGCTAGACTCGGCATACAGCGACTCAATGATTCGTGGCGCCAGGGCGTGGATATAGGGCGTGGCCGTCTTTAGATCCGCTTTGGCGAAGATTGATCTGGTGGTTTCGATGCATCGCAGCTTCACGGAAAGGTGCTCCGACTGCAGGCACTGCCTGAAGTGATTGATGCAGGGATATTGCAATGATGGCGTGGACACCACGGAGGCGGGAGTGTGCAGTATGAAAACAGCGATGGCCAGCAACATGGTGACTTCATCGACCCTCTTCTCCTCATTATCTCCGGCCGTTTTCGTAAGATCCACAATTGTGGCCAGGGAGCTTTGGAGCAGCTGTTGCCACTCCTCGGATGTTTCCTCCACCTTGGCCCACTTGTGGACACAAACGGAACGCAGACACTGGAGGGCCGCCTTCACTGCACTGGTATTTGCCAAAATGGTGCTATCTATGGCCGACTTATTCGCTATCTCCTTAACGATACTGGTGGTCATGTAGAGGACGGTGGGCAGGATGCCTAGGGCACCCTTGGGAGTACACAGATCCAACAATTGTTCTACGCATTGCAGTCCGGTGGCCACAAGTAAGCCATTATCATCGCCCAGTACGGAGAAGAAGGACGATCCCGTGGCCATTTTAGCATAGGCAAAGTCAAGCTGAAGACCTCCAGAGCCACCAGCTCCCTGTCTCGTGGGATTCATGCTGGGTATTTGGCGAACAAAGAGGCAGAGGCACACCTCCAAGACGGCGTAGACATGGGAGCTTCCGGGCTGCATGGAATCATCTTCTCCAATTCGTTCTGATCCGTTCCCTTCCTCCGAATTGGCATTATCGTCCCGTTTTCTATCCAAATCCTCCTTTGCGGCTCGAATTGTTTGCTTTAGGATCTCCATGCAGAGCAGTTGCACGAGAAGCTCATCTCTGGTCAGGATCTGTCGGTGCAACACATGGCAGAGTTCAATGGTTAAAGCACGATCCTTGACCAACTGCCTTCTGGCCCAATCCGAATCGAAGATGCTGTGCAGCGATCGCAGGCAGCTCACGATATTCCTGGGCCTTTCAGAGCTCCTCATGCTGCACAGGGCCTCCATGCAGATGCCGAAGATCATATGGAAGCGATCAGCCGAGAGGGAACCATGAGTTATCTGGTTGTTATTCGATTCTGCCGTCGTTTCTCTTGTATCCTGGTGACGCGCGAAACCCTCATCTCGTAGCCACAGAGCAGAGGCATAGAGAATTGGTGGCCAACTGGTCATGTAGTGGGGCTTCGAGGAGTTAATGGTGTCCGTGGTGTAGAAGGCACCACCGTCGTGCGGCAATTGGGATTGGAATTCCGCTGGGAGCAGCAGCAGGGCGTGATCCTTCATGGCACTCAACCAGTGAGCGGAGAGATTCTGAAGCTCTGGTTGGACCAAGCCAAGTAGACTCTCTCCTCGACTCTCTGGTGCTAGATCCTGGTCGTTGATGTCCACACCGCTGGTTATAGACTGAATTCCGCCCGACTGTTGGGATTGCAGGCTCAGTAGCGAAGCGGGAGCCTTGCCATTTCCCAGCATGGCCACAATGTACACCTCTGCCCAGGCCTTCAGGATGCTCAACTTCTCCAGCGTGGCCATGGATTCATTATACAACTGCGTGCTGTTGGTTTTCGTGGAGAGCTTGCTCAGCGAACTGACGAGCAGCTGGTGGACTCTCCTCAAATCTCCAATATCGCGAGCCACTCCGGAGCCAATCCAAGCGGAGCAAACTTCACAGGCGGCGGCCGTAACGTGAGACGGAGTGTCGGGAGCAAAGGCAGGACGCAAGGCGGCACCGACTTGCGCTTGGAACTGCTCCAGTAGCAAATGACCCGGAAACTCGGGCTCGGGAACATTGGCAAAGCGATCAATGATCTCCTGCAGCGTGCGCAAACCCTCCAATCGAAGCTGATCCGAGTCGGAAGTGGCGGCCATGAAGGACATACGAATAAGCTCCGCTAAATGCAGGATAAGGTAATCTCCGCGGGAGCGTATCAGCTGCTGCTCCTTGGCCTGCAGAAGGTCAAAATGCACGGAGCTAGCAGCCTCGCAGCTAGAGATGATCCGCCGCACACACTGGGCGGCAAAGACACGAGTTGGCCACCTCGGTTGCACTGCGGGATGTGTGGAAGTATTCTCCTCCGCTCGGTATTCGGTCACATCATCGGCGTACTCCTCCTCTTCGTCCTCCTCCTCCTGCTCTGCTCCGCCTGCATCCTTGCCCTTGTTCGGATCTCCGCCAGCGGGATCATCATTGAGACCACCTTCCACCGCCACGGTTAGCACATTCTTGCATAGACTCAGCCACGAGCTGAGATTGTCCGCAGCCAGCATTTGCAGCATTGAAGTGAGTGTGTCGTGAATGTTCCTCAGCATCTCGACATCTGTTTCGGTGTCCAGCAGCGAGAAGAGCAATCCTGGAAGTCCGTACTCCGTGATTACCAAGTCCGGAAGCTGCTCGGCGTTAATGGTTAAGGCCAACTCACACACTTCTTTGGCTTCTCGATGCGCCAATTGGCGCAGACACGACACAGAGGCCTTGCGCAGGATGAAATAGTTGCTGGACAGCATTCCAACCAGCGTAGGCACCAACTCCTCCAGCTGCAGGGACTTACAGGCGAAGAGATGCAGCTGCTGCAGGCAACCAATGGCCTCTGCTTGCACAAGGGAGTCCGAGTGGGCTTGGAGAAGGGCTGCCGAGCAAAGGAAGGATCCCTTCAGGCTGGCCACTCCTCCGCCTGAGCCCTGCAGCTCCGGTCCTACTGTGGTGATCAAAGCATTCACCACTCGTCCCACGCACTGGTGAACATCCACGTGGGCATGGGGAACCGTAAGCAGCAGCTTCAGGCATAGCGTCAGGGTGGCCTCAACGTAACCGCGGAACATGGGGCCACCGGAATCGGCAATCTGCGCCAATGCATAAAGTGACCAAGCCTGGACCACTGGCGATGCACTGTCCTGACCCAAGGCGAGCAGGATGGACACACTGGTGCTCAGATGCTGGGACGAGCCCATGCCGCCCACATAGCGATGCAAGCAGCCCAGGGCATGCGAATGTCCCGTTCTCGTGACCACATCCCTCGCCGACTTCAGCTTATCGAAGCTATTTTGGGCCAATTCGGCGGTGAAGTGTGAATCTCCCACCACCTGGGCCAATCTGCCCAGAGCTTCGCCAGCTGCACAACGAATGGTGGAGTTAGGACTGGTCAGCGAGGCCACCACCAATGCCGTGGCACTCTTCCGCACATCCTCCTGTCCCAAGCTCGTCTTGCTATCCGTCAGATTCTTCAGAGCACACAGCAAAGCCGTAAATATGTTCATTTGTATGGCTTCCTGCCTGCTGCTCTTCGCCTGCCGGATGCACTCAGCGAAGTGCTCCAGCATCTGCAGCCTGTGTTTGTTGGCCACTTTGGGGAAAATGGTGCCGTAGAGAGTGACAGCCATATCGATCACAGCAACGCCTAGCGGCAAGGGACCCGGACACTGTTGCACTTTGCTAATCAACTGAATGCTGTTTGTTGTTCCACTGCCGTTGCTTCCTCCGCCAGACGATGCTGTTGCTGATGAGGCAGTACCACCTGTGGTAGATCCACTGCCCTGGGCAAACCAACTGGGACGGTACAAGCAGCAGGGATCGTGCTCCAATGCTCCAGATCCAGCGGCGCTATTTGGTTGCAGCTATACGAAAAAACAAACGAGTTAAGAATTATAATTAGAATTTTAATTTGGAGTAACTTTTAAAAGATTAAATTAATAAAAACTACAGAAAATAGGAAAATTAGGAAGCTGCCCAAAGCAATAACTTTTTCCCAAGTGAGGATATATTTCGGTCCTCAAAAAGGTATTTTAACCACTTTAAACTTGTAATAATTATTATAATTGTTCCAAAACGATTAGAATTTCAATAAAATAATAAAAATAAAACATTCCTAAGTCATGCACATAAAAAAGATAAATCCAAGCAGAAGTAAAATTGAAATGCTCATGCAGATTTATATATTAAATTGAAGTAAGAGAAATAAGGACGTTTAGCCACTGCATTGCACTCCACTTACATGCTCGCCATCGACTTTGCGATTCGGCTCCATCTTAGGATCAATGCACAATTATATCGAGAGAGAGAAAGGAGAGAGATTGGGTAAAGAATGTACAGTGAGAAAGGGTGTTTCACGGAGGTTATAACATGGACTTAAGAATTGAATTCATTAAGATATTTTTTTGGAAATATATAGCCTACACCCTGGGATTAAGAGGTCGCACAAACACACTTATACAAATATGCAGTCCCATTTTTTCCAGTCCAATATAACCCTACCTGATCTTCGATGGTGCGATGGTTCGTTTCCTGCAGCCATGTCCCAAGAATGATCGAATCATCGCCATGACAAAGCGTCCGTAGCAACGAATTCGTGGTATTGGCCGCATTATCCGAAAGCGTAAACTCCGAGACGAGCATGCGAAGGAGGTGCGTGTAGGAGGCCTCCAGTGCATTCGCCGGCAGCAGGGTGAGAGTCTCGAAGAGCCGCAAGCGGACCATAGCCGCCGGAGCCTTTAGCTGGGTGCCATAGCTCTTGAGAACAGACGCCAAGCTGAAATAAAATAAATTAAAATTAATATAAAATATATAAATTTGTAATGTGGTAAACTCACTTGACCAGCATAGCCAAAGCACTCTCAATCGGCGTGAGCAGCCTTCGAGTTATATCCTCGGTTACCAGATCCGGGCAATTCAGCAGGAAGCTGTGCATCACCGACAGAGCACCGGCCCGTCCCTCCAGAGTCACCTGCCAGGTGAAAGCATCGCCGCGTGCCTTTTCCGATTCCAATTCCTTATTCGAACGCGGGAATGAGTTTCGCCAAAGGAGCAGCATTCGAGGCAGCAGACCCTTGACCACTGGCGATCCCAACGTCATGATTGCACCAATCAGCAGCCATCCGGCCTGGGTGCGATGCAGCGACATGCGACTATTCTGGGAAGCTGAGCGCAGTAATTCCTCGGCACAATTGAACACGACCTTGCCCTTGGTGTGAGGAATGCCCAGTGGCGAGTATCGAACGCTACCCAAAATGGCCGCCAAAGCGCAGCTATAACCGGCGATTGCCTCTGGCGATGATCGCATTTGCTCGATGGCCTCCACAAAGCGGTCAATCAGGGGAGTAATCTGACCCGGAACCGCAACACATGCGCACCGCAAGCACCAGGCGGCTGCCAAGCGGGCTGCGGCACAAGGATGCACCAGAACAGCACAAGTGGCGTCGATTGCTTGCAAGGATTGATCACCCAACAGGTTCTGCGCCGTGGTTCCCAGTCCAATCAGTAGGGAGCTCAATTCTTGCAGGGCACACACCAGCAGGTGCTGGCTGAAGAGCGTCTCCTGGTTGGAGTCCTTGGCATTCTCCGGATTGAAGTCAATCGAGTTCATCTGCTTGGCCACTAAATGGACGAGCTCCTTGCAGGCGGCACTTTGTGCCTTCTCACCCAGCATTTTGCCAATTGTGGAACGAAGTATAAAGTTGATGCACTTACGGGAGTATACCGCATCCACGTGAGAACAAGCTGCCTTGGGATTGGCCACCAGGTCCAAAACATGTGCCAAGAACGTGCTCAATTGTCGCTCCAACCACACGCTGCCCATGAACTGGACAAAGACGACATAGGCATGCGTTACACCTACTCGCACTTCTCTGTTGACTCCGGAACTTCCTTTGATAATCTCCCCGGTTCCTTTGAGAAAAGAGGCTCCTCCGCGCAGGAAACCCGACATCAGGATGCCGAGTGCCTCATCCAGGGAAACCAAACGTTGAGTGGCTCCCTTGGCCGCCTGCATAGCCACTGCTTGAGCCTGCTTCTTATTTCCGGTTGCTGCTTCAGCCAATTGCTGAGTGTAGGCCAAAAGTGTGCCCAGAAGTTGAGCCACCGCACACCGAACCTCATAGTTACTTCCATCGAAGGCACGGAAACAAAGAGTTCCCAGGCTCTCCAGTTCGGTTTGGTAGAGAAATGAAGCGCTATAGATCATTTTGAGGATGCAGCGGGCGGCAGCTACTCGAACGGCCATCACTCGATCCAAAAGACAGTGTTTGGCCGCTTTGTAAATGTCCTTGTGGACGTTGGCAATGGCTGTTCCCATGCCAGCGCTCACCTTTTCCAATGTGTGCATAATTTCGATTCTCGCCTGGGACTCGGCATTTCGAAGAGTGCGTATGAGAATCTGCACTGTGTCTTCATACGTTCGTCCCATCATCCGTCCCAGCTTCTCGTACATCGATCCAAGCACGCAGATGGCAGCACTGCAAGGTAAAACCAAGAATTAAATGGTAGAACATACGAAAGTACACTTAACTTACAGCTTGGTGGGCAGATAGCTGGGCGAGTCATCCTTATTCTTAAGAATATCATTGCAGGCGTTGACAGTGTCGAAGAGCATGAAAGTGTCGCCGACGGAGAACAGAGTAGCCAGCGCACTGGCAATGAGCTTTCGCATGGGCGGACCAGGGGCACCCTGGATCCGTTCTGAAAGCTGCTGCACCAGCTTCTTCTGGCTGGCCTTAATCTCATGCTTGGCCACAGTGGGCAGGGCCTTCTCCAGGTAACGCAGCCACTCTAACTCAAATACCGGTCGCTTGTGCTCCGGCAGCTGCTTGAGGGCCTCCTCGTTGAGGGTCAAAGTGTGGGCGAGCTCCATTTCGGATGACGCCTCCTCCTCCTCTTTGTCTGGATGGGAACCGGCGGATGAGGTAGCGGCGGGATCGCTGTGTATAAACGATCTGCAAAGAGAGTGCCAGAGAGAGTGAGAGATAGAAATAAATAACAAAATAAATTGCGGAATGTTTCATTAATTAAACTCAACATATGGCTGACGACGATGTGTCGGTTTTTAGGGTTGCTTCAGAAGAAGCTTTGACCTTGTCATTTGATACTACAGATTCCGTCTATTAAAATTACAGCTGCATTATCGATTAACGCCATATTTTCGGATACATTTCTATAATTTAAATATAGCTTTATAAATGGGAATTAGGTCATCACAAAAATTATATAATAAAAATGTGAAAGAATATTGTGTTACATTTATTTACACATTCTAAACCCGGATGGAACTACGTCTGATAAAACCCATTTAACTAACCTAACTAATGCTTTTTTGCCATACAAACAAAAACACTTTGAGTTAAATATGGCAACGGGAGTGGGGAAATGACGACGAATGAATTGTGTGGAAAAGCATGCATCACTCGCTTTTTATATATATTTAAGATGACTATGACGATGGTAATGCTAATGATTGGCACAGACCGAAAAACATATTTAAATATGTACATCGATTCACTTGCAGACCTTCATCGCTGGGATTGTTTCAAGCGGAAGCTGCACCATTTACCATTCTGGAAACCCATCCACCCACCGCCCCATTTTCTTTTGTTTTCCACACACATTCAGATTTGATAAGTGCGAGAAAAGCTGGCGTTGCCTTGGGCCCGATAGCAACACCCATTGACACAGATGGCGGACGAGGAGCCAAATTATTAATCCGAAACAAAGACTGTTCCTCGTGAGAATCAAAGGGAAAGCAGTACGGGGAGGAGGAGAAGTAGAAGAGGCCCTTGTGTAGGAAACACGAAATGATGGCCCCCGGCTATGGGTAATGGGGTAGCGTGGCCGAAAACAAAGGCGTCGAGGAGTAAGGACGATTGAGGAGATGGGGAAAGCGTTGCACCATGGGACATGGCATTGGCATGCAAAGCCAACTCGAGTAGTACTACGGGGAATACTCTAAAATTTAAAATTCTTGTGAAGGATAAAAGTATACCGACAATAATTCAGTAAGATCATTTCGATAATCTTAACTTATCAGATATATTATCCAAACAGATAATACGAATTAATACTTGAATAATTTAAAAACAAACTGAAAATAATTGCAGGGTATTTAAACTTTTTGTGACTTTGAAATCTCAGGAAGATGATTTCATACTTTTTGTGACGACTTTTTCAGAACTGCATGTGTGTGTATGTGTGTGTATGTGTGCAATTCCCTATGACTAACTGCTGAGCTCTTTAAGGGTATCCCCGGCTTAGGGGTTCTAGGCCTTAAAGGGTTTCCAAATCGTTGCAGCTCCTTCTCTCGGCTGCTTTGTTGTCTTTGGACTTTGTATGCGGTTTTATGCCTCAAGTGACGCGTGTTGCACATACACAAACCCCTTACATATTTGCAGAAGTACAGCTGTGGTCATAATAACAGAAATTTTGTAAGCAATACTTAGTGTTACCGGGATAAAAAACCTGTAATTAATAATACAGCATACATGTGACATTTTCTTCATTATCAGCACCAAAGAAGTCGATTTTCACACGTTCCTGTCTCATTTATGAAGAAAACTTTAGTCGAAGATTCTAAAGTTTCGGGGATGTATTGTTTTATTTTGTTTAAAAATTCTTGCTGTTTTAAAAAGAAAAAATCACGTAAATATTTATTATACTTTTACGAAGATAAACTGTGTAGTCTATAGTTCAAATCTAATGGCTATATTATTTACCTATTCCAGAAATGATCTAGGCAAACTCAAACGCCTTCAATGTAAAGTATATTCGCTATAATGATTTAGAAATATAACGACTATATTTTATACTGAATACTTTAGTAAACTTTCTTTGTCTATTGTTTTAGCCATAGCTGTCCATACTTCGAAGAAGGCCAAGAAATCTGGTGGCGTGAGGAGGACACCAAACCACTGACGTCTGCTGGCGTTCGAGTTACGTTACATAAGACGCTAACCCCGGCTGCTGCAGCGCCTCTTTTCCGACTTCCTCGCCACCTCCACTTGAAAAAGGAAAACAAGTAAAACCTGTGAGGTGCAAGAAACCAGAATCAAGAAGAAGGCTAAGAATTAAGAACCAACCGCAAATTCAACTTGATTCCCGGCTAGACGGAGTACTTTGGCGCGTACAGGGTGACCTGTACGCCGGCGGTGGTGTTACTTCGGCACTGGAGGGTTGACTTTTCCCTTTTTTCACCCTGCCACCCTGTCGCCCTGTCACCCACCCCCCATTGCACTGTTTTTGTGTGTGTTTGCTTTGTGCATTTACCTGCGCGCTTCGTAGATAACTTTGCGCAGAAACTGCGGTGTGCGTGCAAAGTTTAAGTTTTCCATTGTTATGATTGCTTTCTTTCCTTCACATTTCCAGAAAACTTTCTTTCGCCAATCTGCAGCAGCCTGCAACTTTCACACAAATCGATAACTTTTCCTCCAACTAAGACGTTGAATTTTTCACTGCCTCACTAAGAGTGGCTGTTGTATTTTTATTTTTACTTCAACTTTGGAAATAATTTTGCAATAACTATCACTTGTTAAATTGGAAATATGCAAAAAGCATAAATTCAAATTGAATGAGATTACACGGGCGGAACTTTGAAGAACAAGCAGAGCAAGAGCCGCTTGCTACGCGCACCAAATACAAAAACAAAATGAAATCAAAGAGCGTTCAGCGCTGGCAAAAAAGCCAGCCACCAAATGTGGCAGAGAGTCAACGAACTGTGGAACGAAATAGGCAATTCCGGGTCTTAATTTAATGAGAGTCGTGAGGAAGGTATTTTGTTATGAATTTATTTTTTATTTTACATTCTGTATGCTTAAAGTTAAAACTAAAGCTACAGAGGGGGTGGAGCAGCCATAGCTACCTGGGCTTTAGGCTGGCTGTTTGATGATTATCTTAGTAACCTATTACTCTTATCTCTATATATATTAACATATTTCAATGTAAATTCAAATAAATTTTTGGCGAGATTTCGGTAAAGCGTCTTAAGTATTAGGGATCTATCGTACTATTTATGTTCTTAATTTGTATAAATTATATGCTATTGCAAGTTATTATATTAGATTGTATATATTTGTTTTTTTAAGAAAATCTAGGATTTTTTTTATGTTAGTGGATGAAGGGTTGGAAAGGAGGGAGTTGAGGTTTCCATTGGGGAGGTGGGTACGGGCTGGGTTGAATGCTATGCACTCATTGAGAATGTGATACAGCGTCATTGAGTCATGATTACAGAATTGGCAGGGGTTTGATGTTGCCTGCAAAAGTCTATACTGGTGGGTGAGCCTTGTATGGCCTAGACGGAGTCTAATGATCTTCGTTTGGTCACGTCTTGAAAAGCTTATGATTTCCTTCTGTTTAGAGTAGTCGTTTATATTAATTTTGTTTATGTTTACAGTTTTGTACCAGCTTGATGAGTGTTGAATTTGGTTTAGAGAATTGTTAGATAGTCTAGTTTTTATGTATCTGTTTATATCAGTCTGGTTGAGATTTTTAGTAGAGATTAACGGTGCTGTAGTTGCATATTTTGCGGAGTCATCTGCTAATTCGTTTCCTGTGATTCCCATATGGCTTGGAATCCACAGGATTTTTGTTTTTGGATAGAGGTTATTAACTAGCCTTCGAATTGCTGTAGGGTAATAGGAGGAGTTGTCAATGTTTCTTATTGCGTTTAAAGCTGATAGCGAGTCCGAGCAGATACAGATTTTCCCTTTCATTGTACGACTTATCTCGATGGCTTCTAATATTGCGATAATTTCAGCTGTAAAAACCGAAGAGTATGTCGGGAGTACAGCCATTTTAAGAACGGTGTTTTCTGTGGTTATAGCATAGGCTGCTGTGTGGTTGTTAAGGGATCCGTCAGTATAAATAAAGGTGTAGTTTTCCATTTTTGCCTTAATGTCTGAAAATTCTTTTATAAATATCGCCCTATTTGTTTGATCTTTGTTGTATCTGTTTAAACTTGTGTCTATGGTTTCTGATTGTAGGTGCCATGGAGGCTTTGATTTTGGTATGATTTTTATTGGGCAGACAGGCAGATCAAGGTTAGTACACGAAATTATACTCTTGTGTATTGCTGAGTTCCTGTATTTAATAATTTTGTTTTTTATGATCTTATCAATTATTGGTTTAAGCGGGGTGTCAGATGATTGTGTTATGGTTTTTGATAATTTGGCTTGCAGAAGCTGTATTCTGGTATCTAAAGGGGTGACGTTGGACTCAATGTAGATATTGAAAGTAGGAGTTGAGCAGAATGCCCCTAGCGCGGCTCGGAGGGCATTATTGAGTATTGATTTTATCGGTCTTAGTACTGTTTTCGGTGCTTGCCCATACAGTGGGAGGCCGAAATCAATTTTTGAGAGTAATAGGCTCTTCACGATTTGGATAAGGGTTGAGGGCTGACAATTGTACTTTTCGCTTGCTAAGAATTTAATTATATTTAAAGATTTTGTCAAAGATTTTTTTAAATTCTCAATGTGTGGTTTCCATCTGTATTTTGAGTCGAAAGATAGACCTAATATTTTTATTTCCTGCACAGATTCAAATGTATGTGATTGTGTGGATACTCGGCAAATGCAACTGTGTTTCCTGCAGATATGCATATGTTTGCATTTTGAGATTGATAGTGAAGCTCCTGATCTATCGCACCATTTGTTAATATCCTCAAAGAGACGAATTAGATTGATTTGCTTGTTTTTTTCTTTTTTTAAATCTACGATAATGTTGTAGTCGTCTGCGTACGCAATGAAATTGAGTTCTTTGTGCATGCTAATGATGTCAGAGAGGCTATTGAATGCAATTATGAATAGCATTACTGACAGTGGCGATCCCTGGGGGATCCCGTTGTGGAGTGGGTGTATTAGTGATTGGCTGTGGTTTACTTGGACTCTGATTTTACGGTTTGTCATAAACTGTGTGACGTATTTTTTAAGTCTAGGCCCACACCCCCATTGAGACAGTTGACTCATTATTGTGTGCAGTCCAACTTTCTCAAATGCCTTTTCAAAGTCGAGTGATATTATTGATGCATGCTTTTTTTCTGCGAGGGTCCTGCTGATGATCGCGTCTACATATAGTAGACAGTCTGTCACAGATTTCCCTCTTTTAAACCCTACTTGACGACTGTTGAGAAGTTTGTTGGAGGTAACAAACCACCAAAGTCGTTTGGAAATTATTTTGTCTAGTGTTTTTGCGATACATGGGTTCAGTGAAATTGGTCTGTATGATTCTATTGCCGTTTTGTCTTTGCCTGATTTGTGGATTGGGACTATGGTACTAACCTTAAAAGCCTGAGGAATGAATGAATTTAAAATTGAGTTGAAGAAATTGATTATCCTGTTTTTAACTGATTTTCCAATGTGTTGTAACATAGTATAGTTAATTTTATCTTTT